>VZRR01003247.1:304455-321343 GCA_013398015.1 Oreocharis arfaki
TTTTTTTGTTTGTTTGTTTGTTTTTTTGTTTTTTTGTTTGTTTTTTTTTTTGTGGGAAAGGTTTTTAGAAAAAGATTGACTCATTTCATCTTTATGTCCAGCACACCCAGCAACCAACAACTCTGCCCCTGCTCCTGCAGGTGACGGTGTCATCGACGCTCATTGCTTCAACTCCCTCTCCTGCTGTGTCTCCACTGGGACACATTTTGAAGAAAATGATGTTGTGCTTAGTGACAGAAAGGGAAAGCAGGCTGGGAGTGAGAATAAGAGCTCCACACATTATTCTTAGGTTATTGTCTTGCTTTTCTATCTCCTTCTAAAGCCCCAGCAGACAGCTCTGCCTTTGTAGAAAGCCATGCTCCCTAGCATGCGAGTGAGCTCTCCAGACCCTTCTGCTCTCTCTGTACAGCACATCCTACCTGCCCGTTCACGTGCACAGCAGAGTCTTTGATACTGCACGTAAAGCACACCAAACCACAGATAACTGAGGCTGCTGACCATTTTCTGGGGTGCAAACACAGTGCAAGTGCCTAATGCCTACCTTGTTCAGGTGAACTGGGGGACAATCCAACTGCCCAGAGCTGTACTTCCCCTCTTGGCATTCTCCAGAGCAGTGAGCAAGCTGCTCATGGCCTGATGGTGATGGGGCTATCTGGGTTCACCCAGCCTTCTTCCTCCTGTTTCAGGTTCTGGGTGGATATGCTCATGGTTTTCAAAAAGCTTGCAATTTATTGGGTGACATTCTCAAAGCATTTCATAAATCTAATACTTAAAGCATGCTCTGGAATACTCTCAGCTGTGCCAGTGCTGAGCACCGCAGATGCTCCAACGGTGCTGGTGTTGCTGCTTAGGTCAGAGAGTGATGGGTAAGTGTCCTGCTGCTGCTGGCAAAGCATTGTGGATAAGCACATTGTACTTAGACTGGAATTTGTCTAAGGCTCAGAACTGAACAGCTTTGTCTTACAAAAATATTTCAGGGTCTTCAGGGAGCATGGGTGGTTTGGTCTTCAGATTTATGTTCCCTGCCCTCCTGGCAGTACGTGGGCCATAATATGCAGCAGGATGTCCGCCTGCTGCTTAGTCCAGTAAAAGTCACTCTCTGTGGTGACTAGGAGGGTCTTTTGGAGCCTGTCTGCTCCCTCCCAACTTCTGCTGCTGCTTACAGGAGACATCCCAGCCTGAGGGTAACTCTGGCATCTCTGCCCTGTTTCATAAAACAGATACCAACAGTATGAGTAAGGCAGGATCCCATGTGACTGTAAAACCACTGCTTTCCATGGGAAGATATTTCTCACATTAGAAAGCCCAGTGAGTGGGAGGGGGGAAATCTATAGCAGAGGTTTGGCTTGTGACTCTGGAAAAGATATGTGATGCAAGCTAAACTACTGCCCCCTCTCACCTTTCCTTGGCATGGGAAAATTTTTCTTTCCAACTCTCAACTAGCAAAGATTGTGCAAATGGTTATCTGCTCGAAGGTGCTGTAGTTCTGAATTCTTCACTGTGCTTTGTATTTTATTAGATGCAAAAACTCAAAAACTACGGCTTTGTTGTGGCTACAAATAAAAAAGCTGGTCAGAATCATTCCTCCAACAGACTTCCCCAGAAAATGAGGAAGTTCACCCAGTGAAGTGAAAGGGGTGGTAAGTGTAGCTTTGTACATTGTTCCTCATTCCCAACAGCTTATTGAGACAGCTTGCCAACCTCGCTCATCAATGTTAATGTATTCCATTTTCCTCTCCATGACATGTGAAGTTCAAATTTATCCGAGCAGCAAACAGAGACAGAATCTCTATTGACTGATTTTGGCTGGAAGTGCATTTTCTGATTTCCAACCAAATTTTTCATGGAGGTTCAGATTATTTTATGAAACAACCATGTCTTCCTGCTTTTATGAGAATACAGCTGGATTCTACAGAACAGGTGTGAGTCCCTGCCCTTAATGTTTTAGTCTATATTAAAATAAGGTATTAATTAAAAGTGATTAGATCTATCTGAAACCTCAAGTTTCCATTCCACATGAAATGCCAACATTTTAATGTCAGTTCTATTATGGTGAGAACAAAGAATACTATTATGACTTTAGCTTTTGGGAGTATTAATATAATGTAATATAGAACAAAATATGTTTGGAGACAACAACTTGTTGTGAAATAAAAAATCAGTGAAAGAAGTCAATCCAAAATATCATCAAAGTCAGCACTGTTATAGAGGAAGTTTTGAACATAGATGAAACAGGAAAAAAATGATGTCAGAATATTTTCAGGCAGTAATAGGTGCTTTAACGATAGCTGCATTATCAGTATGTAGTTGAAATAAATGTACAGATCTTCTCCTGGCGAAATCCAGCTATTAAATCAAAATGTCCTTTGACTTGCTCCTGTACAGTGTCAGCAGTCTAGTGAGAGACACAGCTAACACATACATTACACACACACACACACACACACACACACACACACACACATATATGTACATGCTCGGTACAATCCAGCAAATAAGTGGATAGAAACTTTCCACATTGACACGTTTCCAGGGACAGTGCAAAATGACTTTCAGTAAGAAAGTCTTCTGCTTTGAGGAGGCCTCAGCACTGGTACCTGTGATGGAGGAATAAGCTGTCTTTTTTTGCAGTGGGGATTTACCTGAGGGGGTGCTGTGGAGGCAGATGCTTTCCTCACGAGCACTGCCCACAGCTCCTCCTCAGCTCCGGATGACACAAGCTGTGTATCTGTGTCCCCTCTTGCTATTAGCCAAGTTTGTAGGTCCAGCCTTATGTTGCAGCATATTCACAGAGGGATATACATAGGGCATGGGAGTAGCTGAGTTGCCAGGTTTTGGATCACCTGTTTGCACCAGAGGGATATTTTCAGGCTGCCTGACCCAGAAAAGATAATGTGATCCTGAGCCATGGAGCACGAGCAATGCTGACATTTTAGAATGGTTGGCACGAACCCCTGCCTGGCCACTGGCTTCTTGTCCTTGAGACATTCAAGTTCACATGTGATTTTGATTTGATTGCTGTATCCCAGTAACTCTTCTTTGCAGCCCAGGGCTCCAGCTGCTCACTGCACTGCACTGGACCCCTACAGACTGCCAATTTGCACCTCTCAGCTGCAGGTAACTCAGTCCAGATTCCCTTGTGGCAGTGTTGTGCATCCTTCCTAGTTTGTACAGCTTCTTTTCTCCATACAAAGATGTGGTTCCTACAGTGGGTAGATCAGAGACACAAAAAATAAAGTATCAGCACAGTTACCTATATATGGCTTGCTTTATCATTTGCTTATTGCCATCCCCTTTTTTCTGCTGGCAGACAGGAGCAGTGTCCAGTTCCATTAACTCCACAGAGCATTTGAACTTATCTGCCTTCAGCTTCTCGGAAAAATCTCTTGTGGAAAAATTGTCTTCTGACCACAGAGTAATCACTAAGTGAAAAAGGCTTTGCCAATCTGCAGTCATTCCCAGTTCAGTGCCAAAGGAACTCTTCCTTGGAAATCGCTGGAAAACATAAACACAGAATTAAGGTGGAAAACACCTTCCATTCCAGTCTTCTAACATCTAGAAGGCTTTTTGTGACAGGGTCTAGAAGGCTTGGCATCCAAACAATGAGGAGGCTGTAGGAACTACCCAGAGCAGTTGAGCGTGAAACTATGTACTTCCTATCCACTGCATTGAAACCACAGTTTAATAAAACAAGTAACTGCTTTTATCCTTGGACGTAAGTTTTCATCCTCTGTAAATTAATATAATTGAATAGGCAAAGTGATTGGTCCAAGTAGTTTCTGAAAGGCTTTAAGAAAAATGTTAAGTATGAGCTTTCAAAATTTCACAAGGCATGTCTTTATGCTACAGCTCTGATTGTAGTATTCCTTCAAATAATGGTTCGCAAAGCTGCTTTCAACATGAATTTTTATTCCAGGTTACTATTTGCTGTAACAACAGAAAATGATACTGTCTGCAGCTGGACATGGGAATGATTATGGGCTTCTGGGCAGCATGGGCAAAAGCTCCCTTTTCTGATGGCTCCAGGGCTGAGGCCAGAAGGCCAGAGGAGATGTGAAGGACTGGGGGAGAAAAAATGTCATCAGGCATTTCAAGGAAAGTCCAATTAAGGGTAAAGCAACTTGGAGATGTCAGTACACACGTAACTTCAGCTGTTTATCCCACCTCTCTCTCTTAGTACCTTCTACCCCAGTCCATCCCTTCATGAGATCCACAGCTTTAAATTCTTATTGTGCCTGCACCTAACAGACTTTTGGGCTTTTAGTACTTCAAAGTACTAAAATGTCTGCTTCTAGTTCATCTACTTCTAGTGCAGAAAACCTGTCCTACTTCTACTCTCACCATTTAGCCAATTGCAGTTTCTTAGGTTGCCCTGTTTTCCTCCAGAAACCCAATGCTTGCAAGAAGCAACTGAATGTGAGACTACAAAATGAAAACTAAATACTGATCAATATTCCCAGACACAAGTGATTTTTCAGCAGATGATGTCAGAAACTTGTCTTCTTGGCAGTGTCTTCATAATCCCAATTTTATCACTAATTTTGGCAAGTGACCAAGAGGGGGAAATCTTTTCTAGCAGAATGAAGGGGGAATAAACTGTGACAAAGGAAAATGGGCAATGTAGGCTGGGCTCCTGATGAGGGATCTGTGAGGCTGAGGGATAATCCTCCAAGGAAAATGCACCATGGGGAATTGTCGATAAATTTACTTTGTAAAGGACCTCTGGAGATATCTAGTCATTCTGCACATTAGAGCTCTCCTTGACAATGAGCACAGCCTTCTTCCCATCTTCTCTGTATTTCCTGAAGAGTGAGATGCATGTATTGCAGCTCCACCTGAGTACATCTATGCACTCCAGCCATGCAAACATCCCACCACACCTCTGTAACTGCAGTGATCGCATAGCTCAGCAGCTGCACAGTCCTCCAGTTCCTCCTATTTGTTTCCCAGATGGTGTATTAGTATTCAGGGACTCCCCAGGAAGTCTTCTGCCTCTGCAGAGCGTAAGGCCTCCCCAATGCCCTGTCTCCTCTGTGATTTCACCTCCATACACAGACAAACCCACTTTAAAGTCTTCCTCAGTGGGTTAGAAAAGAGCCAGAGGAGCTTTTTCATAGAGGCAGACAATGGCACATGGAGCTTTCCCCTTTTGTCAGGCATTCAAATCAGGTCCAAGGCAGCAGCAACCAGAGTTACTGCCAGCTGGCAATCTGGAGACACAGGCTTGTAATATAAATTCATCTTCCAACAGCACCACTTTTTGACATATTTATCAGTTGTCTCAGCAGAAAGGCCAGAAACTGAGTGAGTGAGGAAGACCTGGGCATCCCCTTGGCTCAGCACAGGCACTGCTGCCGGCTAAAGGAGCAGGGTACTGATGCACAAGAGGTCCGCCTGATGCTACAGTACACCACTGATCCCCAAGGAAAATCACAGGGCTTGTTTCCTAAACTGAGAGTCTCTCTTCAGTTCCCACACTTCATGATCTCTGTTAAACTATGACATCAATTAACCACCATGAGGAAACAAACAGCTCCTGAGATAACTTGCCAAGAGAGAAACAGTTTAACCTCAAAAGCTGCTGTTTTCCAGCTCCACATTTCTTTTGCTTTCTGTTCCTTGAACATTTCCAAGAAGTAGGAAAATCAGTTCCACAAATTTGTTGTTATCTCCTTAAGCACATTAGTGACAAATTAAAAGTTCTGTCCTTCCCTGAATGACACATGGGGTTGGATTATGAAATCTGACAATCTCCTGAAACTACTATGAGAAATATGGAAAAATATGCAATTCAAAAGGGAGTTAAGTCCTAGGGTTATGTATGTAGCTGAGAAATCAAATTAAATTAGAATAATATTACCTACTGGAAGGGGGTTCTGGGATGCTGACTCTATTCCAGGTTGTACTAGTAACACAGTGTGCAAACTTAGATAGAGTTTGCAAACAAGACAGATAGACTATTTTTTCCTATCGTGATTGCAAAATAGGGTGAGAAAGCATCTTTTATTTTTCATTTTTATACTGTACAGTACAGTGCAGTTCCAAACAGAGTGAAGACTTGTGGATTCCAGAGAAATACAAATAGTATATGAACCAACGGAATACAATAGTGTTCCTAATCAGACAGAGCTCGCATTTATTTCAATGAGAATATTGCCTGCAGGATCAGGTTGACAGGTACTAATCAGGGCTCTGTCAGCTGTCGGCTTTCCCCGACGAGCTGAGTACAGGGGATTCAACTTCATCTCACCCTCCTTCTGCCACTCGTCTGCCCCCACAACAGAAGCTCCGTATTCGCATTCAGAACAAGAGCCCTCACGACACACTGATTTCATTCTGGCCAGGCCTGGCATTTCCCGTCTTTGTTAGCGTCTGCGCCTGCCTCGGTGCCGTTTATTGTAAGCCTAATAAGTACATAAAGGCTGAGGAATGGGGATCCGAGCAGACTCACAGCAATGAGCCTCCAGGAGCTTGTTTGCCCGGGCAGACAGACTGGGTAAACAATTAGCTCCAGCTCCAACATTCGGGTCCTGTAGAAGAATTGGATGCTTGGCACTGGCCACTCTCCATGACATTCAAAATTTGGCTTCTCTCCAATCAAATATTTAAACATTTGCGACCGTTCGTCCGGACCCATAGCCTCGGTTAGGAATTTCTGCTCCACTCTATTTTTGTAAATGGAGATTTGGCGATTATTTGCTAAGAACTTTGAAAAAAAAATGCACTTAGCTTTACAGCAAGGGTAAAAGAGAGTTTGTTTGAAAGTCATATAATGGAACAGGTCAGCACTACCAGCATATACCACCAACACTCTAAGCAGTGTACACTTAGACAAAGTATAACTTGGAGTGTTGCTGTCACAGACCCTTCTGTGTTCATTGCTGGTAGCAAACAGCTGGCTTTTAATGAAACGTAATAGAGAATTTGTTATTTTAAAACTGCCTTTCCATTTATAACCATGCCTGCTGCAGTACAATGGAGAATTGTGCCCTTATTCCTTCACGCTGGCAACGCAGGAAATATTTAACAAGTGCTTGTGAAGTATTTATTTTTAAATATGTTAATGATATGTCTCCAAATCAGTAAAGTTAGTGTACATTGAGTTATGTATGCAGGTTGTACCTTTTGTGTCAGGACTTCATGCTTATAGTCCATGCCTTTTAGAGTTTCAGATTGATAGAGTAAAAGATACACAGTATTATCTAAGTCAATCTCCTGCACTTCACAAACTTTTACATTTCACCCTAATTCACTTTATCCAACCCATCTCTTCAATGCAAGTAAGGAACCTGAGTAAGTTCTCAAGGAAATTAACATTCACAGATGTGTCAAGCCAGCTTTGACATGGTAAATAAATAAATAAAATATGGTAAACAACATATGAAAATTTGCAGGAAATTAATTTTTATTTGATATTGGAAGAAAGTGAAAAAAAAGGTTGCTTGTTTTCCTGGCAGGCCGGATACGAGTCGGCAATGTGCGCTTGCTGCGTGGAAAGCCAAAAGTATCCTGGGCTGCACCAGAAGCAGTGTGGCCAGCAGGTCAAGGTAGGTGATTCTGCTCCTCTGCTTTGCCCTCATGGGACCCCACCTGCAGTGCTGCATCCAGCTCTGGGCTCCTCAACACAAGAAAGGCAGCTGTTGGAGAGCCACAGAAATGATTAGAGGCAAGGAAAACCTCTCCTATGAGTAAAGGCTGAGAGAGTTGGGGTTGTTTAGCTTAGAGAAGAGAAGGCTCTGGGGTGGCCTTATTGTGACCTTCCAGTGCCTGAAAGGGGCCTGCAAGCAAGCCGAGGAGGGACTTTTTACATGAGCATGTAGTGATAGGACAAGCGAGAATATTTTATATTTTTAAAATAAAAGAGAGGTTTAGATCAGATATAAGGAAGAAACTCTTTACTGTGAGGGGGCAAGTCATTGGCAAAGCTTGCTCAGAGAAATTGTGGATGTCCCATCCCTGGAAGTGTTCAAGGCCAGGTTGGATGCAGCAACCTGGTCTAGTGGGAGGTGTCCCTGCTCATGGCAGGGTGATTGGAACTAGATGGTCTTTAAGATCCCTTCCAGCTTAGACCATTTTGTGATTCCATTATTGTTTTTCACTTGACTTTGAGAGCAGAATCAAGCCACTCTTGCACATAACCACTAAACTTGCTGTTAATTGTTTTCTTCAGCCATCTACACAGAAGATGCTTAGAAAAGAACAGAGGGTACGGGAAAGATCACTGTGAAAGTCTCAACCATTGAGGCTGTATGTTCCTGTAATGAAGTCACAACCTGTTCAAAGGCAGAGGATGGTCCTCGCTGGATATTCTGCGAGAGAGGGGGTTTATTGGACTTAAAAAGGAAATCTAAGGCTCAGCTTTGGACTTGGTCGTGCTTTGAATAGGAGGTTGGACTAACAGACTTCTAGGGGCAACCTAAAATATTCTGTGGTTCTTTAAATAGATTTAATGTCTACTGATGGTCTAGATGAATACTAATAACAAGTCATCCCATGTGTTTCTGGGAGCAGAGATCTTAACAGGGAGCCACTAAAAATAATGTTTAAGTGATCTGGAAGAACTGGTAAGTGCTAGGCAGAAGCCAGGTAAGAGCAAGGTAAATAGCTGAAGTTAAAGCTGAGAAATATTCCCTACCTTTCACAGGAAAATGCACAGTTATATGGGCTCCAATTCAAGAGAGAGGCATACAGACTTCTCTGGGACCAGGCTGAGGCTTTAAGCTGGTAGAAAAAGAGCAGAGTGGAAGTAGAGCAAATGCACTCCTTTGCACAAATTTAAAACACCATGAAAGGAATCATCAAGGCCACCACAAGACCTGCAAGGAAGAAAATATCTCATTTTCTTAAGCTAATACTCAGTCTGGAAAATAAGCAAAAAGAATTTGCCTGGTCATTAATAAACATCAGTTTGACCTAACAGGTATTACCAAATGTAGTGGCAGGATTTCTGTGACCAGACAGTTAAAATCACTTGCTATGTCTAAAACAGCAAGTAGTGATCTCAAAATGGCAGAAATTGTATGCCAAAAAGGGCATCAGCTCTTTCTGTCATTGGTAACAGAAACCATTGATCTCAAATGTTTTTGAATCACAGCATAACTATCTACTTAAAACATCTCTCTGCACGGTATAGAGAAAGTGACTCAGGCTGAATGATTTCTTCTGGATTTCCCACAGTGACAGTGGTACTGTCTAAAAATTACTTAAAACAGTTACCTTGACTAAAAATCAACATGGAAAATATACATTAGCCTTGCCAGTTAACAAAGGTATAGTTCCAATAATTAAATGTTGTTGCTCACAGCCGTTTCTAAAATTAGACATTTTAAAATCAGAAGTTTCCAGAAACTTTTCAAGATCTCTTGACCATTACTGTCAATTTTCAATTAGTCCTAAACCAGAAGGAAAATTGTAAAAGTTTGGCAGAAAGTGAGTGTGATATGAGTATTTTAATAGGATATATGGAATTACTCAGATAACTGTGGGCTTTTCTACTTGATTGCAATATCAGATCACATAATCAGATTGACAATATATTTCACAGAGGATTAAAGTAATAGAATTAAGATTTATGGAAACAGATTTTGTCAAAGTATAATTCAGCTTTTGATGTAAGTGCAGCTTTTAGAATAACAGTACTGATCTATATATAGTATTTATATATAGTATACATATACTGATACACTACACTAGGACTTTTAAGCCTTTGACCTTAAGACATCTTGCTAAACAGCTGAAGTATAAATAGAAATAACTAGACAATGATGAACTAAAGGCTGTAATGTACACCTACACTGTGATATTTTTTAGCTCAAGACTGACTGTTCTTTAAAATGTCTTTCTAGCTCAAACAAGACTGGCAACCAGGGGCAGAGAACTGCATGGGTAATGCAGGATGTCAGGCTGGATCTCAATGCTTCATCCCAGCTATAAAACCCTCTTCAAGTGGGTAACTTGACTACTAGGTGAAACACCAAAGTGTTTTGCATCACCTAAGGTACTTCTAGACTGGGTCTTTCCTCAGTTCCCCAGGTCCACTACTCCAGTAAGTGGTTATAAGTGATATTAATAAACTAGAGTGAGGACAGTTTAAGGACCTTTACTTCTCCTGAGAGCAGCTAAACTACCATTCTGGGTGTATCTGTGTGGATGTCTTTGTTGGGTGTGCTGCTCACTCCTTTTCTGTCCCAAGAAGTCTCCTGTCATGGAGTGGCCATGGAATGTTGCCATGGAGTTGTTCAGGATGCCTCTCAGACTCACTGCCTTAGGCTATTGATAAATGTAGGTAGGTACCTATATTCTGCTTGTCTTAGTTCATATTTTCAATGAGAATCAGAAAGTAATGTGAAATTCTAAATTATATTTACAGGTTTGATGCATGATTCAGGTCCTGGTGCAGAACTGCTCCCGGACTCAGGTTCTTAGTGTCTGTACCTTTATCTGATTTGTCTTGTGTGAGGCTGTATAAATGTCATTAAAAACTAAATTTTTCCACTTAAATCTCGCTCCTTGGTTCCAAAGGGAACCCAGGTTAAATGAAACAGTATAGGTGTATGCATATATTTGACATTTTGGAGATAGAGAGGAAATATTTATAGACCACCAGTAAGAACATGGTTCATTGTATGGAGCAGCACAGGGTTATTTTCATATATTCATCTGTGAGCTTTGAAATGCACTCAAAGGCCAACTGTGTCACAAATACATTACAAGACTTGCTACAAATATTCCTCATGGGATATATTTCTGCAAGACATATCATCAAATGGTTTGCCTATCTTCTGGGCTTTGATCTGTAGATTTTAGTAATTAGTGCTGGGAAAGGTCTATTGGATTGCCTAAACTGCTACATGATATTCAGGATAGTTTCCCCTTCCTAATGTTTTGCCTCACAGAGTTTATATATCTGGGGGTCAAGGGGCAGAAGTCCTCTGGGATACTATTTCACAACCCATTCGCACAGTCAGAGATTTTTCTGGTGGCGTTTAGCCCAAATATGTCTTTTCTAATCTCATTGCATTAAACTCTTGTCATTATACTCTTTAGTGCCATGTGAAATAATTCCTCCTCAAGGTCCTATATACTCTGCACTGCAAGTGCAGACTGTTAGATTTATCCTATGATAAACTATGCAAGTTTTCTTTATTCACCTTTAATGTACTTTGCTTTTCTTATTTACCTCCAATTTGTCTATGTCTCATGTGGAGTTAGGTAGCCAGAACTAAATACAGTCCTGCAGCTGCAGTCACTGCTGAGAAGCATAAAATTGCAATTAGTACCTTGCAAATGAAAGATGTCATCTGTCACACGGGAAGGAAAAGGATTATAGGTTAGTGAAACAGGTTGCTTATTTGGGAGAAAAATCATCATTCTCTTTGTAGTTCGATACACTACATTTGGAAAACAACCCAAGTTCATCTTGACAAGATATGAACAAGAGCCACCCAAGAGCAATTATAGTGAGGAGCACTTAACTCTGAATAGTGTATTGCCATCGAACTTTGATAGTCAAATATCCACTCCACACAAGCTGTCTAGGCTGCCTCTATTGATGCTCAAGAGAAAATAATTCCACACTATAACTGCATAATAACATCAGCATCTAACGTGGGTGGGCTGAATTGGCTCCTCTCCTCTACTTAAAGATGTCCTTCCCTAGGCTACTGATGTAATTTTTAGATGGCTAAAATTAGCCAAGGCTGATTTTGTTTACTTGTTCCCAAGCTAATCATAATTGACCTCTCCTGGTTCTACTATGACTTCTCTTCACATTTCAGACCAGAAGCCACTTTCAGATGGTCCCATGTGCTGGCTTTGATGGCTAAACAGCCCTCCTGCATGCCTTGGACCCTCATGTTCATTTTCCTTAGAAGCACTGATCCATGTGATGTTATGTGGACTCACAGAAATTCTACCAGCAAAAGCTTATTTGACCAAGAAATTGAGACAAAGCCACTCAATAAAATAGTCCCAAACCCTGACTGGTTTTCCTTTTTCTTTGCCTCCCTGAGATGGGGAGATAGACCTGACTTTGATGTCCCCGCAGGGCCTACATCCATTGTAGGATGATCTTGACAAGAACTCCACCTTGTTTAGACCATAGCTAAAACATAGTCTGAAATATGATGCGGTCCCTCAGAGTCACACTGCTGACTTCAAGGTGCCTTCATGCTGCTGCAAGATGACCAGGTATCAAAATTAGTATGAGCTCAAGCATCTCACTAGAAATGCCACCAATTCTGGCGGTACCATGGGACAGGAAAGGCCTTTCCCTGCTCTGCAGGGTGGGCTCTCGCTGCGGGGAGAACCTTCTGTTTTGCTGTGTGCACTGAATAAGGGATTCTCTTTAATTCTCTTACTTGAATTTGATTCTCTTTAAACAAGCTGGGCATGAGGTGAGTATTATCTCCAGCTGGAGCTGAAAAGATATCTACTGATATCCTCAATGACCTTGTGAGTATACAGTAGCTTCATGGTCACATACAGCACTTAGAAAATGTTACAGTTCACTATTCTTAAATGAGCACATAGTGGACTCAAAACTGCCAGACAGAGCAGTGACACCACCAGCAGAATCTAAACCCAGCAGACAGACACAGGTTGGCATGAAAACAAAAACAGTAGTGATGAATTCAATCCAATTTTGCATAACACTGAAGATTCCTTTTTTCAGGAAATTCCTGAAGTTCTCAGGGATTGCAGTTGCAGTGGATGTTTTATTTTTAAGGTGTCATTTTGGGATTACTTCACTGTAGTAATATGCTGTTTATTCAAATGGTGAAGATGCAGTGTCTTAAAAGAATCTCAGTCCCGCTGGAGCAAATCCAGAAGCCTGTTTTGTTTCAACAAGTTTTCACTATCATGAAATTAAAGAGGGACTGTTAATTTAAATATCACTCATCAGAAAAGGTCTCAATAACATGAATAGTAGGAATTCTCTATAGTTAAGAGCTTATATAATATATATAGCTGTGAATTTTGAAACAAGCTGAATTCAAAATATCAATCCTCTTTTTCTTCCTTCTATGCACCTCATAATTTGATCAAAACTTTCTACATAATATACTCTATTTAGAGAATCCCATGCCATGTCTGACAGATATGGATAATCCCATTAAGCCTTTAAATTGAGAATTCTGGTGTGGGGGGGAAACAGCTACAAAATTATTCCTAAATGTACTGTATTTTCAGTCCATTGTTAATTTTCCAATAGATTTAGAAACTTTCTGTAAAGCTTGAGTTTTCTCAGGCAAAGCCCTTTATTTGCACAGTTATGTCTGCAGGTGGACCTGTGCAGTAGAAACCTTCCCCTGTCTGAGTGAATTGCAACTAGATGCTCAGATATCCCTATCCATCCAGGAACAAAACAGACACACTGAGTGGGCTTCACTTCATGTAACTGTAGGCACCAAAAAGTTAGATTTAACCTCTCATGATATACAGCAGAATAAAATGAGTGCTTTTAAGGAATGATTGTCTGGCCTAATTTACATCCCATTTTAGGATGTAATTAATTGCCCTCTGAAGTAGCCCCTTAAGATGTGCAAAAGAAACCTAGAATGGTCATGACTAGCTTTTAGTTGTCTTTATTCATCAGTGGAATCCCCTCCAAGGCTACAGTCCTCCTCCAAGCTGCCCCACAGTGCCACTCTTGCTGATGACAAGATTTTTGCCAATACATTCAGCTGTCAGTTTTCCCATTTGACAATCTTTTCCATAAACTAAACAACTCAGATTCCCAGTCCTCACGTGCTTCCCTTCAGAGCTGACAGTAAAAGCATTTTGCTTCTGGGAACTAGGAATAAGTACCTCCCCCACCACCCTTGCATCCACAGTCTTGAAGAAGCTGAGGAAGAGTTCCTTCCCTCCAAGTGGTATCATCCTGTGGTGCAGCACATCTGAGGTGAATTTCTGGCCTTCCCCTTCCCATCAGCACAGCACCCAGTCATGGGAGTCACCACTGTAATTATCATCATAACACTTCATTGTGATAGGAGATCTCACATGCTTGTTGCACAGATTTGGGAACTGTGGCACCAGAGCCATCCTGAAATCCTGAACTAAAGTAGGGGCAGGGATGAGGAAAGGACTTGCTTCTCCAAAGTGCCAGTCTGCATCATTCTTACCTTCAAAACAGATCATTTCTAAAGGGATAGAGAGTGTCTTCACCTTTATTTTTCTCTCACAGTTAAAAAGCACTTCAGTAAACAGGGCATGAGTGAGGAAGGGTCTGTGTCCCGGGGAGAGTAGAGGGAGCTGGCTGGAGAGCTGCCATTGCAGCGGGGAACTCCAAGGACTTTTCTTCTGCATTGCATCAGCAGTGAGCAATGGGGAGACTCATTTGAGCCAACTGTGGGTTGTCATTCTTCCTTCCAGACTCAGTGGCCTCTGAAATCACTTCATTGTCTGCAGTGGAATCTGGCACAGGCCCACAATGCCAGGTTACTTCACTTCCCTGCAGAATAAAAGATTTCTTCAACCATGAGAAATTATCTCCTGACAGTGCCATTCATTAGGGCTCCCACCTGTAGACTGTTTCATTTTCAGCTTACTCACAGGGTGCTGAAAAGTCAGCATGTGTGTTATCACTTGACAATATAGTACAGCCAATACCTCTTCACCCTTACATATGTTGTCACTTAGTGCTCTTTGCCTCAACAATGGCTCACAGTAACATTCAGATCTTGGACTTCACTCTCTTTTAAAAAAAAAAACTTGTGCAGCCCAATTTCACCAGACCTCTTGTTTCGTAAGAATTATACACATAGGGGAAAAAGAAATCTATATTTGGTATTTTTTTCCTCTTTTGAATTAGAAAGTTAAAACATCGGATTTTGTCTATGGATGCTCAATAGAACAGGACAGTACTTCATTATTTCTTAGGGCAGACATAAAGACAGGCCAGACAAATTGTCTTCTCTGAGCTTATGGTTTAATGTATACACTAAAACTAATAAAAATCTAAAGTTTTTATGACAACAAAATGTCTTATAACTAAATTTCAAACTAAACATTCTTCTCCACTCCTTTGGTCATTAAAGTTTTGCCCAACACTTTCTTTAAGGTTTCATTCTCAGGAGGGCACCTGTAGACACCAAGCCTTGTGGTTCTTACCCACCCATCTGTGTTGTACATAGAGACACACTTAATGGAATCACGTCATCATAGAATAGTTTGGGTTGGAAGTGATCTCAAAGATCTTCTAGTTCCAAACACCCTGCCACAGGCAAGGACAATTTCCACTGCTGCTACTTAAGGCAGAGAAGGTTTGCAGTCCTGTCTTGCATCATGGACATCCCAGGGCATCGCAAACCCCTACAACTGAGCGAGGTGAGTCCCGCTATATGCATCTTAGCATCTCTGTACCTCTGTTCCTGTCTGATGCAGAAACTTCTATCAACATCATATCATCTAGGATTGTGTCTATTTGAATTTGTGTCTGGAAGGCCCTGGAGCACATATGGCAGCTGTGACATGAGAGGCTGCATGTCCATGGAAAGCAAGAACACACCTGGACCACTGCTCCAGCCCTGAGACCCACTCTAAGCAAACCTCACAACATTTTCGCCCCTACGAGGCATGGGTCAGCCCCTCCATCCATGAAAATCAGCAGATGTGTGTGTACAGGGCAAAGCTTCTGAGCAGTGGGACTGCACATCTTGTCAGGATTGTCGGGACATGATTAGACACAGAGTCAGATCAGGAAGGGATCTGTGGTTAGTATGGCATTGCAGAGCCTGACTTGTCTGCTGCCTGCTGATACCCCAGGGATCTGCCTCACCGTCGCATGGTCATTCCCTCATGGCCCAAGAGCAACTGCACTGGTGTCACCAGCCCTTCCCCAACACCAGTTGTGTTCTCTAGCTGTGTTTCTGCTGGAGACGTTTGTCCTTTACCACTGAGCACCTGTTCCTCACACTGCAGTTCTCTTCTAACCATTCATAGCTGAGCAAGACTTGTCTGAGTAGCTGCATTTTTTCCCTTTTAACGTGCTTTTTCCACTCATTTGGAAAAATCTTTCCACAGACCCAGATGGGGATGGTGCTAGGGCCAAGCAAATGCAAATTAGAAAAATCGTGTCTGAGAATCAAAGATCCTGTCATATTTCGCGTCTTCACAGATTGTCCATGGGTGAGGCAAAGATTTTGCTTTGCTTCAGGCTCTCCTCATCCTTTGTAAGGGCAGCAGCAGGGTGAAGAGGTCAGTAGAAGGCTGTAAATAAACTGATTCCTATGAAATTTATATTTCTTTTCTGAAATAATGGTGACCAGCTGGCAATTTTGAAAAAACTTTTTCTTTTGTGACTTTTTCTTGTGGAGTTAAAACATTGCAGGATTTTTGCCTTCTTGGCCCTGGTTTCCTCTTTTCTTGCCAGATATCATTATAAGGATTCAAGAAGGATGAGTAATTAAAACCCATGCAAATAATGTGTCGGACAATTAAATTTAAATGTCCGCTTGATGAGGCAACATGGGTGACTGACCGCAGAGCTCCTGCAGCTGATGCCCTGCAGAGGCAGGAGGGACCGCGGGGGTTCACCCCACTCCTGAAGACCTTCTGAAAAGTGATCTGGGTACCCAGACACTGAGGACAAAGAGTCTGTTGCCCTCGGGGCAGCAGAGGTGCCACGGGCTGCACCCCAAAATCTCGCACCGGGACGGCAGCCCCTGAGCTGCCCGTAGTGCCAGAACACAGAGAATAAAAACAAGGATGGGGGAACATACATACACCCCTATGTATTTCCTCGGGAAGTAAATGAAAATAGCGGTAAAGGAACGAAAAAGGGCACAGGACGCAGTGGGGCGGCGGCCCGCGGGGGAAGCCTGCGCGGAGGGCCGGCCCGGGCCCGGCCGGGAGAGCGCGGCGCGGCGGGGCCCCGCGGGCGGGC
>VZRR01003247.1:321451-353881 GCA_013398015.1 Oreocharis arfaki
CGCTGCCCCGGGCTAGTGCCTCACCTGCCGGCGGGCGCGGCGCCGAGGGCGCCCGGCCGTGCGGGCACCGGGAGCCGCTGTCCCGGCCGGGGGCGAGCGCTCCCTCCGCGCAGGGCTTAGTGTTTAACCCCTCTCGCATCCTCCGGAGCGCACCGGGCGCCGCCTCCCCCGCGGCGCCGGCGACAAAAGGGCGAACGCGGCTGCTCCCCGCCGGTCCCCGCTGCGGGTCCGACGCTGCGGCGGCCGGCGCCGCTGCCGGGGACCAACTCTGAAAGGACGGCGGGTGAGGGAACAGATGGGATAAAATTCGCCTTCGCTGCTTTTCACGCTTGGAAGGCATGTGAAGGTAGCGCTCCGCTGCGGTCCTATACTTGGATTCATCACTGTGTCTGAGAACCTTAGTATTTTTGGGGTGGCTTTTTAAGACATACGTGACACGAGCTCTTCAGTGAAGCGGCTGCTGGAGTCTGGGGCAGTTGTTTTTTGCTTCCTGCCCCGAGCGAAGTCCGAAGGGTTGGTAAGGTTCCACCGGGACCCAGCTTGTGCAGCTGGCCCGTCACTCAGGTGGTTTGGAAGCCTTGGGGATGCAGGTCTTTCCTGCGTTATTCGGACTGACCATCACTGCCTGCTTGTAATGCAGTTTGCTCTTGTACCGTGATACCGAAGCTGCTTGACATGCAGGGGAAGAGAAAGAAGGAAAAAAGGAGGGTGAAAGGAGGCAGTCCTAGGAACTGGGCTAAATGGAAACACATACTATGCTACCTTTTCTCTGTGTGTGTGTGTGTGTCAGTGACACACGTGCCAAAATAGCCGCTGTGCCCAGTGTGTATGTTAATAGACACCCGTGGCCTGCCCGTGTCAAAGTTATTTTCAAGTTTTCCAAGGCATCTCTTCCTACAGCCCTCAGTCGAGCTGGTAAGGCAGTGTAACCCTCACACCACCCTTGGCATCTCAGGCAGGCTAATAGAGTTGTTAGATTTAAATGGCAGTAAGGCTTCTGTAGTTATTAAAGTGCAACTCCATTATTTTTGCTGTGTTTTAACAAGTTCTGTGACCAGGAAAAGCAGCAGAAGTATTTTGGCACGGCACTGACAGTGATTTAGTTCTCCTTTATAATTTGGTTTGAGGCAGGTTTTTCTCTCTCGCTGTCTTGGTTTTGTCTCTTCATTTTTTTTTGGTATGTTAATCTTTCTGGCTTCCAGCACTGTGGAAAAACTTTCTTCATTTCAAAATGTAATGGAGACTGTTCGGTTCATGGGCTTTTATACTAGATGATCCAAGATTTATTGTTATTTAGCCATCTATTGCAAGAACTACCCCTGAAGTAGTGAACTCTTGCAGAAAAATTACTTGCTTATTAGAAAATTATTCATGTCCGTCGTGAACAAGGCAATTTTCTTTCAGCAGCATCTATCTTGGAGCATGAATGCCCACAGCAAGCAGGAAAATGTGTCTGTAAAGTATTTTAGTGGCGTGGGGAGCCCCGGGGTAGCTGTCACTGTTTCCATTCTCTAAACAATTTTAATGCCATTAGTGAGTGTGATTATGTACAAACCGCTTCTAGGGGGTTCCTAGGCTGGATGTCAGAGCAGGGCTTTGTGCTGAGTCAAAGGGTGGATTGAGTTTATGACACAGTTTAAATAGAAACAGAAGAGCAGAGCTACAGTAGAGCAGCACATCGTAATTCATTCAGTACCGCTCTGTGATAGCCGTGCAGGGAAGTGCTCACTCCTTACCGGTTTGTTCAGTTTGAGAACACCTCTCAGGGTCACCCATGAGTAAGTAGCTGAGGATGGAGAGTTTTAACCCTGCGGTTTTTTGCAGCTCTTTGGTTTTGTTTCAAATGAAAACGAAAAGAGAAAGTAAAAGGAAAGAAGAGCCGTACTGGAAGGTCTCTGTTGAAATGTAGGCTGCTTTTTCAATTCCTTCATTTTTAAGAGAAAGGATCTATACAGAAAGAGGTACTGTGCGCTAATTTGCATCCTATTGTAAATAAGACATATTTATTCTGTTTAATGCTGCCCAGATCTGATTTAATATCAGTTATGTCTCCAGATGGGATGTAACTATGAAGACTTCAGTAAATGCCTGGGCTTGTGAGCACTGTTTAGTTTCTACAGTCAGGTATAAACTCACAACTGTATTTTATTGGCAGGTTTAAATAACATTTTAAATAATATAAAAGTGCTGTAACTGTTGAAAAGGCTTTTTTATCCCCTAGAGCTGCAATGTGATCACAGCACAGAAGGGAAGGCTTGCTCAGAGATGTGAAGTGGGGCAAGTACCACTTTACACAGCACAGACACAGATACCATCTTCTGAAGCCTTTTTCCTGGGGCCAGCTCGAGTCTCATCTGCTGTCTTGTTCTCTTCATCGGGCGGCTGCCCTCTGCTGTCTAAAGCTGCCTTTCCAAGTGCTGGCAGTGCTGTGATGGTGGTGGTGGGGAGATAAGGGAGAGTAGGTTGCAGGGAGAGGTAATCTCTCTTCTCAGCCCAGATGATAATCTCGGAGGAAGCGGAGGAGCTGTCAGGCACACAGTCCCTTCAATGGGTTGCCGTGCTGACAGGCACGAGGGAATCTGGCTGCTTGTGCAAATAACAACTGACAAGATGCTTCCAATTTTCCCCTGCCGGCTAAATAAACCAGCTCAAGGCCAGCAGAGGCTCAGTTAGCACGAATGGGCTTTAGCGCCAAGAAGTGGCATGAGTGGTGCAATTTAGAGAGATGCTGTGTGTCAGGAAAGCTTCAAATGTAATATGTGGGAATAATTTAGGTATGAAGCAGATGAGTGCAAACGTGCTCTTAGTGATGGAATTGGTCTGATGCTCGGCGTAACCATGATTTAGTCTGTTCTCAGCTTCTGACTGTGAAACCAGTCAGCACTGCTGCATGCAGCCCTCACTGACACAAGCAGGACAGCCAACAGTTGACTTTTGCCAGTGTATATTGTCTTTGTGGGGATGGAGTGGTATCACCTGGCCCTGTTACCTTCTTTTTTTTTGTCTTCCTAGTCACTGTTATGTAGCAATATATTTGATAATTCAGCAGGTGTTCCCTGTGCCATCCTTACACCAATGTGAAACTCTCTCATTTCATAGCTTGCAAAATGCAGCCACATCCAGTATTAAAATTTGCTGTGGAAGGAGTTGGAGGAGCTGGCGATTTTCCTTGAATACCAAGTGTTTTCTGATTTTGAGACATCCAAAATGATGCAATTCTGATTAATGTTTAAAATGGCTTGTACTTGCCAGCATAAGTCATCTGCTAGGTATGAAGCACCACATTCAATAGAGCCTAACCTAGAAAAAAAGTATGTTCCTTTAAAGGTGTCCTGTTTGTTAATGAAAAAATTTCCGACAGAATGTGTGGTCAGTTCTGGAAGAGTCAAGTACCTGCCTCTGTGTGTATCAGTAGCATCAGTTGTGTTCATCTATGTCTGTTTTTTGGACTTAAAGTTTTTTGATATCCTGCGTGAGTCAATTGATAAACATTTTGTGCTTTAATGATAGCCTCCATTCCAGAAGAGGATGATACCAAAAATCTAAGAATCTCGGCCCAATACTTGAGTTGAACACCCCTGGACTTCAGCAGCCTGTAGCTTTCAAAATCTTTTTTGGTTCGTCTTAGGGGTGGAGTATTCCTACAGAAAGCGTTGGAGAGAAGGATTTTTGGTTTTGATTCTTAGATAGCTGTGGCCATTTCCTGTGTGATTTGCTTTGGTTTACTTGTTTGAGGCATTTCAGGAATGATCCTGCAGTTGTGATCAATGTAACCTCAGCAGGGTTTTAAATATGTGTAAGCTCAACATAATTGTGAACTTTTGTTTGAACAATCTTTGTGTGAGGGAGATCCTGCCTGCCTTCTTGCCCAGGGCACGGTGCCTCCTGCAGCGATTCAGCTGTATGGCTAATTTTCAAATAAACTGAAGTTACACGTTTTTTTGATGCGGTACTAGTGCACGCTGTTCTCTGCAGTCTCAGGCACTCTGCCTGCGGTTCATAAACACATTTACAGTCGCATTTGCCTCCCAATGCTCAGAGGGGGTTGGTTTGCATTTCTAATTAATTGAGTTTATAAAGCAATAAGCCAGTGTGTTAACTGAAAATTCCCTCAAGAATTGTAATCTTCCTTCATTAGCTGCCTATGTGTAATCATATCACCCTTTCTCATGTAAGCCTCGGGGAGAGCCAATGCCACGTGGAGCAGAACCTTTGTCTGGTGTGAGTTGCAAGGGGAAGTGAGTCTCCCCTGTGGTCATGTTCTGCAGCCCAGCCCCTGTCAGGTCACCTTCTTTGTCCCCCCACCTGTCCCTACCATCAGCCTGGTGTCTCTGGCTGAGACAGCAAATGGTGTGAAGAGATTTAAGGACATCTCTCAGCGGAGTCAGAGAGTGGAGGGAGCTTTCAGAGAGCATTCTAATCTAGCTGAAGGCAGACACATTTACTCTTTGCAGGAACTCTGGTTTCTAAATGAACGGGTTTAAACAGAATCTGAATTTTCTTTCAGCCGTGTGAAGACAAGTACTCTGACTAACCACAGATGTCAGCTGGGAATCGGTGGCTCAGCACGCCTAAGGATTAAATGTCCTGTATTTCAGTGTTAACCTGGGACACTTGTTTCAAGACACAGGCTAGGGCATTAGTTGGACACTGAGAAGTCTGAGCTACCTAATGTAAGTTAACTCCATTCAAATCGCTTGACCTTTATTGTATTTATACTCGATTAGCAAGCCTTTACTTAGCGAGGTGGGATAATCCTGCAACAAGTTTGGGTGAATAACTGTACTTGCTTTTGCTTTCCACAGACTGGCATTCAGAATGGCCGCCTTGTCCACTTTAATCCTCCTTTTGTGTGCTGCTAAAGATGTGATGCCTTCCAGTCCTCACTGGAAGCCAACTTGGCCGTCTTACAGAGTTCCCGTTATCCTGCCGCAGTCTACCCTGAACTTGGACAAACCACAGTTTGATGCTGAAGCCAGACTGGAAGTGGTATCTCCGTGTGGCCCAGCGTGCCACAAAAGTTCTCCGCTGCCAACTTACGAAGAAGTGAAGAACTACCTGTCCTACGAAACCTTGTATGCTAATGGTAGCCTCACTGAAACTGAAGTGGGCATATACATTCTGAGCAGCGGCGGCGATGGGTCTCGAGGCAGATCTCGAACTAAGAGGCAGATCTATGGCTATGACAGCAGGTTCAGCATTTTTGGGAAAGACTTCTTGTTGAATTACCCATTCTCCACGTCGGTGAAGCTCTCTACAGGTTGCACAGGGACGCTGGTGGCTGAAAAGCACGTTCTTACTGCTGCTCATTGTATCCATGATGGAAAGAGTTACGTCAAAGGAGCTCAGAAACTGCGGGTGGGGTTCCTAAAGCCCAAATATAAAGATGGCAGCAAAGGGTCCAATATCACCAACTCAGCAATGCCTGAGAAAATGAAATTCCAGTGGATCCGAGTGAAACGGACACATGTCCCCAAAGGATGGATCAAAGGCAATGCCAATGACATTGGCATGGATTATGACTATGCCCTGCTGGAGCTGAAGAAGCCACACAAAAGAAAGTTTATGAAGATAGGTGTGAGCCCACCAGCAAGACACTTACCTGGAGGGAGGATTCACTTCTCTGGCTACGACAATGACCGTCCCGGAAACCTGGTTTACCGTTTCTGTGATGTCAAAGATGAAACGTACGACCTGTTGTACCAGCAGTGCGATGCCCAGCCGGGTGCCAGTGGATCTGGGGTGTATGTGAGGATGTGGAAGAGGCAGAATCAAAAATGGGAGCGTAAAATTATTGGTATATTTTCAGGCCATCAGTGGGTGGACATGAATGGCACCCCACAGGATTTCAATGTAGCTGTTCGCATTACACCCCTCAAATACGCACAGATCTGTTACTGGATCAAAGGCAACTACCTTGACTGCAGGGAAGGCTAAAGGCAATGAAACTCCTTGAAAGCACTTAATGACTGGTTTTAGTTACTCATCTGGGGAAAGGCTAGACTTGTGCTGCAAATGCATGTGATCATGTAACATTGGGAGGTGATATGTAGCTTTTCAAGCCAGCCACCTTCTTAGGACAGGGACTGTGTGGTGCTATCGTTACAGCCTGAAACTGGGGAGAAAAGAACGTCTGCTGGGTGGGGAAGGAGCAGGTGGACTTGCTGAATTTGCAGCTGAGCAACTGAAGATTAATTAGGGGCGGATCAGTAAACAGTATGAAAACAGAACCGTCTCCAAAGAATCTTGTAAAAGGGACGCTGTTGACTATCTCATGCCTACAATGTTTGTTTTAATAAATCCTAGGATTAGAAGAAATGCTTTGATCTGAACTTTTAAAAGAAAATATTTCTATGCTGTTGGGGTCTGAAGAGGGGCATTTAATGGTGTTTGCAACCCAAACATTACAGCTTTGTGTTCCTGCATGAGAAAAGGGAGTGTGAAAAGGGCAAGGCATGCGCCGTGGGAGATGAATGCCACACAAATAGCGTGAAGGGTAAATAACCACATAACACTTCTAACTTCCTTTCAGCCTGAGTGATTTGAGACTTTATTAGTAACATAGTTAAGAAAAATGCTTTTTGAGCAAACAGGCCTTGATGTTGCAAGGATTTGACTGTGAAGATGATGTTGGTCATATGATCAGTGCCATTACATCCTGCTTTGGGAAACACAGATTGCACATGGCATTAAATCTTTATAGGAGCTGGGACCTATGAAGGAGCAGGATCCCTATGAATATACTAGAAAGTGTGTGGGGAAAGGGGCTTTTCTGTTTATGACCTACTTAGGTCTTTTAAGGAAAATCTCATGTCAGCAACTCAGATTTTCAGAGGGGAGCCCTGTCTTTGGTCTTGCTGTCTCTCTGAATTGCTCACTGCAGAGCAGGTAAAGGAGAGAGCAGGACAAGGGTTCTACCGATTTTTTCCCCCTATTTGTTGAAGATCCTTGCTGTTCTACCTAATAGTACACCATGTAGAGGGACCTTACACTTTTAAGTGTCTCTCAGCCATATCCCTTTGATAGTGTAATTTGGGCATCTTGACTAATGTTTCTTGTGTTTTTGGGGTAGGAATCCTCCTCCCCATCTAACTGTTGAGTTACAACTAGTTCTTGGCAAATGCACAGTTCAGTAATTCTGCAGCTGGAATAGAACCACTTTAAAGAATGCAGCTTGAGTTTGCTGTGAAGTGATCCTCTGCTGTCTCTTACAGATAACAGTGACTTATATTTTTACTATTGAAGAATTAAGAGTTTAAAACAAGAACTGTCTTTTTTAGGTAAAAACAGTGCAGCCAAATACTGTAGCTCAGCAAACAGCATTGGGAAGTCAACATGGTCTGTACAAACAGCCTTTCTCAGATGGATTGTGCCACTGTATTTCAGTAACATGGTTAAGGACATGCTGCCATGCCAAGGTTATTTTTTTAAGTAGGAGGATAGACACCGGCTCTAGTTCCAGCTTCTCTTCCATCCATCTCTCACTGTCTCCTGAAGCTTCCCAAGTTGCCCATGGTGCTTGGTGTTGTGGGGCAAGTGCAAGTCCCTGGTGAGAAATATCAAAGCTGGGAAGGAATGAATCCAAGCAGAGCTTCCCTGTGCTATACCAGTACAAGGAAAATGTTAATTCAGCTAAGCCTTTTTTACACTCTACTAATTACTACGGCATTTGTAAACATATGCCTGATGGTGCTTTATCTTTGTGGTGGCTTTGGCTCTAGTTCTGACAAACATTTTTGCTGGAGCTGCCTATGATTATTATTTTTATAGAAGCAGTGTACAAAAATGTGGACTCTCATGTGGGTTTTTGGTGCACTCAGATACAAGCAGTTACTAATGCTTTGAAATATGAATAATCACCATATGTATCTGATGGTCTTTTTCTGACTTTTTATTTTAATTTCCTTTACTCTATGGCTGTTATCTGGAGCACTTTTGTTTGAATGTATCACAGTGAATAAAGAGAAGTTATGGAATTTCAATGCAGACATTCTTGTATTTGTGCTGTATTGGGTTGCACTTTCCAGCTACTTATTTGTAAAGACATTCAGATACAGATTTATTAAAATCCTTGGTGGTGTTCATTTTCCTTCAATTTTCTTCTGCTCCCACTTGTTGGAAGTTTTTGTTTTGGTGTATTGTTTTTGGTTTTTTCAGTAGGCTTAATTATTTTATACATTTAGATGCTAATAATCAATCTTAGCTTTTGCATGACTCTTGCAGTTCCAAAGCCAGTCATGAGTTCTGATTAGTTAGAGCTGAAAATAACCTATTAAACTGAAAAGCCACATTGTTTTTATGAACTTAAGGGTAAATAAACTATGGAGGAATGTGAACCAGTCAGTATAAGGTCATAATTGAGGTCAGCCCATCTTCTTTTTCTTTTACTTGATGCAGTATGAAAAAAGTTCCTTTGAGGCCAACAGTGAGACCCACAGCTTTTAGAGAAACACTGAATGTGGAAAGTTTTTCATTTTGAAATTGCTGCCTGTATGACTTTCCTAACCTCTCAGTGTGCACTCTATGTCATGTGGGCTTGAGAATATCAGTCCTGATTTATTGGATGTATTTCCCATCCACTGATCCTGTGTTCTCAACTGCTTTGTCGAAGTGTAGGCCAAGAACTTTTCATAGAATCACAGAACCATTTAGGCTGGAAAAGATCTTTAAGATCATCAAGGCCAACTGTAAAGCTAGCACTGCCAGGTCCACCGCTAAGCCGTGTCCCTGAGTGCCACATTTTTATGTCTTTTAGAAACTTCAAGGGATGGTGACAACACTACTTTCCTGGGCAGCCTGTTCCAGTGCTTGACAACCCTTTTGGTGGAGAAAGTTTTCCTAATATTTAGTCTAAACCTCTGCTGGCACAACTTGAGGCCATTTCCTCTAGAGTAATGTGAGCAAGGTGGAGTTTTTTGGTTTTTTTTTTCATAAGAATGTATGAAGCAAGTTCAGCATAATCAGGAGTGGGAGAGTCTCTCCCCACTGTACACCCTTGTGCAAACATTCCAGTTTTGGAAAGAAAAGGAAATCTCAGATAACACAGGCAGGATTGCGGTGCTGAAGTTCAGCACTGTTTCACCTGAGCCCACCAGAGTTGGTGGTAATTTTGCCAGTGTAATCACTGGCAGCAAGGTTGGGCATGCTAGGCAGGTTTGGAAATTACGTCCTGAGGATATTTGCTTTGATGCTGCGAAGAGAGCTCCTTTAAAAACAGAACTTTGAACTGTGAGAAAGATAGCTGTGCAGCCAAAATAAGGCTGATCAAGAAAACACAAGTAACTAAATTATACACAGGCATGGCACTTGAAATTTCATTGTCTAGCCCATGACTGCTTATGACCTGCAGAACTGAATGAAGTGCCTCATTATTCTTGTATATGAAGGCAAGACAGTTGATGGGTCTAGAGGGGCTGTTTTGACTGTGATTGAAAAGGATTAAAATCTGCTCCTGCATCTGTAAGAGGCTGACATATGAAAAATTTTACTTAATTTGCTATAAATCCCTCAGAGAACCATGGTGGAGATGGAAAGTGAGGTCTCGAGAAAACACAGACCCTGCCGAGCTGTTCCCCAGCACACACTGAACTCAGCCTACTGAAGACTGCAGGATATCATCAAGTTTCCTTCTCAGAGGAAACTTTCCTTGCATCTGTAATTGTTTTGCAACTGAATTCCCAGGCCTGCCTGTTTAGAGGGCAGCCCTCGTCTTAAAGTTGCACGCTGAACCCCAAGCAAGTATAATACATGCTTGAAATTCTTTTCCGTGTTTCCACTTAATCTGCCATTTGTTAGCAGGTTTTGGTAGTGTGCCAACTCAATATGCACAGGCCTTGAGAAGAGAAGCTTACAATGAGCGCATAAAGTATGTTGGGTGGGTAAAAATTTCTTTGCTTTTCTGGAGGAAAAAGGAAGCGTGGACGGAGAAGAGCAGCAGAGAGTGAAAGGGCAGGATATGATTTGTATCACAGGAGGAGGTTTCCTAGGGGGATCAGCTTTGTGGATGTGCATGTCTGTAGGGTTTTTATAAATAGTACTGTTAGTTTCCATTCCTAGTTCCACCAGGTGGAGAAGAAAAACTTAGGAGCTGAAGTCAATTAAGTCTCTTCAAATGAGCATGTTAGTGCCAGCTCTGAAGCCAGTGTGCAGCACAGATGAGGAGTTTAGGCTGTGACTTGTCTGATAGATACCCAAGAGAAGAGTGACAGTGACATAAGCCTCAGGAATCCAATCTCCTCCTGCCAGAAGATGCTTTTTCCTGTCTTACGTGGTGACTGTTAGGTTGCACGTGCTTTGTGCCTGCCGGCAAAAGTAGTGTGGGCTTTTATAGGTAAATGATTATACAAGGGAACAGAAACACCTTAACATGCTCCAGACACTATTATCAACACTGATTATTCCCAGGATAAAATTATCAGTGATGCTTTGGGTGTGGATTGATTTTTAACTAGATGGGCATAGGTTGAGCCGTGAAGCAGGCTTATACTGTTTTTTTTTTAAATCTAAATATCTCCAACAGTAATTAAGTGCTTGTGGCTCAAGGGGGGTATGGTGAATGTTCCTCTGCAAACTTTTTATGGACAATGTTTATTTTTTTTTACAATAAATTCCATTTAAAAGATTTGTGCAAAAGCAAAGTTCTACAAGAAGTTAAACACTTCTATTAGTTCACCAAGCAAATAATCATGATATAGAATAGTCCATTTGAATAGCACGTGTAATATGTAATATCTGAGACATTTCTGTAGTGATATTCGCTCGTTTGCACTCATTTCAGGTTTGGAAATCACCATTTATGTTGATTTGGTGAGGAGAGAGTATTTTTCTAGCAAGCGCGACCAACTCGAATACAAAAAGCATGTACAAGAAACACTAACTTGTGATAAGAGTATGAAGATTGTTAATTTGTATCGGAGCGACAGCAGTAATCAGGTGTAGTAATTTTTTTTTAACTTTTCCTAAACCACTTCCTATAACATTTTTATGCCACATTATCATAGATTTGGTGATTTTCCACAGGTTGCACACATGAAGATGTTAATGTAATGATGATTTAGGTCCTGGTTGATGTAAAGCTGAGCATGAGTCAGCAGTGCCCTGGCAGTCAGGAGGGCCAAGCGTGTCCTGGGGGGCATCAGGCACAGCATCGCCAGCCTGGGCATTGTCCTGCTCTGCTCTGCACTGGGGCGGCCTCGCCTCAAGTGCTGGGGGCAGTTTTGGGTGCCGTAATAGAAGAAAGGCGCTAAACTATTAGAGAGCATCCAAAGGGGAGCAACAAGGATGGTGAAGGGCCTTGAGGAGAAGCCACATGAGGAGCAGCTGAGGGCCCTTGGTCTGTTCAGCCTGGAGAAGAGGAGACTGAGGGGAGACCTCATTGCAGATACAAATTCCTCGTAGGGAAGAGGAGGGGGAGGCACTGTTCTCTTCTCTCTGGTGACCAGTCACAGGACCCAAGGGGATGGCATGAAGCTGTGCCAGGGGAGGTTTAGGTTGGATATCAGGAAAAGGTTCTTCCCCCAGAGGGTGGTTGGGCACTGGAACAGCTCCCCAGGGAAGTGGTCACAGCACCAGCCTGACAGAGTTCAAGGAGTGTTTGGACAATGCTCTCAGGCACCTGGTGTCCTTGGGGTGTCCTGTGCAGGGCCAGGAACTGGACTCAGTGATCCTGATGGTTCCCTTCTAACTCAGCATATTCTGTGATTCTGTAATTTTTTTACATCCCTTTACCTTTGAAGCCAGATGTATTTACTGCTATGGACAGGTCAGAAGAGCGGAAAAATATTCACATTTGCAAAAGTTTGTAAAAGGCTTGTCTAACATAAAGTCCTGGTTCTGAGCTGAAGTTGAGGAAGGGCAACGTGATTTGGGATTGTTCAGCCTGGAAAAGAGAAGGCTTTCGGGTGACCTTATTGTGGCCTTCCAGTATCTGAAGGGAGTCTACAAGAAAGATGGAGAGAGACTACAGGAGCATGTGGTGACAGGACAAGTGGGAGTGGCTTCAAACTGAAAGAGAATCGGTTTAGATTAGGTATTAGGAAGAGAATCTTCACTGTGAGGGCGGTGAGAAACTGCAACAGGTATCCCAGAGAAGTTGTGGATGCCCCATCCCTGGAAGTGTTCAAGGCCAGGTTGGATGGAGCTCTAAGCAGCCTGGGCTAGTAGAAGGTGTCTCTGCCCATGGTGGAGGGTGGGAACCAGATGGTCTTTCAAGTCTCTTCCAACCCAAACCATTCTATATTTGTCATCATACAGAACGGGGTAGGTGTAAATGGCGTAGTTTAGATGCGTTTAAATGTGAGCTAGCTAGAAAATGGTTTCTTTTAGCTGTTTTCCCAGATTTTCTATTCTTTTTCTGTTCCTGCCCATCCTTGGAAAATAAATTTCCCGTGATGGAAAAGAATGGACATCCTTAAAAACAAGGAGATTAGGTGCTCTTAAGAAAGCCTGTTCAACTGGCATTTTTGTGCTTTCCTGCTGCAAAGAGGGAGCTTACCCAACAGCTTGGCTCTTCTGACTTTTCTGGGACAGGCAGGTCACACTTGCTTTGGTCTTGGCCAAAAATTTGCACCTGGGTCAAAGAACCCTTTCTAATAAAAACTCTTTTGAAATCTGGCTGTTTCAAGAAAGTCTTTTCTATGAATAGAAGTTCATAGGAACCAAACTTGTTTTTCTAATAAATTTCCAATCATACCCTGCTTCAGGTAATTTTGCCTGCTGTGTTCTGGTCCCCATGGGAATGAGGATGATGTCCCTGCTTGGAAGATGATATTATGTCTTATCAACAGCATTCAACAAAACTCTCCTGTCCGAAAGTAGTATTTTTCCTGAATTAGTTGCTGGTTTTTGCCCTCTGAATGGAGCATACAGGGGCTGGTTTCATTGTTGGTGGGGCAAGGAGGGCATGAGAAGAGCACCACTGCAGCAAAGGGTCAGCCAGCCATGGGACTGGAGCCCACAGAAACAGGTGGAGCCACAGGGGTTTTCTGGCCTCTGCCATCTCACAAAAGCTTCACTCAGCAAAGAAGCGTGGGGTGGAAGAAAATGTCACACTGGGCTTCATCCTGCACCCACCAAGTCTGCTATTGTGTTGGGTGGGAGCAGGATTCATGCTCAAAGGGATCTGCCACATGGCTTAAATGTCACCAGTCGTGTGGGAGCACTTCTCTCCAGCCAGCCCTTCTGAGGGATCATTGTGGGCAATGAAAAGGGCAGGAAAGACTTTTCCAGAGAGTGTGGGTGGCAGAAAAGCAACCTTTCATGCTGGGAACACATCAGATGTGTGAAAAACTCTGAAATGTCTTTTCCCTGAAGTAAAGAGCTAGGCTGAGTGATCTCTGCAGGTGGAAGGAGGGCAGCTGAGCTCAGCAGGACCCCTCCCCACACCCAGAGGTGTCTCTGGCAGCAGCTGAGCAGGATAGGGATTGCCACACTTTCCCCTTTATGGATGAACTTCTCAATACCTGCCATCTGCCTCGGGTGGGAAGTAATTATTTAACAGGAAGAATAATAAAACTTGAGAGAAAACCTGAGAGAAGCTGAGATGTGTTAGGTCCACTGTACCAATTAAATAACTGTTTACAAACAGGTACCCAGAAATACTGTTATTTTTTTCTAAGTACCTGTGGCCACTGCTGTTGTTGCCAGCACTAAGAACCTTAACTGCATGAGCTGGAGTCAAGCTTGTGGGTACTGTGGAGACATCCGCTTCAGAAATTCTCATTTCCCAGGCTTCACCATAAAAACAGACTTTCTGTCTCCTTGTTTCCATCAGACCTCACTCAGGAAACACAATCTCCTTTTAAGTACATGATCTTAAGCTTTGTCTAATGAAATGTCTTTAGGGTATTTCTCAGTAATTGGCTCCCTGAGTTCTTCCTGTGAGACATTCTGCTGCTCTTCCCAGCTTCGTGTCATCAGCAAATTTCATTAATGTGCCGTGCTCCTTCTTCTTGTGCAAGTGTTGCTGGTGAATATATTTAGTTCAGACTGGCTAAGAATGATGCTTGAGAAGCTGTGCTTGTAACCTCTCTCTATCCTGACGCTTCCCCTTTCAGCACCTTTTGTCTCTGCTTCAGCTGGAATATTTTGTTAATAATTGCCTATGTGGCACCATTTTAATTACTTTGGTGAAATCCGGTTAGATGAGGTCCATCAAAACCAATTACTATAAATTAAATTATTGCTTGAACAATGCTAAAAATCTGCAAAAAATTATGTGCAATATAGATGGTCTATTTCATCATTTTCACTTTAATGTTCATGAGAAAGAAATCACAGGAACTAAGATTATGGTTTTGGGGCATAGATTTAGTGTAATGTTATCAAAATAACTGGAGGTCATATGGGACAAAATTTCAAAGTTACCTAGGTTTCAAGCCTAGGAAAAAGTTGTACACATTCATTTTTCTTAAACTCTAATCCAGAACATGAACACTGTGTTGGTTCTCTTTCTTCACAGAGCTGATTGTTTAAAAAACCACACATAAAGCCTAAGGACACAAAAGGGATTTTTTTATTCCATTGATGCCGTATTTGCATTGTTACTAATCTGAGCAGATGCAAGGTCTTTAGCATCATCATGATGATAAAACAGCTCATTCTTTTGATGTCAGATAAAACACAATTTTCATGTGATTACAAAGCCAAGAGTCATAAAATCAGTTGTCATGATATCTTCCCCTGCAGTTGAACGGGCTGTGAGACATCTGGAAAAGGAAGCATCTTTCCCTTTGCTTCCATAAAAAAATAGTGTTGCCTTCTTTTTCTTCTCGGTTTTAAACCTTGCAATCTGGAAAGATTACAAAAATAGCCTGTGGAGTCAGTTTATGGAAGGCTTTAGTAGAAATCCTCAGTTTGGGGATGAAATATTTTGTTTATTTGAGTGGAAGAGCTGAATCAGGAATCAAAGTCAGGATTATCATCGGCACTGTGTTACACAATCCCTTACTGTTTCAGAGCTGTTGCTGATGAGAGGGTCACGGTTCCCTGCATCACCACCTTGCCTCTGCCTCAGCCTCAGAGGGTTCTCCAGCACACGGGGGTCATTCGGCAGGAACCAGAGGCTGCCAGGATCCCTGTGTACCCCACAACAGGGCAGTGGGAGCAGCCTGGGTAGTCCTGGCTTCTTGGCACTGAGCTGGGATTTGTGTTTTCCTCACCATCACAGTGCAACAGCGGAGTCACGTACCCACCTGAAAAAATCCTGTTTGATCACTCCTAGGTTTGACTAAGGTACTCCCATGGCAAATATTTGGTTTGGGATTTGTTTTGCTCTTGGCTGTTTATTCCATATAAACTCCCATAATAGTGCTTTTTCTTGTGATACAGTAAGAATTGCAGCTTAGGACTTATGTTCAGGGAGATTTCTTGTTACGTTGATACCAAGCACTGGCACCTTCACTTAGTCACTTGCATCCAAGTGCATTATTTTTTCCAGGAATCCTGTTGCTGAAGGATAAGCCACAGGAAACCATATGCCCAGCAACACACACTTTCTTCTGTGAAGGATCTGTAATTTGAAGGTGAAATGGGAACAGGCTGCAGGATTTGATGAACTGTTTCACACAATCCCTCTGAATCAATACATATGGTGGCTTCAAGCCTCACAACATTTCACAGGAGGCCAAGTACCATCGCTACAACAGTTTTTAATAAACATGGAATTCAAAGTCTGCAAATTCTGAGTTCTGCACATATTTTTGCTGCTTAGTGCATGATATATGCCTGCTAAATATTCTTACCAAGGCAGGACATGGTATGTTACAAGGCATGTCGAAGAGAAAGCATGGTTTGCTTTGATCTTGGGGGTTCTTGCACGGCTTGCCACTGAAGGTTTACATTTGCTCTTCATACACTATATGCAGTTTGTTTGGCTTTCAGTAGAAATGACAGGCAGAATTAATAACAGGTCTAATATCTCATCGGGAGATGCATTCCAAGAATTTCTATCTACACAGTGAGTGTTTGAGAGCCCAAATGGGATCCTTGTCAATAAAATTCTTCTGCTTCTCTCAAAGAGGAACTTTTCATTAGTCTGGGAAAATGCTTTCCTCATTACAATGCCTTACTGTCATGAATCCGGAAGGATATTGAAGGTAACTGATAATTTCTGAAGAATAAGCCTTTCACACTACTGCAGCCCAAGCTTGCCTTTTGTTTCTTAAAAAAATATGAAAATAACGTTCTTTGCAGCAAAGGATGAAGCTATGTTATAATGCTCTGGGACATGCTGGAGAAAGCACATGGTAGTGTTTAATTAACAAGATTTATCAATGCATGTGAACCTTGACTTAAAGCTGCATGGGCCAAGAGAATGCTCACATTTCTGAACTTTGGAAGAGTTCAGAGATGGCAAACTTGGACTACTCTACAGGGATCTATCTGGTACCCACGCTGTCAGCAGCACACATGCAGCATTGTTTTATACATGCACAGACACTCCATCACTTGAGCAGAAACTGCATCTCTAGATGGTGGGGCATTTTGAGGAGGGGCCAGCTATGTGACCAGGGACAGGAGTTATCTTTGTCCTTATACTTCTCAGACACCTCCTGACAATGAAGGAATGGTAAAACTTAGGACACTCAGATTCCAATCTCTGCCCTAATGAACAGAAATTCCTCTGCATATTTTCTGCCAAGTTTTATCTTGTCTTCTGCACTCCCCATTCTTCCTCATCACTACCATCTGGTGCTGGAGACATTCCACTTTGTGTTGTCTAAACTGGTTATCAGAGAGTTAATGAGTACCTGGTTAATACAGAAGGGAGACGTGCTCCGTCCTTCCAGCACATCCTGTTAGTCAGTGGGATTTCCCCCTCTCCTTGGCTTTATTTGTGATGCAGTAAAAATAGAGCAGCAGAGTTCCATGCAGTATTGTGAGCAGGGTTTACTTTTAATCAAGCTATGTGGTCTTTTTACAAAATCAGTGACAAAGCTGCTATTAAATACCTTTGAAGTTCTTCATAGCCTCCAACCTCAAATGCTTCAGCAAAACAGATCCATTAAAGCTTTTAGCTAAAAGATAAAGAAGGTGAGTAATAGGAGCTTGGAAACAAAGCTGGCTCTGTTTCCTCTGGAGTGTTGAACAGCTCTTCAAATACCAATGGGCATGAGCAAGCCCAGCCTGGGAAGGAAGATAAGAACATGTTTGGATGCCATCCATTCTCAAGATGAGAGCAACATGCTCACAAAAAAAAATCATAGTTTTGTGTCAAATACAGTGTCAAGGCCAAGACTGACCATATGTCAAAATGGAATTATCCACCAGCTGCTGTGTGGTCTGAGCACCAGCAAGTTGAAAATGACCCTGATCTCTTAAACTGCATGGGATTTATGTCTTATGGGATCCAACTTCTATCCAGAAGGTGATGGGTGAGATTCAGCCCTTTCTCTTTACTGGTGACTGTCCAAACACCAAGAGCTTTTCATAGTAAGGTCAAAGTCAAGAGGTATCTATAAAAGTGCTAGGCCAGGAGGCAGGTAAGAGCTGGCCTCTGCCTGGAGAGAGCCTGTCTACCATGAGGAGGAGCTCTTCTATAAATCAGTAAAAGTCCACCCAGCCAGAAGAAAAGAAAGCATTAGAGATTAAAGTCATGAGGCCATGGTTCACAGGTTTGCTGTGAATCTGCCACACCAGAACCCTTCTCCACTCCGGCACTATTTCAGTGGAAAATACCACCCCCCGTTCATGTGGAACATTAACCAACATTATTGCTGGAAGCGCCTTGGAGAAGACAGTGAATGAAAAGCCTTTGTCTTAGGCTCACTCACTGTCTTCTCAGTCCAGGTCCCATCTCCTTTCACAGCCAGTTACCTGTTCAGTGGCTTTTTCTCCTTTTTTTAAGCTCATCCCTTCACCTGGGCTGGTTCCCATCACCAGTGATCTGAGCTGGGTCCTCATCTCCCGACAAAGACAGTAGAGGAGGATATCCTGGCCAAGCATTCCCTTCTTCAGTCTCTATGTCACTTCTGTATCAACTAAAAATCTGCATCCTTCACTACCTGTCCCAAACCAGATCCCAGGTCACTGTCTCATATGGAAATTAAGACCCATCTCAACTTCTCTGTCACTTCCTCTTCCTAATCCAAAATTTCCAACCACTCTGTAATCATATCCCTTTTCCTACTCTTATCTTAAACATTTCCATGCTGATTTAAAATTCTTCTTTCTCAGTGCTCCTGGGAGCCTGGGTCACCCAGAGCAGTGCAGATCCCAGCCCTTGGTTCCAGCACCAGCCACAGCTCTTCATCATTGGGAAAGTCGATGTTAGTCCCCGGTGTCTTCAACTGGAGCAGTCATAGAGGTGTGGTGGACTGGATGTCTTTGCAGTCAGGTTAACAACAGGCCCTGGTTCGCATCACATCATCCTCTCAAAGGTGTAAATGGTTTGAGCACACAGGACAAAAATGAGAGGTGTGAGCACGCGCAGTAAGGACTCTCGTCAAAGATGGACTTACTTGCACAGGAGAAGCCTCTGTAGAGAAGCCTCTGTAGAGTAAACACGGGGCTGGGGTTTTTTCCTGAACACTTAGAGCTTGCTCAGATTTGGGCAGACTTTTAGAAAACTGTTAAGAGAGATATAACTGATGCAAACACATTTCTATACCCAAAATGTTGTCTTTTTTGGTTTTTTTCCTTTTAACCTGTGCAACAATCTCTTTCATCTCGTCATCTCACTACAGGAGTGAGTTAAGTTTCCAAGAATATGTCAGCAGAAGGCTGAACATCAGGAACATCATCATCTTAAAGCTTGAGTATGCCAAGATCTTAGGTCCTTTAACTTTCTAAAAGAAAGTAGCAGGAAATCTCTATAACAGGCAGAGTCAGTGATCTCTGAGACTTGTAGTGGGGGGCTGAAAGGACTTACAGAGCAAAAGATTTAAGACAGGAATTCGAGCGTTCTAGAGCTGCTCAAAGTGTTTTGAAGGCAATGCCAGGAAAAGCTGCATATGGAGTTGGAAGAGTAGCGAAGAACGAGTGTTAAGGCAGCAAAAAGGATGTGAAAGATGGACTGGACATCTGTTTGCTCATTATGGGAATTGTGGTTCAGTTCCAGGTAGTGGATGGAAAACCCTCTTCTACTTCCCCTGTGAAGATAAATTTCTCTACTACCAGAGGGGAGAAAATTGGCATGGAGGAAAAGAGACATACATGAAGGGAAGAGAAAGGCAAAATGGTTTTTTTTTCCCCTGGGAAGTATGATGTTTTAGTTGAGTTCAAAGAGAAATTTACTGAAAGAAATTAATAACTGAATGATATCACTACAAGAAATCCTATAGGCCATTTTCACCCCATTATACAACTTCAACTAACTTACAGTAAATGATGCCAAATCAAACAGCTGCAGAGCTTTCTGACAAGATTCAAATGTAAATATCTGGAAGCAAAACAATCAGGACAGATGCGATTTTAGACCGATTTGGTATGTTGCAAATTAGAGACAGAATTAGGATTAAGTTTTCAATGATAGACAAATTAGTTCTGAGCAAGAATTCTAACATAGAGGAAACACTGAGATTCAATCTTTGGGGGATATTTATGTTCTGTTGAAGAGAAGAACTCAAACCATATTGGCCTATTTGGAAAATTTAGTTGTAACTGAAATAGAAGCTAAAAACAAACCATTTCTCATTTTATACCAGACCCAGAAGGAAGGTAATGCCTGGAATTCAGACCTGGATTTACTTCCCCTGTCTGTGTAACCATGAACAGATTTGGAAGACATTTCAATGTCAAACTCCAATGAAATAAAGAGAATTAGTCTGAGGTTTCATTTCTCTGGATGCAATTTGGGCTGAGTAAATGCAGATGTCTATGATGTGATAAACACTTCTTCACAGTCAGTAGAGAGAAGTCATTTTGTAGGTCACGATTTGTTTCCGTAAAGTTCATGTTTAAAATAGGTCAGATGAATCACTGAATAATATTGTTTCTGTCTTTTGTCTCTAAAAGGAGCTGAGGGCCCTTAGCTCAGTTATAGGAGCATGGAACCTTCCTGTTTTGGAAAGGTAGCTGACAGCTAAAACTGTTAAATGTGGAAGGTGCTTAGACACTGGTCTAGCAACATCAAAGTACTCTAGATAGATTTGAAAGGTCAGCCTGGAACACACTTTGTTTCCTCTTAAAATTCAAAGGGATTCGAGTCAGATGTGATCTCCACATCACATTTTTGGGACTTCTGCCCATTTCTGAGAGTTGTTTTGATTTTCTGGGATCCAGTGAAAGCCATTGACGTGAGGGAGGATTGGGAAGTCCTCAAAGGAAAAGTACAAGCCTTAGTCACCAAGCAGACCTGTGATGGATCCCTGCACAGTCACTCCTTTCCTTTTGCCACTTAACATACTGTGCCACAGGCCAAACACATTTAAAAAACTCTAGCTGAATGTGAATGAAAAAAGGGTCCTGCATCTCTGCTGGCCCCTGTGGCATATCTGGAAGGAAGGTGTTGGCTCACTCAGGGATTTTTTGAGCTTCAGCAAACTACACAGAGTTCTTGGTCATGCTTTCCTTTTGCTTCCTCCTCCTGCCCCTCTCACCTCCCTCACAGTTTCTCCGGAGCCTCAGAACCTCTTCTCTGGGTTGGGACACTGTCCTTGCCCCCTGTCTACTCCCCTTACCATCTGGAGACACTCAGTTCCCTTCAGGCAATGGATAATTTTCCACACAGCTGCTCTGGCCACTGAAAATATGATGTGAACTGGAGCAAGCAGACCAGACCTGTCTTCTCAAGCACATTCAATGGCTTTATCCTCTAAGCAGGAGATTTGTTTTCCACTGCCTTGGTTGATCCTGGTTCCTACCTCAACATATGCTCTGATGGCAGCTCCCAAGCGTTTTCCCTCTTTGAAGGCACTCACTTTTTTTCCTTGTCCTTTATCCAGTAATTTGGGGAATTCTAAGAGTTCATACAATTTCTGTATTGGATGAGCTGCACAATGTGCCAGCAGGCCTGACACTGCCTTTGACTCTCACAGTTGGTGGATTTTCTTGGTGGTTTTTTTTAAAACACAAGTCCTACAAGAGTATTATAAGTCTCTCCTGCTATCATGTCCTTAGCAGCACTCTAATATCAGAGACAGTAACGGCAAAAAAGATTTATTTCACTATCTTGTTCATCCCTCTGCTGTTGCACAATTATTCCCCGGGGAGCACTTCAGGCTCTCATCCAAGAAGTTTTTATGTTTAGCTTCAATCTCAAAAGCAGCTCTGCGAGCATGATAGTGCAAGGCTCATTGTCAGCCTTTCAGCCATTTCAAAAATTAATTTGCCGAAAGTAAAAATAAAAGGTTATTTTATTTCCCCTTCCAGGCAGTCAGACCCATAAACCGTTTGAAACATCAAAGCCAAACTGCATTTCTTCTGGCTCTAACTTCATTAGCCAGAAAGCATCTGCAACTGGAAATGAATCTGCAGCTGTGTTGATGGTTTGCAATCCAGAATTAAAAGTCACTTCACTTTCTCATAGCTCTGTTAGGAGTCTATAGTAGGCAAGAGGGCAAGGGAAAAAAATATTGTAATTAATATGGGTAATACTTTTAGAAGAGTGATCTTTATTGAGTAATGTTTGTGTGTATCAGTATTTCAAGGAACTCCATTTTTAAAAGGCTGCTTGACTCCAACAGTTACTTTAGGTAAGATATGAATCATAATTAATTCAGATCAAGTTTGATTAGAGGTACTGACTTCGCTAGTGGTAAGAGAGAGCAGGGACAGGTGATTAGCACAACGTGGTAAGGCAGCAGACAAATTTCTTCTCTTGAGCCACCATGGGGTAAGAAACTACTTTTTCTTGTCTGTGCCTCTGTGACACTTCTCTGAGGAAGTACCATTTACTGGTTTCTGGGTTTTGCCTTATAAATGATGCAGGTGATATGAGGCACCTACAGAGGCGTAGGGTAGGCCTCACATCCTCATTTTGTTGAATACAGAGAAAATGCACAATGCAGGGACCCACCCTGTCCTTGGAGCATAAGACATTTTATGGGATAGTCAGCCACACTCAGTCACTGGGTTAGTATGAGGATTAGTTCATGCTTCTTGAATGTATTTTCAAGAGCTTCAGATGTGTAGTGACAAAGCTCACATGGCCAGAAATAGTAAAAACTACTGCAGATGCAATGTGTTTTTCAGACCCTTAAGACAGATTAACCTAGAGATAAATAAATGCCATGTGGAGGCTTTCCCATTGCTTTGATCAAAGAACAGGGTTTTTTATTGCTTAATTAAAACCCACAGGTCTGTTATTCCCCTCATCCACTCATCATCACACACAGTTCTGCTGGAAAGGCACTGAGCCTGGAAGGCCAGATTTCCCACTTTCCCTTTTTCCATCACTCACACCCAGAGCTTGCTGCTATGGGGTTGGCTTTGCTCGGAGGGTTTTAAGCTGGGAATGTCCCTTGATACAGCTCAACTTCTGGAGCATGGTTGGCATGATGAAGAATGGCAGGGCTGAGCATTTGTACCAAGGTTGGAAGCATTTTCTTCTGTGGTGGGACTGCACAGAGAGGGTCACAATCCCATGGGCCTGTTTGCTGTCAGACACACGGTGTAGGCAGTTTGGGAGCCCTGTCTGCATCCTTGGGATACCTGTGTTAGAATTTGGTGTTGATGGGTCAGGCTTTGCAGGGTGGCAGAGGGAGAGGAGGACCCAGATGGGAATGTGGGACTGCTCTCTCAAGAGAGATGCTCAAGCTGTGGGCTGCAGGCAGCTCCTGCCCGCATGCGAGCAGTGCTCAGCGCTGCTCAGGTCCTGATGATGCACCAGATGGGAACCTGGGACTTGAAAAACAATTTTGTTTTAAAACAGTCTGTGCCCCTTGGAATGTACTCCCTCCTTCTGGGCTGAGCATTTGCAAAATGTTACTTGATAGAGACATAATATAAAATCCCTGCTCCAGACGCATGCAGCTCTTGGTCCAAAAATAATCAAAATCTGAGGCTGGAACCACATGCCAGTTTTGCAACTGGCTCTGTGACAGCAGTTGAACTATAACCACAGAATCAATCAGCTCAGCTCTTTGGGAGGTTGAAATCCAGGCCAGATTTTGAAATCTGGGACCTCTCTTTAGTAATTTACAGCATACAAAAAGAAATTCCATAATAAGCCTGGTTTAGCTTCCCTAAAACCTTAGGGTTGACCAAAGAAGCACTTGCACATGTTCAGGTCTATTGGGTCCCTCTGCTCTCTTTACAGTGAAATCTTTGCACAAGCATGAAGTGAGAAAAGTCACTATTTTCCAAACTTTTTGCATGGATTTCAAGTTAGTTCCCCTTCTTCTCTCTAAGCAGGGATGAGTCCGAAGAGGGGGGTTTTGATGGGAAAATAGGCAGCTCTATACACTGACTGCAGTGACACAGTGGAGAGAGTGACATTTCTTTTCTGATCTCATTGACAAGCTGTTTCATTCTGGGCTTGTTTTTGCAGCAGTAGATCTCTCCCTTTGCCTGGGACTTCTGGGACCTTTGTCCTGTAAATATTTCAGAACCACAAAAAGCTTGAAAAACAAGAGTGACTGCAGGATATTAAATGCTTGTTGCTTTTAAACAAGCAGATGGTACTTTTACCAAATGCCATCACTTTGGCCATATTTTTCTTGTGCTGTCATTTTTTGATGGCTTGTTTTTACTGTAGAAAAGGTCTGTGAAGCAGCTGCCAGCAAAGCGATGGTAACTGGATAACGTCTGTACATTTGAAAACTTGTTAAATGATATGTGAGGGAAGTCTATTAAAGCATGTTTGTCTGGAGTTCAAAGTTATTTCACGCAGGGAATTGTTCTCTTGCAGCCTACATCTGCCTTTTTTATTAAAACACGAAGTTAAATTATTGTTAAAAGGAGCATTGGAAATGTTACTGGAACAAATATCACCAGCTATCACGAGTGATGTGGTGGCTGTGCAGTGAGGCACAGACCTGCCTGCACTGTACATCTCAGCTCGTGGAGAACAGGCTCCTTTGAAGCTGCATCTCAGTGTATCAGCTCACGAAGGGAGGTAGCGATGAACGTTTATATCTGCGTGGGATAAAAGTGATGAGAGGGACCAGCTTTTAGAGGTCAAAAGGCTCCATGTGGAAACACAAAGGATGCCATGTGGAATGTTTCATTTCAGATATTCTTAGCCACTACCAGTTTTCAGCACCACGTGTTTTGTTGCCTGGAGGTAAGAGCTGGGAAGTCCTTCTGCAACTCCTTTGAGAGGTCATAAATCTTCCTAATGGGAAGGACACCTACTAAGAGTTTCCCACACATCTTTTGACTTCCACTAGCCCTTTCTCAAGTTTTTTACTCCTTGTCGAAACACAAGTAAGCTTTAATAATACTTTGCTATTTAGATACACTTTCAGGTGATAATCTACCTGCACATCATACCAAGAGAGTATCAATCTGGGTTGCACATATATTTTGTAAACAATAATGTGCTAAGACTGACAGCATGCCTGAAAAATGGGCCATTACAACCTTACCTAATTGCTGAATACCTTAGGCCTAAAGTGATATATCCAGATTTCCCAAATCTGAATCTGAGATTGGTAAGAATGCCCATGTCCTTTTGTCTGAGACGAGCTAGAAGAAACCATGGAAGTGTGTGGATGTATGCATATGAAGCTGTTTTTTGGTTTGTTTTTTTAAAAAATCGTATATACCATACAATTTACCATGACATAACACTCTGTTTTAAACCTAACTATATATACAGGTAAACCCCCTCTTTCACTTAACTCCTTTCTTCGGAACTTAAAACTGGATGGGGTATTGGGTTGGTTGTCCTGGGAACTGAATCCCTCTTTGTCCAGAGAGCACCCAATGCCTTTGAGGTGCGCTTGAAGGTCACCTGTCTCCATCTGACTTGCAGTGAGGGGGCCTGTGCCTGCTGCCTTGCTCATAGGAAAGCTGCCCACCCCAAGGCTGGGAAGGTCAGTGAAGCAGAGTATGGAAAGCACTTTGGGATGACTGCAGGAGTCATTAGCTACTCACGGGATCCCTATGTGCGGGCTATGTATGGTATTGAAGTGTTTGCTCAGGAGCAGTAAGAGTGGAGCTGCTCCACGAGGGAGGACAAGCTAGGAGTGATCCCAGCACAGGCCATGCCATCCCTGACTGGGTGAAGTCACCAGTGGGCCAAGAGCAGTGACCACTTCCACTGACCACCAAGTGGCCATCGGACAAGGCAAGATCTGAGATCTATCTGGGCAGCCTGCTCAGGAGTAACAGGACACGGAGCCAGAGACAGGACTGGAGACAAGGCTACGCACAGCATGGGGGCAGGGAGGGCAGGCTGATCAGGTCAATTAATTCAGGGCTGTGACTGGTGTCAGAGCCCTGGCACCGCTTGGTACAAGCTCACCCATGAGCGTGACAGGCTGGTGGAGGCAGACCCTGCTCCCCAGGAGGGCTATACAGTGTGTGCTGTCATATAAACCTCTCCTCGACCTTCACACCTGCTCTGCTCCTGTGACTTCCAGCCCTGTCATCTTGGCCTGAAATCTCAAAAGCCCCGAGCCAGCGTCCTCGAAAGTAATTTGGATTCTTTCCACTGGCTTCAGTTTTGTTGGAGCCAGCCAGTTGCTGGGACGGGCTTTTCCTGGTCTCCCAGCACTGCTGATGAGCGTGCTGCTTTTTTCATCCACAAGAAAGGCTGTCATCAGTGGAGAGATTCAGGTCAGGTGGCAGCCAGGAAAGTTTGCTTGCAAATGGCTGGAGGGACTTCAATTATTAGAAATTAAAACCTCACCACGGAGGGATGGAAACAATTCTATCTGCAAGTGCAATAGGGTCTGTTCGCCAGAAGGTACTGCTCTGCTTTTGATTAATTCTTGCTCTTTAATTAATCCTTTCAGTTTATTATTCTTCTTGGAACCTTTCTGGAATAAAAAAATTACAAATCTAGGCAATCAAGTATGTTTTTGCAGGGCTTAACCTGCATGTGTTTGCATTTGGCTTTCCCTGGCTGCAGGGAGAGCAGTAAAAGCCGTGCCTCAAGGCATCGAAATACTGCCTGCATGCCAGGGGCTGCCCTGGGCTAGCCATGCCCCAAGGGAAATGCTCTGCCTTTTGGGAATGATCCACGTTCTCCCCTTTGGGCTTCCCATAGGGAACAGGCTGGGCCAGACACCCCATATTTGTAAAAGAGAGGGTTTGGGTTTCTAGAGCACCAGTTCCCTTTTCTGCTGGGATCCTTGGCTCAGGAAAGTCCCCTCTCTACCCTTGAGCTCGATAAGTAGAAGGGACGGGTTTTCTTTAACAGGAAAAAGCCACTTGGCTCTATTTGTCATTCTTCATTAACCTTATCTCAGTCCTTCTTTATCCTCCTTTCTCCTGTGTTTCCTGGTCACTGTAGTTCTTAATACTTCCTCTCTTGATAAAGATGTCTTGTTCAAAGTGTATTTATATCATTAGTTCCAACTGCCTCACATGGCAATGCGACCCTTTGTCACTGGCTTGGTTGTTGTTTTCTCAGGCTCAGTCCAGGGGGCAGGGTTATAAAAGTGCCCTGTACATGTGGTGAGGCCCATCCCTTCCCAGGAAACATCTCCAGGCTTCAGCCTGTGCCTCTGCAGCTCATCCCTGTGGGATCATATGAGGTCGGTGAGGCTGGGCTGGAGAAAGCAATGCCTAGTGCTCAGCTCTCCAGCCCTGGCTCCTAGGGAAGCTGGACCTCAGGAATGGCAATGCAAAAAGCAGACCCAAGGAGCCCTGACCACCAGTTGCTTCCCCCAATACCATAATCTTTTATTTTTCAGGACATTGCCTGGTTGTGCTCTGTTGAACACACTTGCCGTAGTCTTTGGTGTCCCTTGCAGCGATGGGGACACCGAGTGCTCTGGCTGTTTTCAGCTACTGGGACAGCCTTGCTTGAGTGTCACTCTTGCAACATTGCTGCAGCTTCTTGCTGGGCTGCAGCAGGCGCCTCACCCTCTGTCAGCATTCCTCGCCCTTTCGGATGTTTAACTCTGAGGACTTTGGGGCTGATTTTCCTTCTCTTCCTGTCCTTTGTTGTATAGATTAGATATGGCAGGGAGCTTTGTGAACATAAGCCCTTGATTTCCAGTGTTACCCTGCAGAGTTTTAAAGCTTCATATAACAAGAGCATGCGGCCAGACTTATGATAAAATTTGCTATGGAAAATAGGCTGTGAAAATTTGTAAGTGAAGCTCAAGTGGAAAGAAAGAAACAAAACCCGAAGAACTCTCAAAAATATTTGGAAGCTCAGGTCAGTTCTAAGATGTGCCAGGGGAGTCTACAAGGAAGGTCAGACACAGGTTTTTGTATGTTTGGTTTCTGAGACTGGCTATCATGGAAACAGCATGATACAGAGTAGTTTTGGTCAGGAATCTCAATATCTATCCCACCAGCACAGTGCAAGGTAGATAGTTCAGGCTGTCAGTGCTAGTGCTGGCTCTATTTTTCTGATTGAAGTTCTCACTCGGGTTTCAAGCCTGTTACCTATGGACACAAGGCATTGTAAAGTAAATCTTGCAGCTTGAGGATGGGCTGTGTGTTGTCCATGTGGGCAGAAACTTCTGGCATTTTGCTTTACCTTCTGGCATTTTGCTTTGGGCCAGGGTACTTGTCTCAGGTTTGGTTCAGGAGTGCTTTGAGAACTTCAGTTTCCTTGCTGTGCAGAAACAGATGTGCAAGGGTGAGAGTGTGGTGTGCATGGAGGAGTAACCTCTGGTTGGAGCTGTGGCTGCTAAGCCACAACTGGTTTAGACATGGCTCGAGACATCTTGGCTGCAGTTACACAGATGGCCCCTATTTTAACATCTGGTGTGGGATTCAGTTGCATGCTAAAACACGTGAGTGCCAGTGTGCCAGTGAGGTCTAAGTGTCTATACTCCCTTTATACTCAAAAAGAGAACCAGGTAATACACACCATGGAGCCTTCAGTATAATTTGGTATACCCTGAGTCACCTGGTATTTAGTTAGCTGAGTAATTTCCAGACTCTGTTCACTATAACTTTATTGGAGGCACCATCCATATTTACTGTAATGAGAGCGTAGTCTCTAGCTCACATGCAGACACCTAGAAGTGGTGCTTGAACCTCACCCCAGTTTCCTTTGCAGTGCACACCTCCACTGCCTGATAAATTTTAGGAAATTTTGTAGATGTCAAAATTGATTAATGACATTATTTTTTACCAAAGACCCCAGAACAAAATTATCTTTTAGGCACCTGAGTTCAAGAATCTCAACCACTGTTGTTCTTCTCAGATTTCACCCTCAGTTAGGTTTGTCTGGTTCTGGATATGGAATAGAAACCTAATACAAAAATATTTCTCCAAGCTTTGCTGGCTTCTCCATGAATACCATGATGTGTGACTCATACTCTTTGGCAAGGATAAGAAGCTGGATTTAAAATATGGTTTTGTACTTCTTTTGATTTCCATATAAAACCTAATGGAAAAATATTATTTATCCCTGCACTTTATGTGTTAACTGATACAGTGACTTGGTTGCAATAAAAAACTGTATAATTTGCTGTATCCAAAAAAACCCCACAATGTTTTCACCAAGCATTTTTGAGTCTGAAAAATCTGACTAGGTATCTCATTACAGCAACCTTTTCTGATTAACCCTGGCAGTGGAATACTTCTCTGCTGTCCTGGTGTCCTAAAACTAGGCTTGTGCTACCTGAGAGGGTGTTTGGGATGCATCTCACCGGAGATTGGCAGGAGCTATAAAGCTTCTGACCTTTTAAACACCAAAGCAAAATCCGAAATCTCCGCTTGTAAGTATTCACAAGTTTAAATCTCAGGCTGTGTCTCTAACCTTGTCTTTAATTAGACGCCCGGGTAATATCAGAGCAGAAATAACCCGGTGTGTCAGCACCAGTGTAGCCTTCAGCAGTAGATGCAGACGCTGTTTGGCAGCCCAGCTTCCTCCAGCACTCACATTCCTTCTGTGTGCGCTCACCTTCCCCGCTGGTCTACAACACCTCACCCAGGGCTCCAGGGTGGAATAGAGAAAATCCTAAAGAAATTCATGAAGAAAAATGCAGCTTGGTAAAGCTGCAGCCGGCAGAGTCAGAAAGAAAATGAGATGAATGTTTTGTCTGTACAGTTTCTAAGCCCAGGTCAGCCAATATTGGGTTGCTCACGCTCCAGAAAACAAGGTTTATCTTGCTGCTCTTCACTCCTGTGCCCTGTTGCCATCCAAGTCAGTGCCTGTAAGTGACCTAAGGGATGTCACTTACACGCTCTCTCAATACTTTCAAGCTACAGAATTATTGTTCTCTCTGCTCTTTGCTCTTCCCTCTAGGTTACACCAGCCAGGCAGAGGGACACCACCTCAGCACTGATACCCTGGTCATGCAGCCTTTGGCTCAAAGCTGGCTTCCATCTCACCTGCCCTGGGCCCTGGCAAGGGAGCTCACATCAGCCCAAGGTCTCCCAGGCAGATTTATCCACAGTGACCTGGCCTGAAGACTGGAAGTCATTAGTCTGTTGCACCATGCAGGCTAATTTATCCTTCTTTGCTGGAGGAAAATGGAGTGTGAAAAGAAGGCTTTTTGTGCAACTTAACTGAGCAGGACATTCACCTATGAAATACTTCAATCTCTTCAACATTAATCTCCTTGCTATTATGGGGATTGCCTCCTACTGTAAGAACTTTGAACAGTGCTTATCTCAGGGGAATGCTAATCTGAATTACTCTATATAGGTGCTTCTCTAGGAGTGTCAATTATAATACAAAGAATTTTGCTTTGCAAAGAATAACAACTTAAAAGCCCTTGCTTTCCAGATTTAATGGCATTTCTCTAATTTCCCAGTGTTTAGGGAAGTTCAGGTTTTTTTTCTGGTGGCTGGTTTTAGCTTTCTTAGGAAGTTCAGTATGTGACATTGTCCCATGGGAAGGACTATTTAGATCTGTGCAAACAGTGAGTATTTTGAAGGGAAATAAAAAGCCTTTCCCATTTGCCTTCAGATGGGGAATATTCATCAAAAGTAAACTGGAAATATTTTAATCCAGACATGACCTTGCAGCTGAGACAAAAACAACAATTGCTAGCAGTGACAGGGACTGAGTCACCTTTTGAGAGAACTGATCTGGACAGGAAGGGTTTACCTAATTTCCTAACGGTGCTCAGGGAATCAATTTGTCCAAAAACCTCTAATAGACAGGCTCCAGTCAAGAGAAAAAAATGCTCCTTTTTTAATCTCGAGCTTTATCCTAGCTTTTTGTTATTCCCAAAGTAGCACCAGTATCTCAGGAAACAAAAATGGGCTTGACCACTGCTACCAGAAGCTCCCTGGGAGCCAGTGGAAACTTCCATGCTCGCAGAGACCCAAAGCCTGGAGAAAGCAAGTTGAGTTGGACTTGTATTTTCTTTACATTTGGATTCAAACAGGGAATCACAACGAGTCAATGGGAGGTTTGGAACACTGTGACCTCGTCAAGGGGGAAAGAAGAGAATTTCTTAGCTTGACAGAGATTATATAATCATAGAATCGTAGAAAGATCATCTAGTCCCTACCCCCCTGCCATGGGCAGGGGCACCTTCCACTAGACCAGGTTGATCAAATCCCCATCCAGCCTGGCCTTGAACACTGCCAGGACTGGGACATCCACTGCTTCTCTGGGCTACACATTCCAGTGCCTCACCACCCTCTGAGTAAGGCATTTCTGACTAACATCTAATTTAAAGATGAAATAAAATGCTTTTAGGCACTGTTGTCCTGTGCGTTCTGAGGACTCCAAGTTTCTTCAGCATGGGAATAGCAGGTAGACCTGTGTTGTGGATTGATGCGAGGTCAGTGTCCAAGTGAGCTCGCTAAAACATTTCACCTTTTTGACCAGCACTGCTTTAAACTTGCTTGGATTCCTTTAAGTCATTGCTGCCTGCAAAGTGATTTGCAGTGATACTCAGAGGTGCTTATTGGAGCTTGTTAATGCTCATTGACTCTGGACTTGCTGTTTCAGACATTGTCACACTGATATGAAGGTGAGATGCAACCAGGAATGTTTCCCAGACAGGCTCCAGGCAGAAGCCATGGTTTCAGCTGTCACCTCACTGCTGAAGAAAAATGGTTGGACCACTGCAGTGCTGGGGCCCTGCTGCAGCACTGCTACCTCATGGTGCCCTGAGGCACCCCAGAAGGCAGAGGAAGCCCCTCAGAAAGGGCATGCCAGTCTTAGAAGAGGCCACAGCCCACAAAGATCGATTTTTTAGTCCAGTAGAGAAGTCCCTATGTTCCTGATGAAGTATTATGTGTTTCCAGTTAGTTTTGCTACTCTTACTCTCTGAAAAGTCAACTTCCACACACAGCAGAAGAAGCAATAAAACTAAAAACCATAGTCTGTAAAAGTTTCTGAAGATGTTTGAATAGGTTGTTTGCTGGCTCTGGAAGAGACACTGCAGTCCCAGCTGTATAAATGAAGGAAAAGAAGCATCAGCAAAAAGCCACATCACAGCTCATAAATGGATTTATCACACACAGACCAAAGCAAGGCAAAGAAGAAACCACCACTTTGAAAATGGGAAAGAAAAATGGAAATAGAAGGGGAAAAAAATGGGGGAAGAATGGTAACAGAAAGGCAAATGGAAAATTCTCACAATATTTGTGAGAACTAGAGGTGCTGAGCCACCTGAACACACAGCCAGGACCGAGCAAACATTTACAGTTTCTTATCTGGGCAAGTTGTTTTTAACTACTATTCTCTTGAGGCCAAGATGTCAGCTAAAGCTAGGGAAGTCTTAATGGGAGCAGGATGAAGATTGAGATCGAGGTGGAGTTTTGTTCAACTGAAAGCATGCAAAACTTGGGGATTTTGCATATGGTGGTTATTAAGTGACTATGGAAACATGTAAACATGTCTTGCCCTTGCTTATACAACTCACTGAATTCCTGCGAGTACACAGGACCTCACCAACTGACTTGGTTGACTAAAATAGACCTGCCCTGCTACTTCTCCTTGAGAGCTCTGCAGGGACAACACAGGCAGAAGTGGGTTTCTGGTTTATGCATTATAAACACATTTTTTTAATGAGTACAAACAGTATTGGCGATGGAAAAGTGAGAGAAAGTTAAACACAATTTTCAGATTCAGTTTGTAGACTGCAGAAAGAATGTTTGGGGTGAAATCTTGAACCTACTAAGTCATGGTTTTGGGTTCAGTGAAACCGTCATTGATTTTTTTATGAACTTGGTTCTCTTGCTTCAAAGACAATCAAGACACTGATAGCTCTGACTTATTCATGCCAGTAGTTGCGCAAAGGACAGCTGACTTTTCAGATGGAAATTTGTGACTTATTCAGATTTAAAACAATCAGAATTCATTGGGTAGAAAAAAAGATTCGCTTGGTCTCAGTTGTTGAAAAGTATAGAGAGCAGCATATATCAGATATGTGGAGAAGACAAGCTGGAAGCCTCTTCCCTTCCCTTCCCCTTCCCTTCCCTTCCCTTCCCCTTCCCTTCCCTTCCCTT
>VZRR01003247.1:354448-412178 GCA_013398015.1 Oreocharis arfaki
TCCTTCTCCTTCTCCTTCTCCTTCTCCTTTTCTTCCCTTCCCATCCCATTTTTTTCATAGGGAGCATGTATGGGAATAACCATATCCAGGAAGGCTGTCTGATGCCAGTACATCATTCCATAAGACAGGCCAAGAGGGGTGGTTATGCTCTTCAACATGTTGGCTTTGAGTTCTTCAAAACTTGCTGTCATGATGCCATCTGGAACTAATAAATTTCCTTTTATTTACAGCAATCTCATCTTGTATTTTGATTTTATTAGAAATGACTCTTTTCAAGGACTCATCTCCATGTGACTCCTGGCCCTGCTTCCATCGCAGCCTTCAGCAGTGTTGTGGCTGTCCTGGCTTCTACACAAACTACTTTGACTTGTCCCCAGTTCGCTTGGCTTTAATTCAGCCCAGTGCTATCCCACTCTGGCTTCACTGCAAAAGATTAAATATTCCTTATGTCATTTGTGGCTTCATTAGGTTTTTTGTTTTCCAGTGCCAGTGATAAAGGGGACAAGGGAGTGGTGGGGGATAAAGGGGAGGGAGTGTTTACTGACAGCTGAATGCCTTCCCAGCCTCATCTTAACTTTGCCTCACACGCACTTTGAATTTGCTAATATTGTCCCTCTAGAAACATGCTGCTTCTTGGAAGCTGATTTGCCTACATAGAGCAACACAGATCTCTGTCAGAATGACCATGGAGCTGGAAGATACCTCCTTTTTGGGGATGACGGTTTCACACTCTTGTACTATATGCAAGTTACTGAGTGAAGGTTAGGGTATGTAGAGCAAAAGGAACTACTATAAAACATACAGTTATTGTCAGAATCCCACAGAACTACATGAAACATGCTCTAGACTGGATTTAAAGACATTTTTTCCCAATGCTGTTAATGCTGACACTAGCCCAATCCTGGTATTTTGCTTTGTGCTTTTCCACTGTTGCAGAGACAGTGAACACTTGCCCTAAGAGTGAATGCATACCCTGGGAAGAGGAGGTACAGGCTGCAAAGGCAGCAGGGCTGAAGCACTATGTTGCTTCAAGAAAGTGTCGTCCCTGCCTTCACTCCAATTTGAGTATCCATTTAATTGCAATACTTTATGCAAGAGGGCAGGAAAGAAGAAAAGTGGCTTGGATCCATATTCTCTCCCCACCTCTTTGTGTCCCAGACTCCTGGTGAATGCAGCATGGCTGGCATCAAGAACTACAACCTTCAAGACTGCTAACAGAAAACCTGGTGTCTTATCTGATGGAGAGGCAGGGCTAATATTTAGATTTCTACTAACAGTAGTAGTGCTTCAAAAGACTCGCCTTTCACCTAGACTACAAGAGACAGCAGACTAAAGGTGACTGGCAGACAGCATTGAGAACCACTTGACATTTTCATTCTTAGTGTTTGGCTTTCTATTAAGAAAATATTTTTGAAATAAATACATTAGATTTGCAAGAGACTCTTTTGATATGATTAAAACAAGCCTCATAGACCTGATCTGCTCATCTCCTGTCACAGGACCGAGGCTACCTGCTGTCATCCCAGATGTTTTCTCCAACCCAAGAGTGCAGGATGAACTTGTCAGCAGCGTCTCATTGCACAGATCAGTGGAGCAGGGTGCCTGACAGCTGGAGCCCAGCTAGCTGGCTCCAAAACCAGGAGTGTGCTGGGCAGAGGACGTTGCACAGAAGCTCGTCAGCCTTGCTTATGGCAGGGCTTCTCAGTGGAGCAACTACACTGATGCCCAGGTCATGCCGTGCTGCTCTGCACCCCACGGATGTACAGACTCAGTGGGTGCTAAATCATGGTCTCCCTGCAGTAATTCATTGCACCAAAAACCTGCACAGTCAGATAGGACTAACAAGACCTCCATGATGAAGTAATCACCGCTGGGAACGGCCTGGCACTAGACACCCCTGGGATACGCTTGAAAGAAATGAGAAGAAGAATGGGATGAAAGAGCAATATCTTATATACCATAGATTCACAGAATGGTTTGGGTTGGAAGGGCACCTTAGAGGTCAGCTAGTTCCAACCCCTGGCTGTGGCCAGGGATGCCTTCCACTAGACCAGGTTGCTCAGGGCCCCATCCAGCCTGGCCTTGAGCACTTCCAGGGATATGAACAGTTTGGAAGCAGCCCATTAAAAAACTGGGGATATTTACATTTCTCAGATAGGCTTAAACCAGCACTAACAGCACAGAAAGTCAAGACTGGCAAAACAAATGTATGTCAAAAGTAACTGTCCTGCTTTCACCCCTGCTAATGCACTGAGCAGCCATTTCCTGCAGTAGCTGAAGTGATTTTCAAGGATAACCTAGGCAGAGCATTTCATGCTAATCTAATCTGCGAGCCAGGGCTATCAGACACTGACACCCTCCTTTGCCAAATTCAGGCTGACTAATGCTTCCCTGACCTTGGCTCCTGTTACCATATGAGTCCGTGCAGAGCAGGAGAATTGGCAGCGTGACAGCAAGACAGGCACTTCATCTTTAAGGCATTTTATTTAGCATTCCTGTGAAAAGTGGGGGTATTAAGGCGCCTGGTTTACAGAGAGGGTAGAGGTGACAAAGGACTGTGCCCTGGGCTGGGGGCCGCCTGCTTTTGGGGCTGGAATTCCAGCTCAGGAATGTCCTAAGGCGAAACCCTCTCTGCATCTCCTTCTTGCGGTCACAGAAACAACAGCCTCGTCCTTTTCTAATATCGCAGTGCCTTTTTTTTTCTCTTATTGGAAAATAATCTCATCAAGTCAGGAATCACCTTCGTTTAATGTCTTCTCACAGCTTCTGTGAGCCTTTAGCGAGGAATTGTGTCAAAGCACATAGCTGGGATTAACTCCTTGTGCTCCTTTATCCTAATATAAAGCAGAATTTGGATTGAGATCTCCAGCAGGGTGGACTGCTTTTTCTTAAATTTCTTTTAGGAACTGTTCAAGACTCTAGGACACCCAGGAGATGCAATTAAAAGAAAAAAATCAAAAGGTCTAAAATGGTGTTTTTAATCTGGGATATTTCCACAATGGCTTGTTAGTTCTGTGATCCTTTGCCTGCTTTCTGAGGCAGAGGGAGGCAAGAATTTGATTTTTTTTTTTTTTTTGGTAAAGGAATAGTACACACTGTTTTCCTTTGCTGAAAATAGTTTTAACATGAGTTGGACAAAAAGCTCTCAGAAGCAGACTTCATGTTAAACCAGAGATTTATCCTGTATTCCAGATAGAGAGGTGTCATCATGTTGTTGTTTTTCTCTTTGGCAGCAGGGCCAGGATCCATCCAGAGCAGCTGCCGTTGCTGCGTGTCAGAGGCAGCCTCATCAAAAACTCTTCCTGAGTGGAAGCAGTTGGGTTTGCTTCCAAGGCTTCCTCCCTGGGCCTCCCAGAAACCAGGCTGGCCCTGGCTTAGCTTTCTTTCTAACAAGTGAACCAGTGAGGGAAAAATAAAAGCCGAGGTGTAAACAGAGTCTTTTCTTTTCCTCATATGATCCTGCAAAGCACTGAGTATTTTGACCCCTCTCTAATAAAACACTTGCTTAATGCCGTGCACAGAGCAATTCCTTAGAGTTCACTGAGTATTCACTTAAGATTATGCAGATTTGGGTCAGTACTTTGCTGAATTAAGCCCAGGCTCCTGACCAGCAGCTGCGGGGAGCAGCTTGTCTGTCCCAGGGAGTGCCCAGGGAGCTCTTCTCAGCGGCCGTATAACCATTTATAGCTCGGGCTGGGTTTGATGCATTCATGGAACTCCCTCTGGTGGATACCTTCCCGAGTTTTTTTTTTGTTGATGGAGCTCCTTTGCTGAGGCCTTTTTCCTAAAGACAGATTAGCAGCAAAGGAAGTGTTACATTTTTCTTCTTAAGAACTAGGATTAAGGGTTAGATTTAGGTGTAAACCACTGAGGCTTTTCAGCACCGATCCCCAAGGTTTTTTGCTTCCCACCAGTTTTCCTCCAACCTTGGTGATGCTCAACACTGCTGTCACACGCTGTAGAAAAATACTAACAATTAATCAGGCCCATATTTTTTTGGCTGAGTAGGCAGGGTTCCTGGTCTGCCCCCAGCTATGGCTTCTTTGCTGAAGGCTAATGGCAAAAAAAAAAGAAGCAAATCCCAGGGAAAGGGAGTGGTGCCCATGACTCCTGATGTCCAGGGTAGTACCCTAACCACTAGGCTGTTTCTGTTTCTCCTCTGGTTGACTCATGTTAAATTACTGGCCTGGTGGAGGTCAGGATGGAAACTGCAGCCAGAGCTGCAGGCTGGTAGTGGTGAATTTGGTGGGAATTGCTGGTGTGGCTTCCCCCAAGCTGCACTGATGCTGGGCAGATATGCAGAGGTCCTTGAAGGTGTTGGAACTGCTCTGGGGTGTCCATACAGATCTTTGGCAGAGGAAGAAATGCAGGCTGATTATGTGTCAAAACAAACCTTCCTTTCTGTAAAACCAGGATACCACAGGTATCTGAAATGGAAGCAACCAACCCAAACAGATCAAGAAGAATGAGAGTTATGCATTTGCTGTCCTTATTTAGTCACAAACAGTTAAGGTGTGACAAAAGCATTTAATGAAAACAAAATACAAAGCACAGAATATTGGATATATATCTCTTCAAAACTTTTCAGTTGTTTTCACTGCTGTAGTAGCTAATTTCATTGATCAATGGTCTAACTTGAAAATGCACTATTTAGACACCAGATCTGAAAGTTAAGCCATATTGATTTAAGAGGTGGGTTATTCTATATTTCAGCAACTTAAAAACCTTTCTCTGGGCTTCTTTTTAACAAGATGACTTCTTGGTGAACTGAGATCCGTAGCTGCAAGTAGCAGAGTTCTGAGGACCTTCATCAGATATATTTAACTGAGAATTCTTCTTTAATGTAGGAAGAATTGCCTTATATTTAACAAGAAAAGATGGAGAACGTTGTATACATTCCATTTGAACTCTTTTTTATATGGTTATATAATTTGTGTTCCAATTCTATAATGTTCCCTCCAACTTTTGCGGAACAATCATTTCTGGCAGACAGAATTGAGGTAGGCCAGAAGTGGCAACAGCAATAAGGGTTATGCGCTGGGTCACAAGTACACAGGAAAAATAGAGTAGATGGGAAGAGATTAAAAACAATATTAGGGGAGGTGAATAATGAGAACGAATGGTCTACATTCTTAGTCTTGGCTGTGATGGGGACTTAGGGCCATGGAAGTGATTGAGAATGTCTTTGGAAATGGCTGGAGGAGTCAAGCTCTGCGGAAGAGAGATGAGGAAATGGGAACACTGGGTAGGGAACAGCTGGGGTTACCTCTGCACTCACCTCTGAGTGAACAATAATACACCGTGAGCAGGATCTCTGATCCCCTACATATTTTCATGACTTCTCTTCTCATTCTTTTCTCTCCCCCTTATGCCTTTTGCTATCATGAATATGTGTACATTTTATAACATTATTATCTCATTCTGCAGCTTTCATTGGTTTAAGAGCCAAAACCCACCTTATCACTGCAAAGAAAATATATCCAAGAAAAACAGTTGGGTTGCACAGCTCTCTCAGAGCTAGCATGTAAGCCACTGGACTGGAACATAGTAAACCTGCTCAGTGAAATGCTAGGAACTACAATTTAGATGAAAGTAATACATTGAAAGAAATGTTGGCACACATGATCCTAATGAATGCAAGTGATCATTTCTCTCCTGATTTAGGTTTGAAGATTCTCTAGGTGGCTGAATTTTGAAACAAAGAAAAGGCCTAAGTGGCTATTGAATACACTACTATTTTTTATATTTTATGACACAGTAGATTTGCCGAGGACTGTCCTCCATCTGACAGAAATTGGCTCTTCAGTTAACTTGTGACACAGATACACAGAGCTGCTGAAATACATACTTGAAAGGCAAAACACAATATACAGCTTTGACTTGGCAAAACAAGCATATCAGTTTTAATCACAAGTAGTGCTGATCCATTGCAGGTGAAATTTGGCTGTGAACAATGGATTTCATTTGCACAGTGATATCCAGGTCTGCATGCAGAGCTGCACTACTTTTTGTTGGCCCTTTCCCAGAATAAAAGTGGTCCTGGCTCTTTTCTTCTTTGCTGTTGGATTAGGAGCACTAGATGCCCAAGGGACGCAGATCAGATCCAAAACCTGCCTGGCATGCATTGCTGGCAACTCTGCTCGTCAAAAAAATGTGGATTGGCTTGTCCCACACAGGCAGGTTTGCAAAGATAAGAGTTTCTCTTTCAAATTTTCCTCATGGGCATTTCAAATATTCCATCTTCAAGCTTTTTTTTCTGTAAAAACAAAGACCAGAATGGTTTGGGTTTTGTTTTAAAGGATGAGAGAAGACATTGACAAAAAAGCAACATCTCCTGGAGAGGTACATTTGTAAGAGGGAAAATACAGCTGTAGTTTGCCTCAGTGAACGTGCCAGTGATAAACAACATACATCTCAAAGTCTTGATGCAGGTAGGTCTCAAACAGGCCACCACTGGGATCTTTGCCTTTATTTATCTGTACTTCTTTTGCTTTACGAGCTGCAGAGAAAATCCCACAATTAGCTGTTCCAAAAAAAAAAGCTTTTCAGCTCTTTCCAGTTCAGCTTAAACCAAGATGACCCAAAAAGAGACATTCCAGTGATATTTTCTTCTGAACTTCATTTTCTCAGCTGGTGCTGGGAACAACAAAAAATGTTTGCTGTCAGAAAGCTTCAGATTAATTTTTTCTGGTTTATTCAGATGTGGTTGGTTTTTTTTTTCCCCCACAGTTAGCATGGTTCAAACACGGTACACTCACTGACTAGGACATGAGTGGGAGAATATCACTTGCATGGCCGGAATTGTAACAGGTGAGGATTTTTTCAAACAGGCAGTATAGTAGTGGCTCTGATAGATGCCCAGTAGCACCTTGGTTACATGGCAAAAGTGAAATGGCTCAACAGCAAAGAAAAAGCAACACATGGACTTGAAAGATCTGCTAGTAACAGAAATGTGAGCACTTGTTGGCATTGGGTTTAAGATCAGAAGATCAACTTAAGATAAGAAGGTCAGAAGATCACTAGATCACCTGTTTTGATCTCTGATATGATGCAAGCCACAGTGTAAGGAGTGTATGGATTTCCGTGTATGGAGAGCAAAGTCTTGCCTTTGGAGCGCCAAAAGTGTGCCCAGTTTGTCTTCACAATTTCAAAAGATAACTATTTCAGACAAATCCCAAGGTCTTTCTCTCTCTCACCAGGTGACAAAGATGGTAGCAGTGGCAGAAGTCTGGAACCCCAAATCCATTATCAGCTATGAAGGCAGAGAAGTGTCAACAAAAATGCAGTAAATCAGATAATAACAGAGAAGAAGAAAAATGCCAAGTAATTCCAAGTGCTACTGAAAGTGTTGTGCATAGTATCATTTAATCAGAAAACTTCAGAAGAAGATTCACTATCCCTAGAAAAATCAGTTTAAGATACAGGGAGCACAGTGTGGCAAACCCCTGATGTTGGATGAGGGTGTGCTCCTTGCTGTTAATCTCTGAATAACAAGTCTGCTCTGTGTTCTGGGATTTCTTCTTGCAGATACTTCTCATCACAGCTCAGTAGATCCTCTGAGGAGGGAAATTAGACTTGTTCTTCAAACCTGCTGGGGTCAATTCTTCTGTCTGGTCCTACTTGGGTGGCTTTGCAGCATCCAGAGCAGATGTACCTCAGGAAACACAAGTAAGCGCTCACCGATATGACAGTGGTGACAATGATAATGACTGTAGCACTAAGAGCTCGTGACACCATGTCTTCCAAAATAGTGTCCTCCTGCTGTGGGGAAGGGAGGCAACTCTGTGGTCTCACCTAGTGATGATAGAGTAGTCACAAATCAGAAACTGCATCAGGAATTGAACAAAGCCCAAACACTGGTGGTACTTGAAAAGAAAGGCACAAAGTAGGACACACTAGAATTTATTTCAGTCAACTTTAGACATTTTCAGTGTATATGGGATCATCTGAGCTAGGATCTCTCAGCTTGCTTGCAAGGAAAAGCAAGAAATAAGCTTTTTGAGGGCACAATTAATTTGCCTTATTTTCACTGTCTTTACCATGAGCTAAAGTGTCTCTGCGGACAATCTAAAGGAAGTTAGTTGGTGACTAGATTGAAAATAGATGGCTGCATTTAGTCAAATGATTCTCACATCTGATGTCTTTAATTCTTGGAAAAAGAAAACATAAACCAGATATTGAATCTGATTCTCTGGAAATATTCTTATGGATGGCACAAGAATTAAAAAAAACCCTAAAAATATTGCCATGAATATGAGGATAGGCAGCTATAACACTTGAATTGTGAGGATCTGAAAATAGTTTTGGAGTAGTTCTATTCCTGAGAGAAGTTTGACACACTTTGACCTTGATTTATCTTAATCAATTGATTGTGGCTGCCTGTGACAGTGACAATGACCCTTACCCTGGGGTTAGATACTTGCCACATGCATACAAAATTCTCTAGAACTGTGGACACCCAAGATGTGTCACTTGGAAACCCACTCCAGACAAGTGATACTATTAAACTGGATTTTTGTTCATGATCAATTTACAAGTGTTTTTTTTTCTTTCTGAGAATACTGCTCAAAAGCAGCTCATGTGTCTGGCAGCACCAACTACATCACTCTTTTCCACTCTTATCCAAATCAGTGCCAGGCACCTCCTGCTTCAGAGCTCTCTGGTACTGTCCCTCACTATGGGCCTCCATCAGGAGTGTGCTGAGCATGTTATGCACATACATGCTCACCCTGAAATCCTGTGCTTGGGTTAATACTATGACCAGATTGCTTTAAAATCTATGTCTGAGCCTACTTTCTGCTTACCTTCCCAACTCCTGGTTTATAGACATTCCTGTGTAATTCACCCCTACTTTATAGACAAATCTCACATTGGCATTAATTTTTTGTAAATTATCAGATCATTGTCACAAAGAAAGCCCATGCTTGATGCAGCATGTTTGCCCCGCTGCCTAAGCAATGGTATGTCTGATTTTTGCACAGAAAGCCATACATATTCTCTCAGCAGAGGTGGGATGATTAGGCAAGACCTGACTGCAGAATCCTACTCTCAATGTAAGAGCAGAAACAAGACACACTCCATTTTTCCTGGTCCTTTTTAACCCTAAGCTTGTTTCCTTTCCTTTGGCACAGATGAATATTTATATATATCTACATAAATATATATATGTTGTGTTCTGCATACCTATATCTCTCTGTTGACTCTGTTAGCAAAAGGAATACCAAGCTGTTACATTTCCCATGTGGAATATCATATAAGTTCAAAGGATAGCATGCTTTCTAAAGGAGATATCCTTACGTATATTTCCATGGGGAATCCACCAAAATGAGGAAACAGGAGCTTTAATTAGGATTCTCCTTTGAAAACTGCATTAAAATCACCATTTTTCTTGTAAGTAGAACAGCGATTATGATTGAAATGTTTAGAAGTCTGAAATATGCTGTGGGGTTTATTGGTGTTTCTCTTCTAGGACTTCTTTCTTCAGGGCTCAGGCTACTTTAAATGGGAGGTCTGGAAGTGTAGCCACTGCTCCGACTGTGCCGATATCCCACTAATTCCAAGATCATACTAATTAGAGGTTCACCCCTGTTACGATGCCAGACAAAACACTCCCCAGCAAAGCCAGGCTGTGAGAATGCCAGCCTTGATTTTTTTATACAATTAGCGAGCTTCTAACTAGGTAAATTTATGCTAATTTCACTGTTTCTTTGTCCTTTTCAAGTATTTTGTTTTTCCTTGCCCTTTTGTCTGGCCTTGTACATGGGCTGTAAGCTCTGCTGTACGAGCATTCATTAAATGGGAGCCCAGTGCCTCAGAACAAGGAAGGTGGGTGGGTGAATGGGGCTGCTTCTTGCTCCTCAACACAAACAAGCAGCAGCACAAAGGCTGAGATCAGCCCTCGCATTCAAGCGACAGCAAAACAAGGTCGGTGCGAAACACGAAGCGCTGCCAAAGAACCCAGGCGGTAACACCAGGGTGCGAGGCATCTGTGAGTGCCACCACGAGGGCTTTGCCCCCTTTTGTCTCGTGCTCAGCTGCTCCCAGTGCGAGTTCATTTTTCACCTAACTCATGTGTTTGCATCTGCATCTCAGTGACTGTAGCGGTGGATGCATGGACGCCTCCAGAAGAGGGATTGCAACTGCACCCTGATCGTGTCCATCTGGGCGGCTGCTGCATGGAGCCCTCTCTTTCAGTGAGTAAATGACACATTAATAGCACACCTGCCCTCCCCACGCAGGGGCAGGCTCCAGGGGAGCCAGGCCCTCTGCAAAGGCAGAACAGAGGGCTGTGCAGGCTTCTTTCTCTGCAGGATAGACTTTTGCTGTTCAGTTACACTGCCTCCAGTTTTAATGGCAGAGGCATTGCCAGCTCAGACAGCCACAGTGCTGGCTCCACCCTTCCTGCTCAGACTGATGGGCAGCAAGACTGCAGGGGAGGGAACGAGGTTGGCATCTCTGCAGCTCAGGCTTCTCTTCTCATGAAGCTCCAGCTACGTGACCTCAAGACCCTCATAGCTCTGCTCTGACCAGCCAGCTCTCGTCTCTCTTCAAGTTGCTTCTGATAAAGCCAGCTTTATCCTGTATTTGTTTATATTTACCATGATCCCATTTACACTTTATATCTCAGCCTTAAACTTAGAATTTTTCGCTGGAATTCCCCTTGAAGGCCTAATTCTCTCTTCTTTTGTAAGAAATCAGCTAGCACATCCTGGATGGAGTGCAGGGCAGTTCTGCTTCGTTTACGGCATTTAAAATTGAGGAGTCCACAAACATCCTGATGTTCCCATCTTTTAATGTAGCTGAATAATACTGAGCAGCTCTCACACCTTTGAAAATACAGGCTGTTCATATACATTGAATGGTGTGTGCTTCGACTATCTCTTTCTCACCTACTCAAGAAAAGCTTTAAAAAATTTTAGGACAAAACTGCCCTAATGTATTTGATGTGTTACCATGCAAGGGTACATGTATGCAGAATTTTATGGGTCTTTTGCTGTTTTTTTCCTTTTATACAAACAATGCACTAAAGCTAATCTTTCCCGTGAGTACACGGAGTGATTTGGAAAGAAGTTGAGATCAGCATTTGAAGGCATTTCTATAAAAAGGCACTGTGAATACTGTCTACTGTGGATGGGATCAAAATGTCATTTCCAAATCTGAGTGTGGTGCAGTCTCTCTCTGACCGAAGTGCTTGTCCTCTTAAAATACGTCACTTCTATCAGTATAAATTGACTTGAATGACCCAAAGTCCAGAAAATTTCAGTGTTTGGCTCTTTGCAAAGCAGAAAGGATCACCTTATGCAGGCATGCTGGTGGAACAGGGCTGCAGGGTATGCAAATAATCTGGGCACCTCAGGATTTTTATCTTTTCTGTGGCTGAAAATACTGCTCTGACCTGCTATTTGGATCTTCCTGACCACAAGGAAGTGGAAGTCTGCATGTTGGCTCTGTGAGAACTGAAACTTTTTCCTGGGACTTTGCTGAAATAGCCACATGGTAGCAAACAGAGTTCATACCCCAGCCCTAGCATAAATATTCTGGGATGTTGTCTTGAAAATAAACTAGGGATGAATCACTGCTTAAATACTGACACTAGTAACATATTTTACTGAGATATAAAAATTGCTTGTGCTACCCATGAAATAACATTCAGTAATCATGAAAGACAGAGCACACAGTCCAGAGCTCACCAGCCCTTCTTTCACTCCATGTAGGTGCCAGACAGTGTGAAGAAGAGGTGGAGTCCAGGAAAAGACTGTGAAAATTCATCCTGCAACATAATATACAGTATTTGCCCTACACCGTGGAAGTGCCAGCTGCTGGTGGTTTATTAGATAAAATGAGATGTAGGCCCTAACCTTGCAAGTATCTTTGTCAGATAATTCAGTAGGATTCATCAGTTCAGAATTTCATTTCTTCAACAGTTTTCATAGTTCTTCATATTGTTAAGATGGGAAAGGATAAAACAAGGAGAAGTGGGGCTAGGTACTATAAAAACACAGATCTGGAAAACCCACCAGACTCATTTTGGAGGTGTGTGTCTGGCTTTCAGACGGGAGTCATTTCACACGTTGAGAAAACTAGAGAAGAATGGAAATTCATATATAACAGATGGTTTGAATACACACACAAAGAGACGGTGTTTGTATACATTCTTATATGTGTGTGCTTAGCTAAGGAATGCAGATTTTCTAGCTTTTTTTTCTGTTTGAGGACAAATGTACCATGCTTATTGAACGTTTTTGTTTGGAAACCTTGTGCACAAAGACTATACACAAAGTCCTACTTCACTGTAGACGCAGAAACAAAGACACCCCATTAGCCATTGTGCAAATTAAAGACAATTGAACAAATTTGTTCAAAAATTCAAATACTCAACCAACAAGAAGTTTGGCTTTCGGCCGCGTGCTAAGGTCAGGTTTGTTGCTGCTCCCTTCCTCTTGGCTTTGTTTTTCCTTTGGGACTGCAGCTCATCGAGGCAGACCCAAGCACAACCAGTTGTGCTCCTAGCAGCCCTTCTCTTGTGCTGATACTGGTACAGGGCTGGCACAGCCTGGAGCTCTGGATGAGTACCAAGGAATGTTCAAGTGACATATATTACACACCCGTGTGCTGTGCCAGGCTTAGGGGTCATTCTTTGAGGACAGGCAGATGTCTGTAGACCTGGACTGTCACCTTCTTGTGTCTTACTGTAAACAAAGTTCCAGTTTATTTTCCTAATCAAAGAGATAGGTATTGCAGCTCTCTGCTCTTCCTTAGACTGGAAGAAGGAGAAGAAATGAAACCCTGGGAGCTGGTAAATGTCTGAAAGGTCTTGCTGTAGTACAGGACTGAGCAAGCAGATTTGAATGCCCAGAGGACTGGGTTGAGTGCCAAGTGAAATCTGGCAACCACATTTTACTACAAATCACACGTCTTTTCCTTACTAGGAAATGAGCTTCAAGAGATCTTTAAGAATACACAAGGTCAAAGTTCCTTTGGTGCTCAGTGGAAACACACAGGCTACATTGTGTTCTTTACTCAGATGCGATAATGTGAAGACCAGGAATTGTCTCCCCGCCGAATGCATCCAAGGTATATGGCCCTGGAAGGTACATACTGAGATCATGTGGCTCCCTGTAAGCAGTTCTGTGTGCCTCTAGGCCTTTTCCCACACAGAGGGCCTATGAATGTCCCACTTCCTCACACAAGGTGGATTTTATGTTTAGGCATTTCTGACTGGTAATCAGGCTGTAATTCCTTCTGTCACAAAGCTGTATGCCAAGAACATCTTACTATATCAGGCAATTAGCAGTGAAGTCTCCAGCTGTTCTCAAAGGTCTCTGTCTGCAATTTTCTGTCTCCAGCCCTGAAATTCACCCTGCGGCTCATCAGAGCCAATCACAACCATCTTTCTGTTCATCAAACCCTGTACAGTGGCATGGAACCCCTTCTTGGCCTGGCCAAATGGCTGTCCTCAGTCACTGATAATTTCACGATGCCTGTGATCTGTAAGAATGTACTGGAGGAGCAAAATACAATAACTTCAGGTAGCAGGTTGCCCAGAGCTTCTTCATCCCACACAGCTGGCAGAAGGCGCCTCTCTATCTATCTCCACTGGGCATGAGGCATTCAGTATAGATAAAGGCAGAAGAATTAAGGGTTTTGTCCCAGATGTGAATCAGCTGGATCTGGGCAAACAAACTCAGCAAGGAGGAAATCAGGAAGTATCACCAAGTTACACTGGAAACAAAGAAGGGAGTGAACGTGCTTGAAAAAGAAGTACCAAGTTCTGTTTGTGGAACAGAGATACATGCTCAGGGCCCATGTACCGTCAGACTGGTGGTACTAAGAGTATGGAAATACAAAGGTGTTTAGCTGCACTGTGCCAAAATTGGTATCTAAGCACATTACTGCAGAAGTAGAGCATGGGCTCATCACTCCAATTCGCGCTGAAATGCAAAGGTACAGCACTCCCCCAGAACTGTTCACAAATATTTTGCCGTTTACTTAAGAGGGTAAAATCCAACCAAAGTTTTCATGAAAGTCATTAAACATCTCATCACAACTTATATTTTCTGTTTGTGTTTCTATTGTGCATTTTTACATTAGAGCCTGGTACCACTTTGGTTTGCAGACAGTATTGCAAAAGGTGGACTCTCCACAGCTGCTACAGAGGGAAAAGGAAAAATAGAAGCCCCTCCCTGTATCTAGCTGAAGTGGAATTTAACCTTAACACTGAATAAGTTACCACAACTTTATACCCATGAGAAGAACTGTTGCATTTTAATGGCTGGTAGGCAAACAGCAAAGATGCCAGGACAAACACTGGGCAGCAGCAGAGGTTTTCTTGCCCTTTTTCTGCAGCCATCTGCGACACAAGAATTCTCAATCCCATGGAGCTAGTCCAGGATATTCAGAAACCTAGAAAAACAGCCTAATACTTTATTTTTCAAACCTGAACCAAGGAGAATGTTAAAATCTTGGAAAGTGGCTGTGTTTGTGACTAAATTTCCATAGATTTCCAGTCCTGAATGATGACCTTCAGCAACTGAAGAAAATAACCTGATATATCTTCAAATCAAAACTAACTCCCATGAAATATCTCTTTAACTCCATTATTAACTAGAGGAATGAATCTGGCTTCTTTGAAGCAAAAAAAAAATCCTTCCAAAGAAGAACCGGATAAAAAAAAATGGAATGTCCAAATCGTTCTTATTTACTTTAGCTATTAATCTAAGAATTTTAAAAAGTCATGGATTTCTGTAAATTAAATGATAATTTGATGTAGGGGGTTGTTGCAGCAGAGCAGTTGCCTTTGAAGAGTGTGGCTTCACTGCTTTTTTCCTTCTGGCTTCATCTTCATCTCTGAGGGCAAATTTACTTATAATAGGATTACCTACACTCAGGCGACCTGCAGTTGTAGAGTAATATCATTTTGAGCCATAAGTACCAGGAAGATTTGCCAGCTTCAAAAGACCAAGCAGCACCAGGAGAGCCTAAGCTCTGCAAGGTCCTTCATAAGCCTGTGTATAAACTCAGACCTGTGGACATAGAAAGTCAGGAGGGGTTTTCTGGCTTGTATGACCCCACATGCCAGCTAAGGGCACTGTAGACAAACAGAGGCATCCTAATCCAAGCTTCCAGCAGTAGCTTGCTTCAGTCTGGAGTAAGAGAGTGAAATGCATGGCTACACAGGTGAGAAGCAGTAGCCGATGATTAAATCATTTATAGCAGCCTTCCAGTCCTTCTAGCACCTTCCAGCCCCTAAAGGGGATGCAAGAGAGGCAGAGAGGGACTTTCCACAAGGATGTATAGTGACAGGACAAGAGGGAATGGCTTCAAACTGAAGGAAAGTAGGTTTAGGTTAGATATTGGGAAGAAATTCTTTACTGTGAGGGTGGTGAGGCACTGGCACAGGTTTCCCAGAGAAGCTGTGGATGCCCCACCCCTGGAAGTGTCCAAGGCCAGGCTGGATGGGGCTTGGAGCAACCTGGTCTCGTGGAAGGTGTCCCTGCCTATGTCAGGGGAGCTGGAGGTAGATGATAATTAACATCTCTTCCAACACAAACCATTCTATGATTCTGTGATTGATTCTATGACAACCAGAATGCATTAGATAGCTACTAATGCTAGGTTTGGCAGTATTTTCCTTCCAACACAAAGAAATTCTTTTTTGGCTCTTATCTCCAGGAATGAAGAATTTCCTCAAGAAGAAATTTTGCAGTGCATAAACTTCCCAAAGATGTTTTTCAAGCTTTCTCTTTCCTTCCAGTGTTACTTTTCCTCTCAGGTCCTGTAGGTAAATTGCTATTAATTTTACAAAACCACACACCATATGTTGAAAAATGAGCAGATACCACAACAATAATTTCCATGGAAGTTTTCAAGCCTCAGGACTGCTTTCAGCTGTTGAGCCTGGTTTCAAATTGCCAAACCTTTCCAATTATCCACTCCATGTAATAATCTTTCTGCTTAGCCTAGCACATAAAGTAGTTCACTAATAAAGTTTCTTTTCCTCTTTCTACCTTTCTAACCTTGTAAAAATATACCTCGAAGCATTCAATATAAGCAAGGAAGAAACTCCCTTTGTGTGGCATTATTGTGTGGACAAACTGTGCTCCCCCAAATGTGACCCTCTGTCTGTTCCAGAGCCACTGGAAATGGGTTCTCCAGCACCTGGATGGGACTGACTCATCTCCCTCATTTTAGCATTTAAAAAGTGTTTTAAGCAGTTATAGAGCAGCCTGGATTTTTCAATTACTATTTTTGGATTACTAAATTCAGGTAAGACAAATACCAACTTTAGGACCATATTTTACATAAGATAAATCAAAGTGTTACCAAGAAATAGCATTAAAACTGCAGAGGCTCTTAGGAAGTTTAAGCACCAAGTGAGTTCTTCACTCCACATTTGTATGTGATTCATGTTTCTAGCTCCACAGGCTTGCAAGCTCCCTCTGCCCTACAACTCAGGTTCAGAGCCACAGAACTCCCAAAATGTGTTCCTCACACCAGGAAGCCAGGACCACACGTTTCTCATTCCCATGAAAACCCCCACGCTCTGTGGCTTTACCAAAGCTATCTAGATCTTTTAATAGAGTGAAAGGGAAGTATTATTTCTCCTTGCATGTGTTTCTATCACCCAGGCTCAAGATAAAGAGAACCTTAAAATCAAATCAGATCAGACATATCTTAGTGAAAATAACACGAGGTACAAGCCATAACAGATGGACAGATTCTTATGGCATACAAATATGTTTCAACAGCAAAAATGTTACTGAACTCCAGTAGAAATATTCTTCAGTGAAACCATCATCTTATTTTCGGATGCAATTATGATGAAAAGGAATGAGGCAGGGGGCACAGCCACTGCCGTAGGCTTCACTGTGTCATGATGTCAAAACAGAATGGTCATGATAGCATCCAAGAATAAGAAAAATGATGAGGTCATGTGGAGCTCAGCCTTCCTAAGAGGAGAGGCAGGTGTCCTCTATCTCCAGCAGTGGACAAAATTCATTTAACTGGAGAAAATCAGTGACTTTGAACATCAGTTCTATTAAAGCAGCAACAGCAACCGAAGAAACAAACAGTCATCTGAACAGGCTTTATCTGATCCTTTTTGGACTCCGTCTGTCCCCCTTCAGACTTCAGCAGCATGGGGTACGGACCTGAACGAATCAGGGAGTTTATCCTGATGGCAAGCAGAGGCATAAATGTACTTTGACAGGTGGGAGTCACTTCATCCTAGGGTGGGTGTTTCTAACACAAGTGATGCAAGTGCAATAAGGTGAGATGACCGGCAGAGAGATAAACATCTACAGCAGAGCTGCCTGATATTGAGATAAATTCCAAACTTACTAGTACAGAGGTACAAGAGTTAAAAAGTGATTTTACAAGAGTAGCAAGAATCATCATTGAATGATGATTCAACCCATCATCAATGGGTTGGAAGGGACCTTTAAAGGCCATCTAGTCCAATGCCCCTGCAATGAGCAGGAACATTTTCAACCAGAACAGGTTGCTCAGAGCAACATAAATGCCTGAGACAGGAACAGGACATGCTGTTTTCTCATAGTTATAGCAGAATTTCAAAGATGCAGTGGAAGAAAAGAAGAAGAGGTACTTTACTCTGGGCTGTTCAGGAAAGGGACAGAAAGGAAGGACACCCAGGCATGCTCTGACTGACAGCCTCAATTACCTTTACCTCCTCTGTCGAGCAGGTGGTCATAAGGGTTGCACATTGAACTGTGGATCTAAAAATAATGCACTTAACTCTGTCACTTTTCCACCCGTGCCCTCTTCAGAGTAACTCAGAGTACTTATTTCTTGTGTATTATCTCCTCTGCACTCTTAAATGAAAAGGATATTCTGTTTCCTGTGTGTGCCTCAATATCAAAATAGACGGTTTGAAGCACTGATAGCTGTTTTCTGTTATTTTTCACTTACCTTTCAAATGTAAAATTCTGCAAAGCCTGTTCACTCCATTTCAATGAAGACTCTGCTCCTGGTTCACATTTAAAACTGTTGTGAAGGAAAGAAAGGCCATGCAAGAGGAGAGGCAATGATTTCATACTAGAAGACTCAGATAGAGTCTAGGAAGGGGTACAGGTTGAATTGCCCCTTTTAAATGCAGCATAAAGTAACAACACATTTGTTTAGGAGTGCATGGATTTATATTTCAGCTTTGTTGCAGCACTGACCCAGTGAGCAGCCCAGGTTAACACCCTGCTCATGTGGGCTGCAACTGAGCAACACAAAGGCAGTAATGAACTGCCAGAATTAGGGAGTAAACAAGTCATTAATTAAACATTAAAGACACAATAATGTTTATGTTTAAAGTACTTTTGAAATCTAGCCACATATAATGTAATCTAATGGCAGTGCTAGGGGACATAGAAACTAGCTATGTATGTATTACATGCACAGAATATGTAATTTTAAATTTCAGAGGGACCATGTGCCATGAGGTAAGACTATGAGTAATAGGATGAAGTTATGTAAAGGAAACTTTACAATGAATTACAGGAAAAATTAATTAACTCTGCTGAGGTAGTTTAGAGTCATAGGTTCCCAAAGGAAGCAGGAAAATTACAATTTATTTGTCAGCTAAGACCAATACGTTATGTATTCTAGAGAGTGGATATTTGAGACCAGTCCCTTACTGATCTCTGGATTACAACAGACATCTAACAGCATATTTTAATCAACTCAGCTTTCCATCAGCCTGTTTATCTAAAGAGTCAGGCTTTCTAGCACATCTGCATGCCCAAGGAAACATGGAGCTGCCTAGTGGGATTTTAAAAAGCACCTTAGAAGAAAGACCGTGTGTCCTGTCTGCCTTGTTTTCGGAGTGTAATCTCTAGTGCAACAGAGAAGAGCGTAAGAGTGCCATCAAACCAAACTGCCAATGAACAAAATTATCTTGGTACAAACTTTGTTAGGGAAACGATAAACAAGACACTGTGGTGGTGCTTCCCCCCACCTCTCCTCAGGTCTGCTCTATGATCTCAGGGATTCCTGTTAGGCCTTGGCCTTTGCCTAATGAGCCGGGTGGTGAAGTGTCCCTTGATCGTATCAGGTACTACAGATCCCGGCTAAACAAAGGACAAGAACAGGAATAATCAGTCATCCACTGACAGCTCTGGAACATTCCCCACCTGAGTCATAGTTTCCAGTGCCACTGTTATTGCCAAACCCTTCTGTGCCCTTACTCTTTGCACCTCTGCCCTTTTTCATCCCTGACCTCTGTGTAAATGATTCTAAACTGATTCTGATCTGATTTTCCTTTGTACACTTCATCCATGCAATCAGAAATAGAGTGAGCCTTGCCATCGAACTGTCTTAAGTCACACTTCCACAAATTTGTATTAAAACCAGCTTTTGCCAATACCTTTGAGGGCGATCCTTTAAGTGGCCTAAACCACTCATTTGCAACAATTGGCATAGTCAGCGGGATCCTAAATCAGGATTTGTGACAGGTGCTATACTTCAAATATAAATTCAGAGCTTCTGATATGACAGTTCATTGCTATCATATAGAATAGTGAATAGAAAATTTCAGCTGAAATTGAAAAGACTGGTTTCCAGCTTTTCATCTCTCAAGTACGTGGGATTAACAAGTAGACAGTTATTGCTTTGGAGGTATTTCTGGGGATCATCTCCTTGGTGGTGAATGATGGAACAGACAATATTTTCCACTGAATTTGGATACTTATAATTATTTATAAATTATTACTATTTAGTTTTTATTTTTTTTCATGACCAGAGAAATTTGTCATCCAGATTCTATCTAATATACTCCAGCTGAATCCTGTTTTTTTTTTTTTTGGGGAGCCATTTAGGATGCTAATAATTAATTTTGATTCACAAATGGCTGAGAATAAACATTACAAACCAAGACTCTCAAGAATATGTCCTTCTCTGATCAGATTTTTGTAGAGTTCTATATTATTTCAATTTAGGATATGAGGGTTATGGTATTTCATTCTTCTAACAATCAAAATAGTGGAATAACTCCTGAAGGAGGGTTGAACACTGCTTATGTTCTGGTCTCAATTCCAATTAGGAAAACAAATAAATTATAGAGATAGGTATGATGTCCTTAGCTGGTATAAATCAACCCTATTTTACTGAGTACAGTGGAATGACATCATTTTACGTCAGCTGAGGATCTAACACCAGTTTTCAGGATGATTAACCTTCCTCAAATACTCCGAAGTTACCGCTGACTACATTTTTATGCGTAAGCCCTCCCTTCAGCACCTGCCAGAAAGGTTAACAAATAGATTCATGGTGCTGTAACTATGATGCTTCTTTTTCCTAAAACATAAAACCTCTGGTGCTATATGTCATTCTTAACATCTGTCAGCCGTATTTGCTAAACTCTAAACAAAGATACGCTTTTTCCAGTGATCTCTTTTTCTAACTATTTCCTTGCACGTACTTCTTCTAAACTATTCTTTCCATGTCCAGTTCCAGATAGAAAAGCAAAATTTGCCAAATGGGATAAAAGAAAGATATGGCAAGTCAAGTATAACCCCAGAAGCACCCATGCCAACGAAAGCTGCAAAAATGAAGCAAAAGGTCCCTTTGCTCCTACAGGAAATTAGTGGAGGGAAAACTTCTGAACAGCACTACTGTCACAGTGAGCAATTCTAGAAACATCTGCTGCTGTGTTGCTCATGTTATGACCATTGTGATTGTGGCTGTTTACTGTCTGGGCAGTGTTCATGCCTATGTGTTCATCTCACTGTCCTGGGTTCAGCTGGGATAGAGTTAATTTTCTTCCTAGTACCTGGCATAGTTCTGTGTTTTGGATTTAGGATGAGAATCTAAATCCAATGACTCTGATGAAGCGGCGATTCCCAGTAATTACTTCTTGGATGTTAGAAACGATAAATAAACAGTGGGGCAGGCTGAGGGTGATCAGAGGCTTTGCAGTTATCTCAAGTTAATCTGTGTAAGGTCATTTGTTGTAAATTTGCTTGTTCAGCTGCAGTCTCTAATGCTGTCTCATATTTGTCTAGTTAGGTTTCTTCTCAGCCAAGAAAGTCATCTGCTAGAACATGGTTCCTTTTATTTACTCAGACCCTTTTTTCCCCCAGCCCAGTATTTAGTTCATTTGATAGCTTCTTTATTCAAAATGAGATTTTTCCTCCCTCCTCTGAAAGCAAACTGAAGAAGATCGTACACCTATGGCTGAGTTTAAATGACTTTTTTTCTTTAAATATACAAGGAACATTAAAGATAACTTTATGTAATTAATCTGCTTGATGTAATTAATCTGCTGCATTTTACAAAAAAAATCTGCCATCTTTTCATAGTTTAAAAAAGTTTAATAGTTTTTAAAAATGCTGAATTTACTTCTGAATCTACGGTGGTCGTCAAAATAACCATCAAACATATTTCTGTGATTAAATCAAGATATACTGCTGCAATTCTTTTTCATAGTCAGTGGCAGCTCAGAAGACATCCTTGAAAAGCAAGGAGAACACAGGGACACAACTACCAGCTAAGCAGAGCAGCTGACCAAGTGCTCAGTGTTTCAATTCTGGTCCTCCTTTCTTCAGGAATGTTGGTGTACCCTTATACTCCACAAACTTCTAATATGACCTTGGGCATATCACTGAGGAAAATGGGGTACCAAGACTCTCACAGGACAGTTCCCCTTTCTTTGCAAGGGATGTTGTGGGTTACAAATCGCACATAAAATGTTGTGACAGCTGAGATGGGCTATACATAGGGATAGAAGGCTTTTACACTCCCAGCTGTCTTACCTAAGTTTGATTTGCATGAGTCAGATCCACTAAGGATTGACTCAAGATACTTTAAAAATACCTTGGAATGTCAAAAATATGGTTTGAAAGCAATGAGAGATTCTTTTTTCTGAGATGCCCTTCAGTGAATGACTGGATGTCAGAAACTCTTCCATTTTTAAGATGTTAGCACCCAGCCTTGAGATGCAAGGAAAGAGCATCCTGGCTTATGCACAAAAGCATCCTGGCCTGGATCAGCAACAGTGTGGCCAGCAGGAGCATGGCAGTGATTGTCCCCGTGTACTCAGCACTGCTGAGGCCACACCTCGAACCCTGTGTTCAGTTTTGGCCCCTCACTACAAGAAAGACATTGAGGGGCTGGAGTGTGTCCAGAGAAGGGCAACGGAGCTGGGGAAGGGTCTGGAGCACAAGTCTGGTGAGGAGTGGCTGAGGGAGCTGGGGGTGTTTATCCCAGAGAAAAGGAGGCTCAGGGGGGACCTTATTGCTCTCTACAACCCCTGAAAGGAGGTTGCAGCCAGGTGGAGGTCGGTCTCTTCTCCCATGCAACAAGTGATAGGACAAGATTAGATGCCCTCAAGTTGCACCAGGATTGGATATCAGGAAAAATTTCTTCATGGAAAGGGTGGTCAAACACTGAAACAGGCTGTCCAGGGAACTGATGAAGTCACCATCCCTGGAGGTATTTAAAAGATGTGTAGAAGTGGCATTTAAGGACATAGTTTGCTGATGGACTTGGCAGTGCTAGATTAACAGTTAAATGTAATTATCTTAAAAATTTTTCCTATCTAAATGATACCATGATTCTAAAACTCATTGTTTTTATGGCTCACAGAGCACAGTCTTCATCCAGAATAAACTAACTTGTTCATTACATATAGATTACATAATACACAAATACATAAAATTATTTCTGTGAGTCATACAAATAGGTGAGCAAATTTTTTTAAATAAAAAGCACTTTTATAATGAAAGTGAGCAGAGCAAACCTCTGTGCATCATGGAGGGCAGCACGATTTGGCCCTGGCACCAGGATCAGCAGAGCTCTGTCACTCTGATGCTGTAACTGAGCAAAGCACCCTTGCCCCGGGCAGCTAAGCTCTCTCTGTGGATGGACTGGTGCCATTTCTGCTCAGTGCTTTCTTGGGCCGTGTAGAAATACTGCTGAATTATCCTCTGTATTTTCAATTGTACTCATATGTCTGGAAGGAGTCATCCAGTTAACACAGTAGGGAAAAATCCCATCCCCAGTGAAATCACTGAACATGTCATCACAGATTTAGAAGATTATAGGAAGCCAGTGCAGTCCTCTCTGCTCAGATCTGCTACATTAGAATGAACTGCAGCATCCTGAACTCTTTAACTCCTTGTCAAAAAAGTGCACTATGACAGAGAAGTTTATAATAAAGTATGTACAGGATTTTTTTTTTCTTAAATAGTAAGACCCTTTAACCTGCTGCCAGGTAAGCATACAATTACTGGGACTCTGATTCCCTGCATGAGTGGAGCCTCAACCACCTCCAGAACAAATTAGTCCAAAACCAAACTCCAGAACCAATTAGTCCAAAAAAGGATTTATTTCAATGTAGAAAATTATTTCTGTGAGTAGCACTGAACAGTGGTACATTCTCTAAGAGATGCTTTAAATTTCAGGTCTCTGATGACCTGGTACTGACAGCACTTGGGCCATAGGTGCAAGCCCTGTGGAAGGGCTCGTGGTGCACCAACAATTCTGAACCATTCCCTAGGCCAGTTTAATAATCCAAGCAGTGCATACAGCATCAAGAAAAGATAAGTGTCTCTGACACAGCGTCCAAAAGATTTTTCTCTACTTGCCACTCTCTATAAATATTTTCCAAAGCGTGTCACTTGATTTCTTACTGCTCAAACCACGGTGCTTTGACTGACCCATGGATACAAAACCCACAAAATTCTACTTTCTTAGAGTAGGCATCAGAGAGAACGGTAAGGGTCTGAACTGATCTTCTCTTCCACCAGGATTACTAAGTGAATTTCACTGAGCTGTTAGCACATCTGCTGGGTTTGTGTCCTGGCTGCTGGCTTAGGAGGCCAGGGTTGGTTTGGGTGCTAGGGTTGGTTTGGGTGCCAGGGCAGGTTCACCCCATGCTGTGTATGTCCTCATCACCTTATCCCTGGCAGTTTTCCATACTGACTGTGGGGAATGAGCAGGGAGGGAGGGCGGGCAGCAGGGGCCAGCTGGAAGCACCTGCTCTTACACTCATGCATAATTGCAGGGTGTAAATGCCTGGTTTATGTATGGCAGAGCCCAACCAGTGAAAAGGGAGAACCAATGCGAGGCATTGAGCCTTTGCCAAGGAACATATGAGCACTTCCAAACAAAATGTCCAAATTAAAACTGATTTGCTCCCACCCAAGTTTCTCTTTCAGGCCACTAAAATGGAAAAAGGAAAAGGGAAGGGGAAAGGGAAGGGAAGTTCAGGAAAAGAAAGGAAAGGAAAAGGAAGTTCAGGAAAGGGCAGGGAAGGGAAGTTCCAGGAAGTTCTGGGAAGGGCAGGGCAAGGCAAGGCAAGGCAAGGCAAGGCAAGGCAAGGCAAGGCAAGGCAAAAAGAAAGGAAGAAAGAAAGAAAGAAAGAAAGAAAGAAAGAAAAAGCAAGAAAGAGCCCCCCAACACTCCATTGATTATTCTGTCCATTACTCTCTTTTAGCCTTCCCTAATCTCACCTGCACGACTCCTCCCTCCCCGGTGCGGGAGAGGCCGCGCTGCCCCGTGCCTCCCCTCCCGCCCCGTTCCCGGTGGGATGCGGTCCGTGTTGTCCCACGCACTCACCCTCCGGCGCGGGGCCGGGCAGCGCCAGCAGCAGCAGCAAAGGGGGCAGCGGAAGGGAGCTGGGGGAGATGTTCGTGTCCCCACGTCCTCAAGGCTCTGGCGTGGGAGTCGTATCCCCCCTCCACGTGCCCCCCAGCCGGGGGCGCTACTGCTGCTACGGGAGGATGTGGGGGGTGTCCTCTCTCCTGCCCCTAGGCAGAGGGTGATGGGTGGGCTGTCATCTCCAGCCCCCGGGGGGTGGGCAGCAGCAGGTCCTCGCTGCCATCCAGCTTCCTAGGACAGAGGAGGGATATTTGTTCCACCTGTTCCCTGCAGTCCCTGGTTCGTGTGGGGAGGTAAGGACAGTCACATCCCTCTGCTCCCCCTGCCCCAGGCTCCCCGGGGCTGTGAGGTCTCTTAGAGCTCCAGAGATGGAGAGCAGCTGTGCTGATGGAGGAAAGTGAGTGCTCCCTGCAAAGAGAAGGTATTGGGAAAGGTGAGACAGGCTGTAATAACGCAGGAAGGATGAGAGTGCACTGCATTCATTCCTGGGGGTTGCCAAAAGCTGATGGACGGGTAAGTCTTTGCAAGAGCAAGATATGGCTCCACGAGGAGGTCTGTGAAGGGGTTCGGGAATGAAGACCCTGTATTAACACATGGCACTAGTCCTGTTGATTTTCACAGAGTTTCAGAGAGACAGAACGACACCCAAGCTCTAAGAGCAGGTAGCAGGGCAGGATTTACCAGCTTTCTGAGTAGTAGCCATACAAAACAAGGAGCTTAATTCCGTGAGAAATTACATGGAAGAAACCGTCATTTGCAGGGATGGAAGAAGCCAGTGGGAAACTGGGTCTGTGACCTGATAGCCGCCACCAAGTGGAAAACAACTCGAAAGGACTCTATACATCTGAATTTTATAAAGCAAACCTTCAGGGGTCCTAATGTCCCCCATGTTGCAGACCTTTCTTTTCCCCTTTCATCTTCTCACATCTAATAGCATGTAATGCATTGGGATGTCATGAATTCCTAACATCTATCTATGATCACATCCTTAAAAGTCCACCACTGTTTTTTCATGGACATCTTTTTCTTCCAGAGAAGGCACTGCAAGCAGTTATAAGCCACTGTCAGTGAAAGTGGAGAAAAAAAAGAGACGACTGAAATGTCATAGCAAAGTAACCTGACATTTCCAAAGAGTTTTTCAGGCACTTTCAATCCAAGCCAAGAAATCACCGGGGACAGAGAATTACAAACAGCTCTCTTTGCAGCTGGTCCATGTGCGAATGCTTAAAAGCTAACAACTCCGCTCCAGCAAGGAAAGTGCAGCCCAGGCCCACAGACACACCTTAGTCCCTCCCTCCTGTTCCTAAAAAGCCGGGCTGTGTGGACTTCGCGGAAGAGGCCAAGGAGGTGTTTCCCCTATTGCCGAGGGGGGATCCCCGCGGCTCAGCAGCCCTCCAGCCCCACTCGGGACGCGGCGGGCTCTGGCCATGGTGCTGAACCACCGCCCGCGGGGCTTCGCTGGGCTCTGCCGAGCCCGAGGGATGCTCTGCCCTGCCGCCGAGCTGCTGGCTATTCACGAACAAGAATGAGAACATCTTTCCTAGTGTTTCCCTTTTATTTCTGCCTCCCCTCTTTCATTCCTAAGCTTTCAATTTTTTTTTCCCCATTTTCCAGTAAGACACTGGAACAGGTTGGCCAGAGAAGTTGTGGATGCCTCATCCCTGGCACTTTTCAAGGCCAGGTTGGATGGGGTTTTAATCTGCCTGGTCTAGATTAAAGCATCCCTGCCCATGACAGGGGTGTCAGAACTAGATGATCTTCAAGGTCCCTTAAACCTAAGCCATTCTATAATTCTGTTTCAAAATTTTCAACCTGGAGTGTGGCTTGTTGACTCAGCCTACCTTTCTGTTAACGAGGGCACCATTTTTATTTCAAGAACTCAAAAAGAAAGCTAATTATGGACTTAACGTGTCTAATTACAGTATATTAGATCCACTAAAAAGCATCTCTGATGAGATATAGAGATAGAAATGATCATTTGAACATACTACAGCCATGCTTCAGAGTCTCCAGAGTGACCTTCTAAGTGAAATAAATTGCCTCACTCACTATAAAAATTTACAATGTGTCAGCTGTTTGCTTGTGTACCAAGTTCATAGCAGGAAAAACATGAACTCAGAATGTTCCAATAGTACTTCATTCATCTAAGTGACTCAATGTTGGAGTAAGATAGTAGAGAAAAGTCATATGTATTTTATGGATTTGCCCAGTGTTAGACCATTTTAAACTTCTAAGATGATGCAGCTGTGTCTGAGGATGAAGAAAGAATGGTGTTGTTGTCTGCCTTGACTTCATCAGGACTTACGACACAGTCACAGCATCCTTCTTTTCCAGCTGGGTTCTCTAGGTCTGACTTGGTGGATTACTGGGTGAGGCTGAATAACCAGCTGGGCCGTCAGGTTCAAACAGTCTTAGGGAAGGGTTTGTACTCTTCCTGGAAGCTGGTTACAAGTGGAGATAGCCAGATCTTTGTCCTGGGATGTATCCTTTTAAAAATCTCTCTCAATGACCTGGAAGAGAAGACAGAATGTACCTTACCAACTTTGCAGGTACACTAAACCATCGGAGGATCAGGGGAAGAGAGGTTGGCACCTTTGGGAACAGAGCAGTCATTCAGAAAGCCCTGGACAGGTTGGAGGAACGGGTTAAGAGGAACCCTATGAGATTGAACAAAGATAGCTGCAAAGTCCTGCCTCATGGAAGGAAGAACTCATTGCAGTGGTGAAGGCTGGACATGACTGACTGGGGAACAGCTCTGCTGAAAAGGTTCTAGGAGGCCTCGGTAAACAACAACCCCGACGTAAGTTGGTGGTGTGCCCTGGCAGCAATGACAACTAGCAAGATATCGCACTGTACTAACAGGAGTGTACTGGAGAGAAATTATTATTTTTCCTTTCTACCAATCACTTGTTAGACCACACATGGAACATCGTGATGTGACCAGTTTTTGGGCCACCAGTAAGAGAAAAGGAGTGATAAACTTGGGCAAGTCAGCTGGAAGGACACCAAAATTTTCAGGCGCATGAAGCACATGTTGTGTGAGGGAAGGAAAATGAAAACAGGCTTGATCAGCCCAGAGAAGAGCAGTTTTTGGGGGTGCCTAATAGCAGTCTTTCCATACCTATCAGGAGGTCATCAGGAAGACAGAGCCAGACTCTTCAGAATGATTCATGATGGGAGGGCAAGAGACATCGGGCATCAGATGAAAAAAGAGAGGGATGGTCTTTTAATAATGGTCTGGTAGAACATCATCCACGTAACATAAATTTTTGAGTTGGTGTATCCTGATGTTTGGCACTTTCCTTTACTTGGGTATCAACAAATTGTAAATCAATATTTCAGTCCAAACAAAGTGTTGCTTATAATATCCAAGAGGGAGCACTGGAACACACAACTTGGATCGGATGCTTTTTTTCTCTCTTTTTCTCAAAAATAACAAACAAAAGGAAAAGCAGTGACTTCAAGAAAAAAGTTTTTATATGAGTTTTGGCAATTTGGACAACCAAGTGTCAAATTGTTTTTGTTTCTGGAACAGGTTAATTTAAAAAATTCTACTTTACCAGGCTGGATATTCTGTGCAAAATCGACGACATGCTCACAACATTAACTTCACCAAAGAATCTGCCACATACATTTGATTTCAACCTAGTGTTTGGTTTGTGATCAGCACTCAAATTTATTTTCCAGGAGTATAGAAGTAAATTCTCAGCACACAGCTGGAACTTCCGGTGACCTTTTGTTGTTATTTTTGTGCTGGAGATTTGGCTGTGCGGAGTACTCAGCATTCTGGCCCTGGCTCAGCAAAGCACGTAAGTACCTGTTTAACTGCAGCCTCAGATCCCTGTGCTTTTCTGGATCAGGGCCAAAGGGGCACTGAGCTGAAAATCCATCCCAGAGGTATGCTTTACACAGCTAAAAAGCTGATGCAGCCCTTTCAGTGGCCCTCCTCATTTCCATTTTTGAAGGTTTTTTTTAACAAAAAAGTAAACAAATAAAATGAGCCATCCTTCTCTGGCTATATGGCAAAGGCATTGTGTGAAGCTTTCTCTGTATGGACCTGGAGTAAGGCTGTACTCTCGTACGGAGAGGCTAATAAAGGGGTACACAGGCAAGTGATAGTGATGTTGCTGAGAGTGTGCCACTGAATTTTTGTAGCAATGTCTCATCCCAAGGCGTAACACAATTTTGTGCATTGCTAGCAGCTCTTTAGTTTCAGTTCAGGTTTTTATGATACACCTCAGGGTTGTAATTTTGTAAGAAAAAACTACAAGTGGTCTTTTTGATCAGCTTAGTCCATAGCTTCATTAAAAGACAAGTTTGTTGCAGATTTCCTCCTCCACATATCCCTAAGTATACAAATTATGACTGTCACCTCTAGACTGGGCACATAAATACCTCACTTCTGTGCAATGAAGGTATATGTCGAGGAGTGGCAAAGAGCAGGAGCACAAATACTTCCTGAAAGCACACAGCTGCTCCTGCAGCACTTGAACAAGGCAGCCTTACTCTGGAGCCAGGGGAATGATGCACAGGCTGCTGTTAATTCTTAATATTTACAGCTGAACACCACTAGATGTCCCCTGCTGCCAGCCATGCAGCGACAGCCACTGCTGGGTGCTGCTACAGAGCCTCTCCATGCAGTTGTACACCTTGCACTGAAAAACACATCATTACTGCTTGGAGAAGGCTTCAGGGAGACTTTAAGATGGCCTTCCAGTACTTCCAGAGAGTATATAGAAAAGATGGGGACAGATGCTCTAGCAGACCCTGATGCAAGAGGACAAGGAGTAAGTTTTACGCTAAAAGAGAGTGGGTTGAGTCTAAACATACAGAAAAAACTTTTATATTGAAGGTGGTGCCTCCATTGGTGGTGGATGCTCCATCTCTGGAAACATTGAAGGTCACGTTGGACAAGGCTCTCAGTAAGCTGACCTAGTTGAAGACGTGCCTGCCCGTGGCAAGGGGGTTTGACTAGATGACTTTTACAGGACTCTGCCAACCCAAAGTATTCCATGATTCCTTCTCTGACTATTTTTGCTTTGTTGAAAAATGCTATATGACAAGTTTTAGAAAAGGTGTGATTTAGAAAAGGTGTGATGTCCTAAACACCTGTGCAGAGCTATTGGAGCTTTTCAACTTTTCTCCCATCCTTCTCCTTCACTCTCCTGTGCACCTTTATCTCTTTGGGGACAAGAGAAATTAGTGGATGGGAGTTCAGATATTTGGCTCTTCACCAGCAAAGGATTGGTCAAGCTCAGATCCTTGAAGAGTACTTTCTCACTGGACATCATAGAATCATAGAATGGCCTAAATTGGGAGGGATCTTAAAGATCATCTAGTTCTAACCCCCCTGCCATGGGCAGGGACACCTTCCACTAGACCAGGTTGGTCAGAGCCCCATCTAACCTGGCTTTGAACACTTCCAGGGATGGGGCATCCACAGCTTCTCTGGGAAACCTGTGCCAGTGCCTCACCACCCTTACAGTAAAGAATTTTTCCCAGGGTTTAATCTGATCTTTCCATGCTGACTGTCATGTCTTGTCTTTATACCTGCAAAACTATTTGGTGTAAGCAAGCTGGAACTTAGATCAGAGCTAGACCAAGCCTGCAAAGTGATTCAAATGGCCTTGTCATTACATGAGCTCACAGTCTGTACAGTAATGAAATGCATCCATGTGAATTTATAAAAGCAACTTGTTATACAATGAATAGGAGGGGACAGACAAATGGTGTGAGTACAGCTTCTGAGTACATCTTAAGAGAGGACAAGAGAGTTGTATGTGCACAGTCAGAGTGTTTTTGTTTATGGGGGGTAATACCATTTTTTCTTATTAGCCATTACAAAACTTTGTCTGCTCAAGTACATCTGGGAGGCAAATATTGCCAAGTGCAAATGAAATCTTAGCTAATAACTGCTCTGAGAAGTTCACTAGCCTGAATGATACACAAATTGCAATTAGATTCTTTCACCACATGCCTCCTGCCTTAAAAAAGTGAGCTAGGAAAAAAGTTTCCTTATGGTTTTTCTAAACTGCCGCTGACATTCCCTTTTTCCCTAATCAGCGATTGCATATTAGATAAAGCTTGTCACTATGCCAACCCACTTAGAAAGGTCTTGGACAGGAAATAGAGACAGTGAGGGATAGAAGTTCATGGGAAAGAGTTTCCAACATTTTTCCATCTGACAGGAAACTACAGTTACCGCAAAGGATTTCTTGACGTACTCACTCCAAAACGTGGGTCAATAGTCAGACATTCAGCTCATGACTCAGGCATGAAAAATGTAGAACATCTGGCTCAAATCTATGCTATGAACAGAGAGATTCATTACTTTAAGCTAAAGGCTCATTGGATCCACTTTTAAAGACAATTAATTGATTTGAAAAACAACTGTGAAGGAACATTCTGCAATATGCCAGTTGTTAGGACTGACCCAGAGAAATGCCTTCCTTTCATCAACAGCAAATGGAGGAATTGTAGCACTATTCTGAATTTTCCAAAAATAAAAAATGGTCTTTATTTTTGCATTTTTTAAGTAAGTCTGAAGCACTGATCGTGCAGACGAATTGGTGATAATATCCAAACTAGACCTCAGAAGATAATCACAGAAATCCATAGAAATGGATACAGATCTGGCACAATAAAATCACATCCATCTTATTGATACTTGGCTAGTTCAGAGCACAGCAAGGCATGCTCACATCTGCCTGTGTGAGTCTGTGCAGACATGTCCACAAATTCCAGCTTCACGCCTAATTCTCTCAGTTGCCATCAAGGGTGATGCAAGAACATGTTGCTGCTACCATTCCTCACCATCACTCAGACACCAACAAAAGAATGAAATGGAGCAACTTTATTGGCTCCCTGTGTTCAAGGCTGATTCACAGCCACAGAATTGTGATTCTGAGGCATCTGGAGGAACAGCTTGAAAAAGTGACTAAAAAATCTGCCTGCTTATGGTCTGTCCTTACCTCCATTTCTTTTTGTGGCCTTGTAGCATAGGAAGAGATGTCTGTAGCGGGGACAGGGATGCAGTGGTGATGTGATTTTTAATTACTGGTGTATTCTTCTATGCATAATCAACTAGCTTTTTAATAATCAATTTTCGATTACTGGAAGAAACATTCACGAAGTATTTCTAGGTAGTGAATTTTAGACCATTACTGTAGACATCTTGTGAGCCTTTATTTATATGGCATGGTTTTGTTTGGAATTTCAAGGTCTTTAGCATATCTCTTCCAGCAAATCCATTTCCCGTTGTTCCTGCTTCTCATTAAACCCCTTTTCACAGGCGACCTTTTCAATGGCTTTCCCAGTCCTGGAGATAGTAATGCCTTTCTTACATTAGCTACCCTTAATTTCCTTAAAAACCAGGAGCAGTGCTGAAGTCTGGGTGTGCAGAAGTGCTCGTGCAGTACCAGGCTCTGGGCTGCTCAGAGGGCAGCACACAATGCAAACAACAAATGGGACAAGCTCAGGAAGTGGCTTTAAACATCTATTTCGTTCAGGATGAAAATATTCCCATGGGAACCAGTGCATCAGCTGCTTCCAGCCTGACAGAGAAACATAATTTGGATGGGAACAGGTGGAATTCTTCCCAGTGAGTGAGTCATTTTTTCTCTGGCTTCCCTCACAGACCTTGGTAGAAATCCTAATGCAACACATGCTATTCTTTTCAGTTCTTTGTTTTGCTCAAAACCCAATCAAATGGGCAACATGCAGGATGACTAAGCTGGTGAACAGAACTGTGTTTTTCAAGGTTGTTGATTTTGGCTGGAAATCTTGGTTTTGTCTCTTTGCTCTGATAAAATACAGATGGATAACTTGGGCTGCAGATAACCTTTTCTCTTCCAGAAAAAAAAAAAAAAAGGTTATTTTTTCCCTCTATGGATCATGAGTGCTGTTCCTACAGATGGGGAGGACCAAGTAAAACCAATATTATTCAGTCACTCTTGAGTAGTTTAAATTTGATAAAAAACTTGAAAATCAGATTACAGTCTGAGTTCACGAAACATCAGCAATGTCTGATTTTTCATTTCAGGTGAATTATAGACCCTGGAGAGGCAAAAAATCCTGCTGGAGAAATATATTAAATAAAGTTAAGTTTATCGTGCTCCTTTGAGGTGTCCACCACTGTTCCCCTAATACTGTTTTTGCCAAGGCCCCATCATTACTACACAGAAACTGGGAATAGCATAGGTGCTACAGCACAGTACAGGTGAAATTTAATCAGAAATATCCAACACAGCAAGACAGCCTGACTGCTAGAGCCAGGAGTCTCTCTCCTGTTGACGAGACTGGGGTTAGCCCTGCTAGAAGCTTGTTTCTTTGTCGATTTTTCTTATGTGGATTTTTCCTCTCAGGCAAGGGAAGCAAGCAACATCCTATACTCAAGTATTTCTGAGACAAACAAAAGGGAGACACCTGCACCGTGAAGCTTCTTATGCTTGTGGTCTCTGCATCTCTCTCCTGCTGGCTGCCCCTGAAATACAATAGAGAAAAAGCCCTGAGTCTTCCTATTAAGTGAATTTTCTCCGAGGTTTGAAGGGAAGTGGCATATGAATGGTGAAAGCTCAGAGTGCTACAATGTGAAGTTTCTTTGTCAGGTGGAGTGGGAGGAGCAGGAAACATTGGTAACTAACACACCCAGTAGTGAACTCTCCAAGAGCAGAAATCATCCCATGAAGAATTTCTCATCTGAGGTTTGTGTCATCTGCTGTAACAGTGCCTTGAGCTTGTTGTGCCAGTCAAGGTTTCCCTCTGCTTCCAAAGGTGTTTGTTTTGCCTGAGTGAGAGATTGGAAACATTTGTGAACCGTGAATATTTTCACAGAGAGCAGGAAAAACATTTCCCGGCCAGCCTTAAATATATCCCATGGCTTGAGGCGAACTCTATCTCAAAAATCCTCTAGTCTGCAAACATCTAAAATGGAGAAAACAAGCTCTTTTGTCCCAGTTTAATAGGTGACAGATGCAGATTCTGAAAAACTTACCTGAGATGATGCATCAATGCAGAATTTTGTAGGCTGCTGGGTGCTTTTGAAGTCTATCCCAAATTTACATGTAGAACAGCTCAGGAATGGTCCAGCCTATCTGATGTGTGATGTACATGGCACATGGGCAGCAGATGGGGCAATTGCTGGGTGCATTGTTCTTACAGCTGGCCCCATATCTGCCCACAAATCTGCCCCATATCTGCATGGATCCTCTGTGACAGTCAGAATTTGAATCTCCAGCTCATTCCCATATAAATGAATATGGATCATAAGCTATATTTGAAATTCAGTAGAAGAAAGCTTTTTCCAACTTATAAAGATGTTCACAGTTTCACCAATGTCAGAATGAAACCAACACCTTCAAAGGTATGACAGGGATAAATAAAAGCAGCTGCCATTGAAAGCCTTGAATTCCCTGGGTCTTCTACTGTGCATGTGGGAAGCCTTTCTTCTTTGTTTGAAAAACACATGGCTAAAATATGTATTTATGTGTATACGCTTGTATTTATAAACATAAGTCTTCGTAACACTGTTGAAGTTGCAGGGATACCTAGACCTAGGGCTGTTTTGGCAAAGAATGTCATCTCTGGATACAAATGTTCTTGCTGAACTTTTACATTTCCCAGAATAAGTATATAAACCAGATAAATCTCTAGTGAAATTCCCCTGAAATTACATCAGAGATTAAATTTTGTCCCATGTTCTTCTGTGTTAACAGCTTTCTTCCAACAGTGTTGGCTTCTTCTAAAGGCAGAAAAACTGTTTACCATACCGAGTGCTGCTTGTGCTCCTCGAGCACAATGATGTTATAAAGGCTGGCATTGGAGGGGTTTGCTCTGAGGACAGTGCATCTCGATGTGAGTTTGTTGGTCCTTATGTCTATCATGCAACTTTCTCAGGGACATTGTGTAAAATCCCACAGATAAGCAGGCAATATAGCTAAATGAATAAAAACCACAGTTACACGGGAAGGAAGACACAAACCCTGTCAAAGGCTCCTATTTTACATTTCCATGACACGAGTTGTCTAGCACTGCAGCCTGAACTGCCAGGAAAGGAGGTTTCTCTCCAGTCTCCTCTATGACCATGGTTGCCACAGAGCAACTCAGCCCTTTGGATAATAAAAAGATTGCCCATAAGTGTTGTGGTGTGGTGCAAAGCCTCTGCTGTTGCCTGCCTTCATTCTCACCTGACTCTATCCTTCTGCTCCGACCTCGGATATCTCACTAAACAGGTCTTCTCACTTGAGAAGCTTGCAAGAAGGACATTCATCCGAAGCCTTGATGCTTTACTCCCTTGGCAAGGCTTGTCCCATCCCAGCAGTCCTAGCAATGCACCCTGAGCATGATCTGTTCAAGCAGACCAGCTGCTTTTCTCTCATAAGCAATAAGTGTTCAAATATTAATTCTAATTCTCATTCTCACAGGGAATCAGGCCGATCCACATTATGTCAGACTGTGAAGCAGACTCTCCAGAAGTTTACACCCTCATATCAAGAGGTTCTAGACAAACATGACACAGTTTCAGCTTTGAAAGGTGCTCTTAGACCTCATGTTGAAGGCAATTTTGATTGTCACACATGGTGAGCATTATTTATTCAGGCTGCATTTTAATTCTTCTGCTTCTGAGATCGTGGGTGGATGCTGGTTGTGACAATCAGCGTCCTGTGTTTCAGTATTCTGGTATGTTTGCTTTTATGGTATGTGGGTTGAGGGAAACGGCATGCCAGCCTCCTCTGCTTAATTCACCATGTAGCGTAACAGTGCCATGAGCTGGAAATGTATGTTTCAGGACTCCTAGACGACTTTGGGGTTTACAGTTGTCTATCTGTGATGGTTGGGCTGGTCCTTTAGAGTTATCTTCGAAGCTTTTCTTCTCAAAGGCAATAGTGCTACCTGTGAAATTCCAATGGTATGGTTTTTCCATCTAAAGAAACTGAAATCTCTTAGTTGATGAAATATTTTAAGGTTTGGCAGAACCTTGGGCACCCTCTGGGCATGAAACAATATTCTGGTTGGCTTGCAGTGTGACTGGGAGCTATGGAGATATGGAAGCTTGTATCATGCAGGATTTATTTTCAGCAAATATATTTTCTAGCAAATATTACAACATTTGAACTCAGTAGTAAAAAATTTGGAGTCAGCATCTCAACAATATTCCCATCTTTTAAATTCTGATGAACTAAAATGGTTTTTTAGTTAATAATCTCTCATCAGAGATAAAACTAACATCTGGAGTTTGTAATGAAAACTGAGAGCGAGATCATCAGAATAATTGATAACCTTGGGACTGGAACACTTTCCTCAGACTGGATGGAATGACAACGGAAATTTAAACCCTCTTAAAAAAAAAGGCACTAAATAAAAGTCTGACTTTGGGAAACTGAAGCTTACTAGATGCCCTTCATGTCCCAGATACTTGGTATGGTCAATCTGTTCTGGGTCAAAAGTCAGTCAGTTTTGACCAGAAATCCCATGCTGAAGTTGAGAAGTTTATCAAAATTTTTGAGAGGTTTTGGGATTTGATAGCTGACATGCAAAAGAAGTTCATGCCAGCAGCTTTTTCCAGTGTTCAGATCATAACCATGATCACAACTGGGTAATTACTGACTTGCTTGAGTTTTGTCCCTGCGTGCTTCCCCCCCAGAAAAGAAAAATCTTTGTTTTTCCATGGATAGGATTTTGCAGACTGCAAACAGCACAAGGGTTTGAGATCAGCAATGATAAAAACCCATGAAGGGACTGGCTGCCCTCACTGGAGTACAACTCCCCGAGGAGAGCTTGAGCATTTGTGTGTTGTATTTTCCATTGTGTTTGCTTAATGTGAGGACCAGCTGCCTTTAAATGGCATAATTAATTTCTAAAGATGTAAGGCTATGCTGGTTAAGTTACACTGTCATAAAATTAATAAACACAGTCTGCATGTAAAACGCATTTCTTCCCAAATATTTTGTTGAGTTTTCGTGTAGACAGCGATATTTAGCATCATCAGTGGCCACACTCCTGCTTTTTAAATCATTTCCTAAAGCTTCATCTGACATAAATAAGTAAAATGGACTGCATGACTCATAAGTGAAAAGAAACACATGTATATTTATGTAGCAAAGTTCAACAGGCTTCAATTTTAACTGTCAAGTACTCGATATAGAAAGCAACCCTACCCCAGAAGGCTTCCTGCTGCAAGTTTAATTGCAGACTTCTGACAATTTGTTCCCTGAGTGGAGTACAGCAAGTTCTGTCCATTTCTCCTACCCCTCTAACGCTGACTTCTGTGCCTTTCCCGTGTGAAGTCATCCAAGCAGATTTGCAAACTCTCTTGTTTGCACACAAAGATAGTGCCCTGGGATCCTGGCTCCTACATGAGATGAACACCCACCAGTGCTTCCAAACCAGAGGAGCTTGCTTCGCTCTCTATCAGATCGCTGACACGCTTGGTGGCCCCAGCTGAGACCACACTAGGTTCTTCACAAGCAGAAAAAGACAGCCTGTCTGATAGAAAGGTGGTAGAAAGCAGGGGTGATGCTCAGAGGTGCAGTGATATTAAACGACTGGCTGATGGTCACCCCTTACCAGGACTGTGAATAACACCCGATTTGGTGTTCCATTCTGTGATAAAGGCAGCAAACCTCCTCTTGCAGTCCTCCAAAACTCTTGGCAAAATGCCATAAATGGCAAACACAAATTATTGAAGCCTAATGCATACTGTGCTTGCATAGTGAAATGACAGCCTGCTGTTTTCTTTTGTTCCACAGTTCCTGTCCTTGTATGCCAAATCACAGTGAACCATAGCAGTGAGCCCATTTAGTGACTCTCGAGTGAAAATAAAAATGATTTTTCATTTCATGCAGTTGTCATCAGAAATGCATGTAATTAAATGACAGAAAATCTGCTAGGCTGCCCGAAGGCTTATGCCAGGATGCAGCCCACTGTGTGCTCCCTGTGCTGACTTCAGTTTTCTGAACATGGTCTGATAACTGAGTGGGCTCAGGAACTCCCTCTGAAATGACGGGAGGACGGGAACAAGTGATACTCAGGCGTGTCAAGCTCATCTGCTATTGTCATCATGATTCCTATGGTGCCAAGTCTGTCTGATGTTGGACAATGGAGGCTAAATTCACCCATGATGTAACTCTGCCAAAGGCCAACAGAGCTCTGCCGCTAGAGGGATTAGCCCCTCCTAAATCTTTTTCAGAGCGTTGGATGTGGTGCAGCTGATGTGTTAATGACTCCTGACATGTGCTGCAGGACTGTTTTTGCAGAGCAGCTCACAGGGACTCTCTCATACAGCTCAATTGCTATTAATTTACATTACTGGAGGTGGTGTGCATTTCCCACATGTCATCTTGAAAACAGACCCCCAAAAAAAGCTTTCCTAGTGAAGCAGATCACAATGGGAAAGCAGCTGATCCACACAGCCTCCCAGTGAGGGTAATCCCAGCTCCAGCAGTAGGAAAGTAAACAGAGGAGCTGGCTGGATGTGGGCATGCAGATGGTGCTAAAAGAGAGCAGGAGACCTGCAGGCTGCTTGGTAGCAAGGAAGAGAAAGCTTCAGGAGTGGAGTAAATGAGCTGCCTCCTTTCTCACAGACACGGCCTGGCTGTATGAAATCTCCAGCATAACCTGGCAGAACACTTGATGATATAAACCTCAGACAGCAATGCTTTTAGGGACCATTTCTCTGAAATGCTGGATTTATGATGTGGGTGGAAATTACAGCATGTAAAGCATTTGTCACTTTTCCTTTTGAGGAGAAGCAGAGTACTGTGGTTTAACTCCAGCCAGCAGCTCAGCCCTACGCATTTGCTTGCTCATCCTCCCCTGGTGGCATGGGGAAGAGAATTGGAGGAGCAAAAGTAAGAAAACTCATGTGTTGAGATAGAGTCAGTTTAATAGGCAAAGAAAAAGCAAAACAAGAATTCATTCACCATTTCCCATGGGCAGGCAGGTGTTCAAGCATTCCCAGGACAGCAAGGCTCTATCACACATGACTTGGGAAGAAAAATATCATAACTCTGAATGTCCCACAGTCTCTTCTTCTCCCCCAGCTTTATCTGCCGAGCATGATGTCCTATGGTCTGGGTTATCCCTTCGGTCAGTCAGGGTCAGTTGTCTTGGCTGTGTCCGCTCTCAACTCCTTGTGCACTCCAGTGCATCCTCTTGTTGGTGGGATGGGTGAGGAGTAGAAAAGGCCTTGACTCCGTGTAAATCCTGCTGAGCAGTAGCTAAAATATCTCTGAATTATCAACACTGTTTCCAGCACAGATCCAAACCATAGCCCCATACCATCTACTACAGAGAAAACTATCCCAACCTAAACCATTACATGGTGCTTAAACACGAACTGCGGAAGCCCATTTTCGGAAATGCACCACAGGAAGGGAAAGAGTTTAAGACTTAATAACACCATTATGGGACATGTGTGAAACTTGACCAGAACCACCTGCTACAACACCCATTAGTCACGTGAAAGAAATACTAATTTTCTGACAGCATGTGCACAGACTGTGCACCAGGACATCTGGGGAACCCTGTTTATGAGATGGTTTGCCACGTGAATAGGCTTTTTCAAGTCAGCCTGAAAAGTCAGTCCTGCACCTCCAATTCCCTCCCCTCATTGTGCTGTTCTGAGCCAGCCCATGGCTCTTGGTGACACCCTAAATTCTCCTGCCTTTGAACTCTTCAATGGAGGCAGGGTACAGCCAGGCACGGGCTCTGCCTCCTCCCCAGGGTTCTTATCAGTACTGTGTGGTTTCCCGCCGCTGCCAAGAGCGGGGGATCCGGGCTGCTTCCGGGGCTGTGGGACAGGGTGGCTTCTGTGGGACAGCCGTGACACCTAGTGGTGACACACGCGAGATCCCGGGCAGCCGGGAGCTACTCCCACGGCCGGCCTTTGGAGACCATCTCACAGGCCTTCGGATGCCACGAAGTATAAAGAAAGGGCATCAGCTTTCTCCAAGAGCACCAGTGGGAGCACCAGAACGCATTTCCAAAGGATCTCCACATATTTAAGAAGTTTTTCTCTGTTCAGACTCCCTGCCAACCTTTGGAGGAATCCTTTTTCCTGGTGTCACCCTCCTGATTCACCCTCCAGCAGTCTCTGTGAGCCAGCTCCCCTGCAGCAGGTGTGTGGCAACCACACAGAAACCCTTCTGCACACCTTGAAACCAGTTTACATGATGAACAGAGAAAACTAAGGGACCTGGACACAGCAGTGCTGGGAAGTGAAACATTAAACTTCTATTTTGCAGGCATCCAGAGCAGGTCCTAAACTCTTGTTTTAGGTCAAGTCTTGTCCAGTGATCACAGAATCATAAAATGCCTTGGGTTGAGAGTGATCTTGAGGATCATCTAGTCCCACTCTCCCCTCCAGAGGCAGAGAGTTTCCACTAGACCATGTTGCTTCAAGCCTCATCCAGCCTGGCCTTGAACACTTCCAGGGATGGGGCATCCACAGCTTCTCTGGACAACCTGTGCCAGCGCCTCACTACACTCTGAGTAAAGAACTTCTTCCTAATGTCCAATCTAAATCTCTCGTCTTTAGTTTGACAGCTGGATGAAGAGCTGCACATGAGCTTGGCAGTGCTGGCTAAATCACTGGGCCCGATGATCTTAAAGGCCTTTTCCAACTTGTACAATTCTAAGATTCTATGGTACTAAATGGGGCACACACCCAAAACTGCATGCCAATGATCTCCTGTTCCATCCACACAACCTACCGCCCACTTTGCACTTCTACATAAAGTGTAAAATGTAAACTCAAAGTTTGTGTCCCAAACCTCTCCAACGCAGCCTGCTGTACTGAGAGAAGTGAATGCTGATGCAAACAAGGGCAAGGAGATCTGCATGACATAACAGAAAATTTGGGATGTCTAAACCAGAGCAGAACTGCAAGTGAGCTGTGCACGCCTCGAGGGATACTCAGTGCTCTGCAAGTGCTGGGTGAATCATTTACAGCCAATGGCAGTGCGATGAAGGTGCTACAGGAGGAAAGAGACCAATTAGACCATGAAGAATGATTGACTACAGGTAAAGGTCACAAATCCTTGTAAATATACAATAGAGTTAATGTTGTGAAAGGTTTACAAGGCCTGAGTAGGCACAGGAAGAGAGTTGGGGGTGGCAAATTTTGAACCAGTACAGAAGTTGACAGCCATGTCTTGGCAGGAGATGAGCAAGCCTGGTAGATCCTCAGTAGCAGAGAAGAGAAGGGAGTGACACCTTTGGAAGCCCCAGCTGGGACGGTCTGTGGAAGTCTTCATGTCACAGATTGTCACAGTCTTGAATAACTTTTAAAGCATTTCCTTCTGTGGTTCTGTGTAGGATGGCCCTGCTAAGGAAGTGCCTCAGAACCTTCTCCCAAAAAGGCCCAGAAACTGCGTAAGGTAACGTAATTAAAAAGTATGAGAGCAGAAAGGAGTAAGAACAGCTTGGGAACAAACATTCCTCGGGGCGTTGTGAAAATGCCAGCAAATGGAAGAACTAGCTGAGGCACAGTTCACACCACTGAGAGCAAAATGCAAATAAAACAAGACGGTTTTGAGCATGGCAGCTTGCCGAAGTGCACCATGTGCAGCTGACATGCCAGACCCCTTATCAAAGGCCCCTTATCTGCCCAGAGCCAAGGCAGGGGGTGCATTTGTGCTCCTGGCACAGGACAGGTAGAGGAATACATGTCAACTCCCCCATCAGTTGGTCCCAGCTGGCAGTGGCGTGAATGCAGGTTTTAAAGCCGAGCACACTTTTGCCTCTGACTGACCACTAGCCAAGAGAGCTCCTGCATGCCTTGGCTGGGGAGTTAGCAGCACAAATCTACAAAATGCTCAGCCCTTAGAGTTAAGCCAGGAGAAAATAGTCCCAAACTACCCTGAATCAAGAGATGTCAGAGATGCCTGTTGTTAAATACGATTTTCTTTCCACTGTATCGGGAGGAATAAAAACTTCTCTTGATAATTTTTGTGATATTTTTAAGAATTAGAAGTGCCGTCTCCATGTCAAAACTTACACCTAAATATTTTTACTTGTAAGCAAAGGGTGTCTGGAGCTGAATGCCAGGAATACAGAAAACAGAGAGGCAGAGAACGGCATCTCTGAGCAGTCCCTCTCTGTTTGCAGACTCCACTTGCATACCCTGAAACCAGGTGAAATTCCAGGCATTCTTACTTTATTGGACAAATTCTTTCCTCCTACCAAGCGTTCAGGCCCGTGCCTTGGGATAAGGCTGTCCTTTCACTCTGAGGGCAACATTTTCATTTGTTTCAACAGAAAAGCTTTCTACACAATCCATCAAACAGAACATTTACAGCATTTATTGAAAGTCTGAGCACCCTAGGTCTTGGAGAAATGCACCTCTTGGTTCCCTCTATAGAGGGGGCAGGATAAGGTTGCTGTGTTCCTGCCTGCTGAACAGCACTGCTTATGCATAGCTGAACTGACAGCAGAATAGGTTCATTATTCCTCATTCTTGGATTAATGTAAAGGCAAACGAATCATCATGGAGGCTAACTGGAACACAAGGTTTGATCCTATTTTAAGTTTTCAGATCCCTAAAGATTTTTAATACATGATTCAGGCTGCTGCTGAAAGTATTGTTTTCCTATACTTGCCCTTGCAGGCATGGTGAAGGTTACACATGGGATTGAACCAGTCTGTGTCCACCAGTGGAAAGGGGCTGCTCAGGAATGAGAAGCTCCTCTTGAATTTGAAGCTCTTGCACTCTGATTTGGCATCAGCAGGGTGGAAGGAACATTGACCTGGGAAAGAGGAGAAGGTCCTGTGTTCATCACTGGGAAATTCAGTTTTCAGGGCGGAAATGGAAGATTTGTCCTATTGTCAGAGCTGCAGACTTGTCTTTGGCAGCTGTTATAGACTCACAGTGTGGTTGAGGCTGGAAGGGATCTCCAGACATCATCTCATCCAACCCCCCTGCCCAAGCAGGGCCATCTAGAACTGGCTACCCAGGACCATGTCCCTCTGGATTTTGACTATCTCCAGGTACGAAGAGTCCACAGCACCTATGGGCAACCTCTTCCAGTGTTTGGTCGCTGGTTTTGTTTGGAGCAAAAAAATGAAAAAAAAAAAAAGAAGTGTTTCCTGATATTCAAGTGGCACCTCCAGTGTTTCAATTTATGCCCAGGACCTCTGGTCCTGGCACTGGGCACCACTGGAAAGAACCTGGCTCCATCCATCCTCTTTGCACCTTCCCTCCAGGTATTTATCTACACTGATGAGATTCCCCCTGGGCCTTCTCATCTCCAGGCTGAGCAGCCCCAGCTCACTCAGTCTTTCCTTACAGGAGAGCTGCTCCAGATTTTTATCATCTTTGTGGCCTTTTGCTGGACTCTTTCCCCGTGCAGGGACATACTGGAGAGAGTCCAGTGGTGGTTGACAGCATGGGGCTGCCCTGGCTCTGCTGCTGAATGGTGAGCAGAGACTTACAGGGGTTGTTTTCTCCAGACTGCTGATCCTGTAAGGGGAAACAGAATCACTCCTTTCCCTCCCATTGCAACTGGCTTGATGAATGAGTGATGGCAGGTTAGTGGGCAGTGAGGTCTGTTGAGCCCACATGCTGGTTTCTCACATTTCAGTCAGTTTTTTTCACCTTTCTGTCAAGTAAAAATAACATATTCCCAAGGGACTTTGAGTCTGGCGATGTGGGAAGAACCACCTGTTAAAAAAAGACCAGGGAAATTTTCCTGCTAATTTGTCAAAGGCAGAATTTTAATCTATCTTTGTGGAAAAAGGACCCCTGAGAACCAACTCCTTGCTGGGGGCCTTAACATGTGGCAGAAGTTACAGGAGCAGCCAGGAAAGTGTGGTGGTTTATTATTAATGAGCATAGCAGTTCACTGAGGGCCCTGCTAAGGTCAGAGATGTTTTTTGCCTCTTACTCCAAGGCAGTGACATCAGGGGTCACAGAGAAGTAAAGCTTTCCCTGGCTCTGAGACATCTCTGGTGGAAAGATCCATTCCAGACTGGGCAGGCTGGTGTTACTTAGCTATGTAGGGTACAGCAGCTGGACAACCCACGTTGGAGGGCTTTTGATGCTTTGGGATACCCTTCTCCATCCACGGGTAGGTGGCCCAGCAGGCAGGAAGCCTGGGTAATGGGCCCGTGTGTGGGCTGTGCCTGGCAGGACGATGCAGGAGCGTCGGGAGAGAGCAGTTCTACCACAGCAGGAATATCCCTGGACAGCTCCCCATCACCGTGTGGGCCTGAGTAGCCCACTTGCATCGCGTTCTGGGAGACTCCAACCCACAGTCTTCCCTAAGCAATGAACAGGGCAAAAGTCCTGCCCCCAAAGGAGCTCAGAGCCTCTGACTTAATTTAGTGGGAGAAGCACAACTATCCTATTTTTTCTCAACAGAAGAAGCGGAGAATAGGAATGGTTGAGCTCCATGGTGGATCTCTAGAACATCCAAAGTCTGGGAAGCATTCTGCTGGTCTTCAGGATCTAAAAATGAGTTTTCAGGCCTTGCTGCTGGAAAAGATTTTCTGTTTAGAAACAGACAGCAGTAGAAAGTCCTGCTCTGGCACTGGTGGGACATGGGTGGTGTATCAGGTCTCAGCCAGGTGTTTGTGGAGGTGATATGACATCCTCGTGTGCTGGCAGACCTCAGGCAGTGTTGCTCAGCCACAGCTCCCACTGGCACAAAAGCAAGCAGGTCCCTATCCCTGCAGAATGATGCTCCGCTACAGCTTTTGCAGGTAGATGTTTGCACTCTTTGAAGAGGATATGGAAATTCTGCACAAGGTTATTTTTAGGAGAATCCTAAATTAAAAACAAAGACATATACATACATACATATAGACATACATACATATATATCTATATATATATGCCCTGTACTTCCTACTTACCAACTTGCTGTGTCTGTCCTCGGAAAGAGAGGTTACCATATCCAACTATTTCTCGTGACAGACCAAGAGGGTCTGCCCTGTACCATCTTAACCTCACAATCACTATGCAAAAAAAAAACAAATTCAGAGAAAATTTCATGGCATATATAAAGTTAACACTAAAAATAACACATACAAAAAGTACAGATGTCAGACGCTGGATATCCGGAACATTCTGCTTATTTACACAAATAAAAGTAATGTTTCATTGCTGAGTCCAGTGCATGCTTTCTTTTATTTTTTTTATCAACTGCAAAATCTGTGATGAATGTTTCATGCATATTTCAAATGACACACTAACTGTTGTTTGAATAAATGAAGTGCATTTTCCTCCATCCCTGCCTGTTCCATTGACTTTGCCTGAAATGCCAATGAGGAACTTTTGTTCGCAAAACTAAGTCACAGAAAGATAACGGTGTGAATTCTGTCCAGCAGTGTTTGCACAAGCACCAGCAGCAGAACTAACACGAATACTCTTGGGAATTTGTTTCTGCAAGGTTAATGTCAAAAATGATTTATTGAGGCCTTCCTCCTGCTTGCCAGTCTGGCATCCATCAAGTGAGTAAACATCACCCCCCACCCCCCCCCAATGACTTCAGAGTGCTCTGAGACTGATCACTGAGCAAACATTTCATTTCTGAGTCAATATTTTGGGAGTAATCAATCAAATTGTATTTATTGCCACAAACTTTAGGTTTAAATACTTTGAATCAAAAGTCAAAATCAGAAGATTTTGAAGACAAATTGAAGTGAGATCTATTTTTCCTGCTGACGCCCTGAAGACGTTCAGCAAAGTTGGTGAGACAAGCTGATCCAGCTAAAGCTATATTCACATTATATAGAACAATTAAAAAAAACCAAAACCAACCCAGCTGGGTTATTTTGTGAAATGACAGAAATGAATGTTTCTGTCCTCATGTGTTCTGATTTCGAGAAGAAATAGGATTTACATGGTGTTGCCATGCAGTTGTGCTATGGAAATGCCCCTTCCATTTTTTTCACCATTAATTGTTCTTCCTGAGAGTCAGTCTTTCTTTCTCTTTCTTTCTTTCTCTGTTTTTTCTATGAAGTGTACACTGAAGTGTACAAGGATTCTTCCTTTTCCGTCATGATAACAATTGAAATCTGGATTCATAGGGTCCTGCTGAATTTCAGGTAGAGCTCCCAGAACCTAGGTGGCCCTCAGAGAATTTAAATTATTCGTTCTAGTCACAGCCAAAACTGCTTTCCCTCACTCTTATCAGGTTTTAGGTGGTTTAAAGTTATCGAAGAGGAGCTTGAGCTAGAGGCTTGAAACTGGCAATACCTCTACATCAGTATCAGATGCAATGCTAATTTTGCCCTGTTCAAATGCCAGCTTAAAGTGTTCTTGTTAATGTGAGAACAAATTAGAACATTAAGCCATAAAAAATGGATAAAGGCTGTTAGGCTTATGGTTGGACTTGATGATCTTAAGGGTCTGCTCCAATCCAAATAATTTCATGATTCTCTGATCAGCTGTGCACAGACATGCACTTGGCAAATGGCTGCATTCATTGAAAGTCTTTTGCTCTTGGTTTTTCGCTCTGCTGGCAGCTACTGACCCTTCAGCTCTGCCAGGACCTGGGGGCGGCCCCATCAGCTTTGTGCAGGGGTTCCCAGGTCAGTTTAAACACCCCTGGGGGTGTCACTTGCTGTCCCTGTGCTGGCAGCCCTGTGGGAGTGCTGAGCAGCCGCAGCTCGCCTGGGACAGACATCTGCCCACACTCTGAGGCACCTTGGGGCTCTCCTATGCTGTTCTTCTTTCTTCTCTCTGGTGTCTTCCTCCTTGCCTCTGCCCTACAGGGCTCAGGTCCAGTTTGCTTTCCAACCCCCGAGACAGGAGTTTCCAAGGGCTGTCTCCGCGCATGTTCTGCTTCAGTTAAAAAACACCCTTAGTCAAATCTGTGTGCGGATTCATAGAGGAACTAGAGAAGCTAGATGGAGAAAGCACTTTGCAGTACTCTTTTTTTTAATAAGGCCAATTCTTCACCTCCTCTTGTGGAAGAACTCTAATTCCTTCCTTAGGTGTGAGGTGATGAGCCAACAGGTGCTCTAGGAAATGGGATGCAAAGTGCCATGTTTCATTTTTGCTGTGACTCTATTAACGTGGAGATCCTTCTCCTGCTTACCCTACTCTGTGTGCCGTTTTGGACCAACAGATTTTCAGACTTCTTAGTCTTTCTTCTGTCCCCTGGAGGTTAGTTAGGTTCTTCTAACATCATTTAAACTCCTCCAGGGAAGTTAAAACACCACTGGGAAGTTGTAGAGAAGCTTCTTCCTGGGAAGCTTCTTCCAGGGCTTGGAAATGAAGAAATTTTTCCTAATATCTCATCCAAACCTCCACTGGTGCAATTTAAGGCCATTTCCTCTTGTCTTATCACTCATGCCCTAATATCCATGACAGCTGAATCCTACTGAACATCCTGCTGAATCCTACTCCCTCTCTTAGAATGCCATGGCTGGGTCAGTCCCTCTGGGACATGAGACAGCAGCTCAGTAGCAGATTTGGAAAGGGACTGCAAACTCCTGATGGGAGCCCAGGCTGCAGGAGGGAGTCATGGGGCTGCAGAGAGCAGCTACTGGAAAGGCCACCCAAAAGAGGAGGACTGAGCTGATGGCTGTGTCTCTCAGACTTGACTTTTCACAGCCAAAATAAGGAAAAGCACCTGACATTCTGAGAAGAGGGAGAAGAAGGGATGAGTCCCTGTGCAGTGTCCTGGTACATCCCGAAGGTGGCAGGGCTCTGGCAGAAGCAGACGCTGCTCGCTAGAGGGAGGGACCTCGAGGGCTCGAAAAAGTGAAACCCAGCTCATCCCACGACAAACTGAGGGCCGGCTTTGCTGACGCTGACAGGGTGAATTACTGATGTCTCAGAATAAGGTCTGCCCTTTCCCTACTTCGGTTATAAAAGCGTTCTCTGGGGAGGTATGGATGGCTCTTCATTTCTTTTGGCTCTGCTCAGGCCACAGCTGTAGCAACATGATTGTTTTGTGAGTGGAATGGTATTATTTTTTGTCATAACTTTCATACACTGGGGCCTCTTCAGCTGATTTTTTCAGCGATATATATATAGATATATATATGTAAAATTTATATTCCCTCATGCTCTGAAAAGCCTCTTCCCCATCTCCAGGCCTCTCCTGCACCCCTCCTTTCAAGATGTACAGTTGTATTGTGGGTCTCTTGCGCGTGACTCTGCAAATGCTTTATGCTTTCTTCCTGGGGCTGACAGCCCTTCCCACCACTGCCAAATGGCAGCAGAAAGGAGAAAGGCTGTCAGCCCAGGCTGGAGGCTTTCTTTTCTGCTGCGGTCCCCCAGGTCTTTTTCTTACAAACATAACTCGTGTGAGGCCAAGGAAGAGACTGTGTTAAGTCTTTCAAATAAACTTTTTCGACTATATGTGCTGCTGGCTTCTGCCAAGAGCAGTTTTCCTCACCACAGCAGGGGACAGATGTCCCATTGGCCCTTTTGCCATGCTACCTTACCAGGTGTGGATTTTTTCTCCATGAACACTGTTACCAATAGTGTAACCATGCCGGCCTTGAGCCCAGGGCTGAACAAGGAGAGATTAATAGAATCATAGAATCATTGAATGGTTTGAGTTGGAAGAGACCTTAAAGACCATCCAGTTCCACTCCCCCTGCCATGGACAGGGACACTTTCCCCCAGACCAGGTTGCTCCAAGACCCATCCAGCCTGGCCTTGAACACTTCCAGGGATGGGGCATCCACAGCTTCTCTGGGCAACCTGTGCCAGTGCTTCACTACCCACCACAATAAAGAATTTCTTCATAATATCTAATCTAACATCTTTCAATTTATTAAACAGCAGGTGAGCTTGTGATTTTCTTAGCCAATGCACTTGGTACAAACAATAATGTATAGACCAGAGCTGACAGAACGTGGTGCTGAACAAAGTCTTCATCATCAGTAGCTGAGGTACCTGCCCTGCTTTTTGACACGAGTGGAGGGGAGGGCTGGGAGAGGCTTTGAGCAGCTGGGGCCAGGGTGCAGCTGCCACTAGATGTCAGCCATTCCTTGCTGCAAGGCAGAAGACCTTCGAACGCAAGAAACATCCTTGAAAAACAAAATTTCTGCTTTTCCATGGCACTCTGCTTATCATCCCTTACCAAGTACTTGAGCGAGAGTGCCTCTGAGCTGCTTCGGAAGAAAGCACTTCATGTATTAAAACATTTACTGTCAGGTTGTTTCTCCGCATAGTAATGTTTTAAAACTTGATATTGTAGAAGTAGTAACAGTCTGCAGAATGATTTGCATCTATTTTGCAGGAGGGATGTTTTTCCCTTCCTCAGAGTAAGCTCAGGAAATGAAAGAACCAGACAGGAAACCAGCTAAATGCTGATGGAAATATAAGATGAAGATATTTGTATTGTCAGTGTATTGACAAGCCATGGGTAATTGTTTGGGGGTTTTGTTTTGTGTTGGTTATTTTTAAGGTTTTAAACTATCGATTTAAAAATGGACAATGTTTAAGTAAAGTATCCCTTTTCTGAGTCCTCCAAGTGGATCTAATTAATAAGCACTTTCCCTTCTGGAAGGAAACACAACAACAAAATCAAAGTTACAAATTACAGTAAACTTCCTGGTGCAATAATATTTGTCTTTGGCACTTAACCTGTTTTCTCTGGTATTGTATCTAACATCTGGCACACAGGAGGTCCCTGCTCCTCCAAAACACTAGGAAAAGAAAACAACAGTTTCTCAGTGATACCTTAGTGTGTGAGTCCTCATTTGCTGCTGCTCCCCTCTAAGCCAGCTTTGTGCTCTTCCAGCCCCATAGTGACTGTTTGGTAGGCTGTTCCCAGAGCATAAAACAAAACATCTGGTTGCTAACAACACAAAGCTGTTACAACAGCTGGAGTCTGCCAGGATGTGCAGGACCTTTGGTCAGAAATCATTTCCCAGCTGCAGGAAATAGTGATACGGGATCTATTGCACCAGCTCAGCATCAGCTGAAAGCTGCCTGACCTGCACCCATCCTCTCACCCATTCCTCTTGGAGAGGTGCAGCAGGATGGCACGACCCTCTCCAGCCAGGACCACACTCTGCCTCATTTCTGTTGCAGCCAGTGCTGGCTTTGCAAGCATGCAGAGATGCTTTGCTCTGTACACAAGCCACATCTGCATTTGGCAGTCTCGTCAAGCCATCCTAGCTTGAGAGAGAGGCTGCAAACTTCTGGCCTATATTATGAGGCAGTTAGTCCAAGCATGCTGAAAAGGGCACTAAGGAGCATCAGCAATACAGCTGCTGTGGGGCTGTGTGATGGGGCATTCACCTCCAGGTAAGCAGTTCACATCTGGACTCAGTCATCCCAGATAAAGGATCAGGGAGCTACCAACAGCCCTACTGAAGGCTTTGCTGCTTTAGTCGAGGCTGAGGAAGCTGGAAGCAGTCAGGCAGTTGTCACTTGGCTCTCACCCATTCCTACAGCCTTGCAAGTAGACACAGCTCTGGCCTGATGGGGATGATGGTGCAAGAGCACTTGGGAAGCAGCTCCGCAGGATGATGCCTGCACCGTACCAGAAGTAGTTGTACTGGCGAAGTGGAGGAGGAGCTGACACATGGCACCATTATGGGGATGAGTGGCTGAGGAAACCACCACCGAAGCCAGGGACTTGGTGATACTGTATTTTCACATTACTGGAGCTTAGGCTGCTCCTGATTGCTGGAAGTACAAGTCTGGCCTCCTTCTCTACAAACTCACAAACATTTGCTTTCTTTAAAGACAGCTACAAAAAACCCCACCAAAACAACAAGACAAAACCAACCAAGTAAAAATACTCCAGCCTAAATATCAAAACCACCACAAAAAGTCCTCAAAAAGTCCTCAAAAAGACTAATTTTTTGGGAGCACTGCATACAGATACATACTTCCCTCAACAGACAAACCTGAGTTGATTTGTCATCCCTGTGGCTTCGGGAGCTTGCTCACCATTCAGAGCCACTCCAACAATCCACTGTCACTTCATAGGAGATGCTCTGAGACACTCGATGTGAGGGATGTGTATGAAGGCAAGCACCCATAAGAGAGACTCGGAGCAGCCAACATCATCTTGAATGCCACACCTGAGGTTTTCAGGTGGTGTGAACAAGAGGGAGATCCTGCTCCTTCCCCCAGAAGCTCTTTTATGTTTGTTACAGTTAACAGTAGCTTTATTAAAGACTCATTAGGATAAGTTTGAGAGATCTCATTAATCACCAGCCTGAGAACATTACAATGATGAGCTGCCAAAGGCATGAGCAAATCACTCATAATAACCAGTTTAAGATGCTGCTCTTCAAAACTTGATTAGCTACAGATAGACAGGTGATAGTTGCTACTCTTCTTTACAGCACACCCTCCCCATTATCCACTCTAGTCTGATTAAGGTTCTTATTAGAATAACATCCTGCTAATTAAGTAATCCTACACACAGAATGTTTCATGATGGAGACAATTAAATGGGTTTAGATGATTAATATTGCATACTGTTCCATCAGAGTCAAGAGAAACTGCTGAGGGATGCACACAAAAAGCAACTCCTTGCTGTCCCCATACATCCCAACTGCGAACAGAAATGACAAACACGAATGAAAAGTAAAGCATTAATAAGCTTTAGTTTTTAGAAGACCACTGCTAGAAAATGTAGACATTCAATTGAATCTCTCCTCTGAAGGGTTGAAATCCCTGAAATCACCAATAGGACTGAACTAATTTCAAGGAGGTTACCAAGATTAGGATTTTCCCCTTCCAAAAGCCACTAACAGTTCCCATACGCTGAACAGGCTGGTGGTGACACTGCCCTCCTCCACCATACACTCCGGATCTGAACACTCATGCTTTGGATGTATGTATTCTGTAACACCTGAAATAAAAAGAGCCTTACAGGAGGTGCTGCTCTTCCCAGGAGCCACATCACAGCAGGGCTAGAGCAGCAGCAGGCTGTGTTTCCATATGGACTCCCCTTGGGATCTGAGGACATGCTCCCACAACACCAAGGCTCCAGCTGTGCCCCCAGCCACCCAGGACCTGTGCGCTATCTTTGAAACTGTCCGCCCCATGTGCCGAAACACGAACATGCTTTCACCGTTGCCTGACGATGTCTTGTTCTAAGCTCCAAACCATGCTGGATTAACCCATTCAAAGCATCTCTTCACCACAGCATGAACATTTCAGTCCTTCCTTCAGGGGAAAAAAGCACTTCCAACAAAGCTGAAGCCTATTTAAGAAACAAACTCACCAAAAATGTGAAGGCTGCCAGGAATTCTTTAGTTATCCACAGAGGTTAAATTTTTATTTTGATATAAAAATTAAATAGCAAAGTTGTTTTGGTTTTTTTACAGTGATAAATTAGAAATTTACAGTACATACATTGAAGTAGATATATTTTCTGTACACCCCAAAATAATCAGTGTCTATTTCCTTAAAATTCAGAAAAAGGAGCTAGCTTGTCTGCTTGTACCTCTCTGGCAGACGCTTCCGAAACCTGCAGTGCCAAGAGCAGAGGCTGAGGGGGGAGATGGGAGCAGGGACTACGCAATTGAAGGAAACGCCTGTAAAGTTTCTGGTTGTATAACCACAGCAACTGCACTTCCGAGACAGGATTAGTCACACTAGTTTTGGCTTTAAGCTCATAACAATGTTGAAATGAGAGAACGTCAGGGTTGCTGATACCCGCTCTTCACAAGAGCCAGTTTTCAGGCTGTCTGCTGGGACTTCCCACCCATACAGCCCCAAAAGTGCACCCAGGTAAATGCATGTGAGTGAATACATTGATGGAATGGTTTAATTGATGCAACAACTAATTTCACTTTGGGTCAGTACAGTGTTCCCCCAACTGCTGGGGAAAGATGTCTCTTAGCAGCTGGTGTCCCCCCCCAGCCCACCTCTTTCCCATAGCATTTGAAAACCTCACATGCTTTAATGGAACATCCCCCCACGTCCCTCCTAGGGCTACACAGTGCCGTCCTCATCCAGCTCACAGTGTCTCACATCACGAGGGGCATCCCTCTGTCAATAGTTCACAGGGTCACAGGCAGAGATGCAAGGATTTGATAACAAGGCACTATTTAACATTCACTTCTGTGTACATAACAAGGTTAAAAACGCCATTTATTGAATCAGTCTGCTCAAACACGGGTCTTATTGGCCAGGAGAGTATCCAAAGTGTTTCAGAGTGAAGGATAGCTTGAGTGAACATGACACCTTGGCACAGCCAAATACTAGGTTACAAGAAAAGGGTCATACTGCATCCTTGCTCCTTGAAAGCCAACATACAGCTGCCGACTCTACATTCCTCACTGCGCCAGCAGAAAGACTGCACGATGGAGAAGCTCAGCCTTCTGAAGATCTCACACTTGCAAAACTCCTTGTCCACAAAGGAATAACCAGATCCAAACACAACACTAACAGCAAGAGATTTTATGGAGAGGGTGAAAAGGCCCAGCTGGAATGTGGTGTTGGCCAAGACAGCGCTTGTGTGTCTTGAGCAGAACGTGTCAAGTTGTCACTTGTTCTGCTGGAGAGGGAGCCCAACCACAAAGACTGCCATTAGGGCTTGTTTGGGGTCTGTATTTTTGTTTTTAGAAAGAAAAAAAAAGTTCTTTAGCACATGTTTCGACACTGACATTGAGACAATACATGCTTCTGGGAGGAATTAGTGCTCACTTCCAGAGCAGGAGTGAACTGTGGTTTGGGAAGCACATGGGCACCTGTGTGAAAAGCAAGTACTTTAATAAAACAGCATCTGTTCTCAGCTGCCCTGGAAGATCATGGGAGTTGGGGCATTAGGGGGATGCTCTGCAGGTGATCAGGTTCCACACAAACAAAGAATGCAAAAGCTTGGGGCACACAGGTAAAATCAAAGGTCTTTCAAAGGGATGGAGCATCAGAACAGTGTTCTCTAAGTGCTTCTGGGATATTTGTATTTGCATCACCTTTTTTTATAACCAAACAAGCCCCTGACACTGTGTTTAGCTCCCCACGAGCACAAGCCGACGCTTCCTCAAATAAAAGGATAGGAAAACTCAGCAGTTGCTTTGAAACAGCATTATTCACCAAGAAGTTGGATCTCTTGGATCCCTTTACAAAAAGTGGAAAGGTCTTTGTTGCTCCTGAGGACTGAATGCCTGCTCACACTCTGTGTGTAAATATACATTAAAAAAAGTCTCCATAGCTGTCAGTGAGCAGTTGAAGCATCGTTGTGAGGCAGTCAGCTGTACTGCAATGTCATGGGCTGAGAATGTTCTTTTAATTGCAACTGACACACATAATTATACAACTGATCTGTGCGAACACGAGGCTGCCAAGGAACTTAACATTTTGCTTCTCCCCAGACTGGCGTCTACAGAGAAGATACCATCATACTGAATGAAATACATTAAGATTTAATTGCTTCATGCAATGAGTCTCCAGAGAGAGACAAGTAAGTTTGCTTGGAGAAATATGGCATTGTTTGAAGGTACCTTCAACTAATTTTTCTCTTTCCTGGAGGAAGGAATACTATATTGTTAAAACTTTTTTTAAAGCTTATAAATGCAGCAGAATAAAGTGGTCTGCTAGAAATAGCAGGAGCACCTGAAGGGACAGGAATGGATGCAGATGGATAATGATAATAAATGCAAAAGACCATACAGCTTCCCACTTTGAGCTGATTCCTCTGCTTCTGAGGATGGCCTTGAGTAAAGTTCTTGAAATTTAGAAATATTGATAGAACCAGAGAATAATTCAGGTGGGAAGAAACACAGGGAGGTTCAAATTCCCACAACACAGAATCAACTCTCCATTCAGACCAAGTTACACATGGAAAAAAGAATGAGTTAAAATTATTAAAAGGCCATTAGATGACTTAAAAGCCATACTCACTAATACCTCGCCAAATCCTACTCATCATGGGTAAGACCTGGAAAGTCCATTTGCTATTTGTTTCAGGATGTGATCCCTGACTGAAATGTACAGTGTATCGGAACACCAGAATTCCCTAGGGCATGAAGATAGAACCCTCATCAAGGGTTCCTTCTCAATGCTGAACTCAGAAAGAAGACATCTACCTGAGGTCCTGGGTGCTCCACCTTCTTGTACTTGGTAACTGGACCATAATTAAGCCCAGAATTTGGCCCCAGACTGCCTTTCCTCCATCAGCTACAAGATGATGGAAGGAAAATATCATCTCACAACTATGGGCTACAGCACCTCAGCTTCTAAAAACTTCAAGACTTCAGTAAATGCATCCTGCTTTTAAGAAAAAATAAAAAGGATAAAGGAAGATAACATGTTTGGGTATTTCACAGCTTTTAAAGCCTCCCTGGGCTCTCCTATTTTGGGCAGCATGGTTTATGGCTATTGTATCTGCAGCATGATCTTTTTGCTGTTTATTCTTTAAGGCTTTTTTTTTTCCCCCATCCCCGGAGACGGGTTGTGTAACTGTCTCCTTGCTCTACTCCCAACATTTACACAGCAATGCTTTCACATGATCAGTCCTTCAAAGGAGAGCAGTCAGACCACTGGGATATTGTCCTTTTTTCATACCACAGTCTCGTTCCCTTTCCCGGGTTTCACCCAACCATCTGCTCTCTTCTCCCGTTTCACTTTCCCTGAGTTCACCAGCCTGTTGGAGCACTTCTGCCACGTGTGCAGAGTTTTGGCTGACCAGATCCACATACCTGACGTAATACCCACCAGAAGGGACATGAAAATTTTGAGCATCTCCACGGCCATATTGGAATCATCTGCTGAGTAGCGGAAAATGGCCCAGTTGGAGATTTCGTAGAAATAACAGGCGATGACACAAGTTGCTGGGACCGTGTACAGCACTGAAAAGACCCCGATTTTGACCATCAGTCTTTCCAGTTTGTCAGTTTTAGTTCCATCTTTCTGGAGATTAGACCTGATTTTAAATAAGGCCACGAGTCCTGCTGCAATGAATAAAGTCCCAATGACCAGGTAGGTAAAAAGTGGAGCCACAACAAAGCCCGTCAGTGCATCCAGGTTCTGGTTCCCAACATAACAAAGGCCGGTGAGCTCGTCTGCATCTACGAGTCTCATAATCAAAATGACGATGGTCTTCACGGCCGGGATGGCCCAGGCTGCGATGTGGAAATAGGAGCTGTGCATTTCGATAGCTTCGTGGCCCCACTTGAGTCCCGCAGCCAGAAACCACGTCAGTGTCAGAATAACCCACCAGATGGAGCTAGCCATCCCGAAGAAGTACATCAGCAAGAAAATTATCGCACATCCTGTGTTCTTAAGACCTTCTTGGATAAGAACAGGTTCTGCTGCCTCTTCAAAATCACAGGATATCCTTTCCCGGCCCACAGTTAGCCTCACAATATAAGCAATGCTATAAATATTGTAGCACATACTCAAAAATATGATTGGCCGCTCCGGGTAGGAAAATCTGGATGAATCAATCAGGAAGGTCAGGACGGTGAAGGCAGTGGAGATGAAGCAAAGACTGGCCCATATGGCCATCCAGATATCTGTGAATTCTTTAGCTGACCTGCTGTACAGACCAGCATCGTAGCCACACTTCAGGACACAGCTCAAGCTTCTCTTCACCCAAATGTACTGATCCGAGTTAGAGCCCATGCCGTGGCACTCTTCTCCAGGCTGCAAGGAGGTCTTGCTGTGAAGGGGAACCTCTTCGTCTCCTGGGCCCTCCATGCACATGTGGTTGTGATCATTCTGGGGTGGGAATTTGCTGCAGTTTAGGCTGTCTGGCCAGGCAAACCCAAATTCTTTTAAAACAGGTTCACATCTTCTTTTGACAGAGAGGCACATGCCTCCACAGGGACCTATGGGGATGTTAATCTTCTCTGTGCACATCGGGACATAAACCGAACACAGGAAGAACTGGAAAAGAGAAACAAAAATCACAAGTGTGTCAGGGGAAAATTAAACAGGTTGAAATATAACAAGTTTTCTTTTTTTGCCTTTTTAGCAGTGATATTTGGTCCTTTGCCTTAAAAAAAACCCAGGAAGCAGCATAAAACAAATAAACCAAGAACAATAAAAACAAAAGAGAAAAAAACCCCCAATGTTGTCTTCTTTCAGTTCAAATGTGGTCCAAAGCCAAAGCCTGAACATTTTACTCCCTAGATTAGCTCCATGTAAATTTAGCCCATCAGTTCCAATGAAGCAAGTGGGATTTAGCCAGATTTAAACCTCAAGGGTACAATTTAGGAAAGCAGAAAACCAAATTAAAGTGGTTTAAACAAATACATGTATCTGTTCTGAGCATTGCCTGGATATTCCAGCTAAGAAACAAACATGTAAAAAAGCGCATTTAATGAAATGCTTTGGTTCACGATCCTCCTAGAAAAATGTATTTCTTTTACAAATAAGGTCACGTATGCATTTACAACGGTAATAAAATATCGTCGTTTTCTCGTCTTTTGAATAATCGTAATTCGGCGACGCGACACCGTGAGAGGAATTGCGTGCTGACTCGGGAACTCTGCCCCGAGAAACAAGCTGGGTTTTGTTTGAGGAAATCCATGCCCGTGGGGAGGACAGGGATCCTGCCATTCGCCTGGGAAAGAAACTTTCGCGGTGAAGCTCCCGGCGGGGTCCCGAGCTACCCCAGCTCCCCGCGGCCAGCTCCGCTCGTTCCGCACGGAATCGGGCGCGGCACCTGGGGCACGGCCGGGACGGAGGGCAGCGGCCGGGACGGAAAGCTCCGGGAGTCGCCCCAGCCTCCGCGAGCGGGCGGGCCGGAGGGGGTACCGCGCTGCGGCGGGCGCTCCTCGCCGCGGGCAGCCGGGGCGCAGCCGGGGCACCGCCGGGACACCGCGGGACACCGCCGGCTCCCCGAACCTCCGCCCAACGTGAGCCGCGCTCTCTCCCTAGCCAGCCAGGAGCGACACTGCGAGGCGGCGGGACTTTCGGGTTGGTTTAGTACTGAGTCCAAGGGGATGGGGATGAGGATGGGGGGTGCTGGAGGACAGCAGCCGGCCCGGGGACCGCACGGCCCCGTTGTGTGTCGTTCCCACCTCGCCCACGCACCCAGGTCCTCCCGGAGCCCCGACGCACCTGGAGCTGGCTGGAGCACCCGTACTGGATAAGGGGGGTGAAGGTGGTGAGTTGCAGCTCCGCGTCCGCCTGCAGCTCGTGCCCCACCAGGTTGGGCATCTTGGTGACATTGTAGCCCAGGTTCTGGCACATGGCGATGCGGATGGCGTCGCAGCGCCGCTCCTCCTCGTCGCCGAAGCCCCG
>VZRR01003247.1:412387-430903 GCA_013398015.1 Oreocharis arfaki
CGGCTGCATTCCACCGCTCCTCGCAGGGGCCCCTTCCCCTTGGTGACCCACTATCTGCACCCCCCACTCTTCATCCCTCAGAAACCTCGGGGGTTCCTGTCCGTGTCTCCTCTCCCCACAACAGGTCCCCGCTTCTGTCCCGTGTGGCCAGCGCCCCTGGCAGACATCGTCACTGTCCCCAGTGCTCCCACCATGGGTGTTAGTCCCGGGGGTTCCCCAAGTTTGGCTTCACAGGGACAGGGTAGGCTGAGCCCCGTGGCGATGTGTTTGGACTCATCGTGCCCCAATCCTCCCCTCACATCTGGTCTTTCTCCAGCCCAAAATGCTCAGCTCTTCCACTGTCGGGTTAAAAATGTCCGGGGTGGCTTTCTAAGCTGCGGCTTTGTCTTCTCAATGGGTTAAACTGCACTGCTGGGTCACATCTGGGCTGTAGCATTGTTTGTTTTTTCATAGGGGCCATGAAACCTGTAGGGCACTGCTAGGTACCTCCTGGCATTCGTCTAAATCTCTGTAAAATAAGTAAGTGTGGATGAAGCATTTGTGAATTTAGTAGGAAAAAGCTGGATGATTAAGCAGACCTTTAACGTGTCAGCAGGAGGAGGGGTTAAGAGCAGAGAAATGAGGCTCACATTTAAATTCTCTTGATATTATTTACACCTGTAATAAAATCTGGTTGAGCTGGTTGTGCCTTTAGCAAAAATATGTCATCTATTAATGAATTGTTTGTAAAGCACTTTGAAAATATTTGTAAAGCCCTGGTTAAGTGACCTCTTTCTGTGTGCATACAGCATGTAGCATATGCATGTGCTCCTGAGGGTGTCTGTCGTAGGCAACTATGCTTCCGAATGCACCTCAGGGCCTTCACTGCTCCCCATCATTCCCCAGCTCCATTGGTCAGCCAAGACTGGGACTAACGGGATCAGCCACCCCTCGGCTATTGCTCCTTACCAAGCATGAGACTGTAAATCACAGCAATATCCGTGCTATGAAGTGCTCTGTGCTCACTCACTGCACGTTTCCCCTCTGAGGCTCCATCACCAGTGGGGTTTCTTTACCTCTGAGAGGGGAAACTGTGTGTGAGCTATCCTGGGGCATTGAAGGGACTGATTAAGCGTGCTTTCCTCTAGCAAGATGGGTCGTGCTTTAATTGAGGTTTCATGAGCGTAGGTATTTACATAGCTCTCATTGCTGTAACACTTTATGTCTAGCTTGAATAAACAGTGTCTCTAACCTCACAAAATCCTTGTGAGGCAGACAAGTAATATTATCTTAACTTTTTAAACACAGAGGCAGACAGTGCTCCAGTCCCAAGGTCAGGCAAGGAGCCTGCAATGGAGTCAGCAACTCAACCATATCTTGCTAAGCCCATATTTACCTGCAGGCATTGCTGTCTGCACCCAGCAGTGCTCAGCTGCTAATCTGGGTGGGTGATAATGCTGTGAACGCACACGGTGTGCTGCACATGTTGCCAGCACCTCTGAGTTTACCATCGACGGGGCACAAGCACAGAGAATGGGTGATGGGTGTTCCCCATGCAGTCAAACACCTCAAAACAGGAGGCAGCCTTCCACGGGAGAAGGTTTTGGTAGGAGATTCTTTTTTTTCCAAATTATGTAGGAAAGAAGGCTAGAGAGAGAACCATAGTGACCTTAAAAACGACACATATTTGTCTTAGTATATGAAACCCCTTTTCATCTGCCATCTCCTGCTGCAGTTAGGCACTGAAGCAGGGTTTGCTACTACCAGAACAAGGCCTTTACCTAATTCCCATGAAATAAACCACCTACTGCATATTCAGAAGTTACAAAGGAGAGCTCTTGGCCCATGGACCTGGTCCTTGGACTAAGTAAAACTGCAGTGGACACAAGTGCCTTTGTAGAAGAAGAACTCTCCCCCTCCAAAAAAAACTACCAGTATTGCCTCTTCTTTGAGAATACAAAATTAATATTAGAAAGTGCTACATTGTTGTGTTTGCTTTGGAAAGTCTTTTAGATAATGGGAATTAGTTTTCAAAACAAGAGTGCTGTGAGAAGCTGTGGCAAATCATACAAGAGGTTGGAGTTGCAAAAAAAGGTAATTAACCTGCTTTGAACTTTATGCATATATTAACAGTGATTCAATGTCACCATGATAAGCATGTAGATAACATTTTCTTTAAACAGAACAAAATAGGAAACCTCCTGGATAGTGGATTTATAGATTCTTAAGTTACTGGGCAGTGTGAGACACTGACCTGAATCTAGCACAGCAAAAGTTATATTCCTTCCTCAATCACTGATTGCCTGATTTGCAGCGTATTTTTTTTATAAATTTGATTTTGAGGGTTCTTTAGTTAAAGGATCAGAAGCCACCCTTATAATCATTATTTATCGTTGCCACCAATAATTACATTTAGCTTCTAGTCTGAGTTATCTTCAGCTTCCAGGCACTGCCTTTTGTTCTATCTTTGCTGGACAGGTTGAGAAGTCATTATTGGGATTATCACTGTAGGTAATGTCAGTCTGTGATTAAGTTACCTTTTGGCCTTTTTTAGTAAGCAAAATAGATTGAACTTCCTGAGTTTCTTATTGTAAAGCGTCTTTCCCAATTCTTTAATCATATTTTTGATTTTAAAGGAGCAAGATTTTACCCTTCTGTTCAAATACCACTTTCAGCCCAAACCCTCCTTTACAGGATAAATAGATGTGTCTGAATTAGTAGTCTAAGAACCTTTGGTTCCTGTAGAGTCAGGTAAAGTCAAGATAGGTAGACACTTGCAGAAAGCAGCTTACATAACAGGAATGACATTAATACAAGATTCTACTTATTATTATCTTGTTTTTAGTATTTCCCCCTTACATTTGTATGCTTTTTTTTTTTTTTTGGCATATTTATTAAAGTCATGGGCATATTTTTACACTACAAAAATAAATAATACTTACCTGGATCTCTGAGTCTTCCATTGCCTTGAAGGATATCTGAGAAGGTTCGTAACTCTTCTCTGAACATTTTCAGTGCATCAACATTTGTTTGAACTGCAGTGGCTCAGGTTTCCCATTGGAGTGATACGCGTGTCAAAATCTCAGTCCTACAAGACGACCTTGCTTAGACTTCCAAGGACATGATCTCTCCCACTGCATCTCAAGGAGAGCCAGGACCGATGCCTTGCAGGCAGATCTGAGAAAGCTTGGGCATCCTGTTGGTTTTCTAAAAAATACCTGTGGATACCACATTAGGATGTGATTATTTTAACCAAACATAGATGCCAGCTTTTGGTCAAATGAATTTCATTCTAGAAATGCCTCTATCTCTCAGCTGACTGTGAAAGGAATGTAGGGTGACCAGCCCAGAGACAAAAACTCTCAAAGAGGTGTCTAGTGCTGGATGAGAACAGTCTCTGCCTCCCAGCCAGTCTCCTAGGAATTGATGACAGAGAATATTGATATTGCCTGACAGAAAGTCGTTTCAAAGATCTTGGATACAAAAAATCTAAACAGATAGGGGTTTTAAAATGTATAAATTCCAGAGCAGTTTTGGGACACTGAAATTTTAAGAATGACTTAATTACTATTAGTTATCTCTATTATACAACTCATCTCATATGTATTTTTCAACATACAACAAAAATGACTGTTGGACCTCGCTGATACCTGTTTTGTTTACTGACAATTCTACAACTTCCATCAAGTAACAGACTTCTACTATTAATGACTTTCTTTTAGTCTCGGTTTGCATAAAACAATATTGGCTTTGACCATCTGTCCATTATTTTTTTTGTTTTGTATATTTTATCACAGTCTGGTAATTCCTTTTGGATTTATAGTCATTCAAATCAATGTTTCTTTCCTACTCTTTGACATTTATGCTTTTATTAAACTTAATTAACTTTATAATTTTAAAATTTTATTAAAGAATTTTTAAAAATTTCCATCTGAATTCCAGTTGAATTTTTTAATCAGGACCTTCTTTCTCAAAATCAAGACCTAAATCAATCACCTTCTTTATTCAGTGATGTCTTTGCAAGCATCTAGCAATGTATTTTAAATGGTTTCTCAATTACCATTCAGAAGCTTAACATAAGTTTTCTCCCTTACTTCTGTACTTTGTGAGGCTGACCCTTTTAAAGCAGGAAATACATATATTCCCCAGTTTGCCTTTATCCTGCTCTATTTCTCCATTATCATCATCATTTCAATTGTCCAGTAACAATCAGAAAATAAGTGGTTCCAGTGAACATGGCTCTATGCAGTCTCAGAAAAAACCCCAGTGCAGTGAGCTGCATATGTATTTATGCACATGTATAGATATAGATATGCAAATATATTTACACACACAAATATCTGGGGTTTTATATAGAGAGTATTCATGGAATTATAGAAACATTAAAATTGGAGAAGATCATCAAGTGCAAGCACTAACCCAGCACTGCCAAGCCCACCACTAAACCATGTCCCTAAGTGCCACATTTACATGTTTTTTGAACGCTTCCCGGAGTGGAGATTCCATCACTTCCTTGAGCAGCCTGTTCCAGCACTTGATCACCACTTCAGTAAAGCAATTTTTCCTGATATCTAATCTAAACCTCCCCTGGTGCAACTTGAGGCCATTTCCTCTTGTTCTGTTGTTCCCTGGGAGAAGAGACTGCCCCCCATCTGGCCTCAGGTAATCACAGAGAGCAGATATAATACAGGTAACACCAGTGCCCAAGGTAGAGCACATTGTGGCACTCATATTCAATGAATCAATCAACACTGATGCCAGTGGGGCAGGACTTGTCCCAGACTTTAAAGAAAGTGTATATTATGTGCAAATTTACCTGCCATAGCATGCTGCAGAATCCTTCTGGGCTTGACCCAATGGGATTTGGCTCCTGATACTCTCAGAATAGTCTCTTTAGGTTTCCTACCTTTTGTGTCTCCATGTGAGCCAGCTCTCTGTGCAAAGGGAGACCCAGATAATAACAGCAGTGAGTCTAGAGCACAAATCTCCTGGCAGGCTGTGAATCTCTGTTTTCATGCAGTTATGACTAATTTCTTGACAGTGCTTCAGTGCAGCTAAGCTGTGACACAGATCCCATATCTAGATTCAGATGTGTAATTCCTTGCATGCCAATTTGGGTCAATAGATGCTCCATGACCCTTAAAAGTCAATATTTGGTTTGCACAGAGACCTCGGAACTTGGTTTTATAGCATTGTAAACAGGAAGTTTCAGTGCTACTTAATATGCATAATTTTGAGAAATCCTCTGCGTTTAGATAGCATCAAAACATTCGATGATACAAGAGGATTTTTCAGATGATGGGTGGGGTTAGAAATCCAGGTGGCACAGAGGTATCACACACAATGTTCCATGGGGCGCAGGAAGCAAAGCTGTCCATAAATTTCGTAAGATGAAAGGTGCCCATATGAAGGCCACTTAGGTCTATGTGTTAGTATTTTTTTTTTCACACAGATATTTCTCTTTCTAACTTTAGGAATAACTTCAATTAAGAAAAAAAAATAAACAGTTTTCCAAAAGCCTTTTTCCTCATGTAGTTCAGATTGATATACCTCTCCAACCAGATTAGCAGAACAGGCAAGAAGCTGCGAGGCAAAGTCCGGATCTAGTGAGACAAAAACATTTGCACAATGAGTTTTTCATAGCATATCTACATTTATAAAATGTTTTGCTAAAATAAAAATGCCATCCAAAAAAGCTCTGTCCTCTTCCCTTGCCAAATTTTGACAGACTTCTCAGGAAAGCTCTGCTGCAGAGATACAGCATGACTAATTTCAAGAACATCTCTTCCCTTTGGGAGAATTAGTAGACTTTTGAAAATCAGAGCCATGGTGTAGGCAAAACTCAGCATGAACTTTGGAATTAGTGTTTTTGTCTCTCAGAATGACTTTCAGTTTAAACTGCTGCTCACAATTACTTCCATAATGCTCAAAAACTCACATTTTGGTTTGAAATTTCCCAAACTGACCTTAGCCCAAGTGATAGGTTTGGTTTTTTTTGGGAAACAGATGAACAGTTTTTTTCTTGGAAAATTGTTCGGAGATCCCCTTATTTTTTTTTTAATGCTCAGATAAGTCCAAAACAGCTTGGGTTTGTAACTTCAGATTTGGCATGTGCAGAGTGCAATCCTGAAGGAGGAATGCACTTTTTGTCTCGTTTGAAGAAGTTTCATTTCGCAATAGCAAATTAGCCTGAAAATTTTGGAAATAATAGACTGATTGGTCATGAGGCGTGATTTAGCCATGGTAGAAAACGACAGGCTGAGTGCTCTGTCCCTGAGAGGTCATGAGTCTTGCTTTATAAATAAGGCTTAGTTTCCTTTTTGCAGAGTCATCTTTCCCACTAAACCTTTCTGCATCCTGTTTTGCTTTAATTCTATGGCAGCATCAGAGGTTATTTCCTGTGTGTTTGCTGTCCATAAGCAACATCGTACTTGGCTTTTGGTGTAGTTTTGCACGTTCTGTGAAGCAAATTTCAATGGACTTGATTTAAGAGGGACTCTTTCTGCCTTACATGAGACGCTGAGATAACTTTCTGCTCCTAACTCACCCAGGTTGCACTCAGTCCTGGTCCTCACGCCCAGTTGTCACCAACATCAGACAAATATTCTTATGGACACAGGGGAACAGGTTTTTTAAAAATCATCCTATAGTGCTTTTTCCTCAAATGTATTACCTAATAAGTAAACACTAAGATTTCAAACATTTAAATTAATTAACTTATTACCAAATAAGTAAATATTAAGCCTTTAAGCATGCACATTAATTAATTAATCCATTAAATGTTTTATCTTCAGAAATGATATCAGGCTGAGATATAAATCCCTCAAAATCAAAGCTGAGAAGGTAGGTTTACTGTTATGCTTCAGCTGGTTTGCACCGCTCCAGTGATACCATGACGAGCTGGTTTAATCAATCAGTTATTGCAGGCTGAAAGCTGTTCTGTGTCATTGGAGCAGCGCAGAGCTGTCAGGCGTGTGATGAATCTGGCCACAAATCTTAAAAAGTACTATTTTTCCCCATTAAAAAGGCTATGTGAGCTGATATGCTGTGTTTAGTTACATAACAGCGAGTATTGACTTGCAGGGCACGGCTGGAAAAAACCCTTCTTTGTATTGTGTTAGGCAGGCGGTCGGGTCATTCTCCTGGGAAAGAAATTCGACATCTGCCAAGAGGTGAAGTTTGCTGCATTCACATTGCTTTTGTGGTGCCTGTGAATACACAAAGGGGGAGCTGGACACAGGAGTGAAACCTGTCCCGGTGCGGATACGGGCTGTTGGCGTTGCTCTTGGGAGCAGCGTCACGCACCAGTAATGTGGCTTTAAGTTATACACACCACTGCCTCCAGGTCCTTATAGAATCACAGAGGACTTTAAATAAGCACTAATACTTGAGTCTTCCAGTTCTAGCTGGACTGCCCAGTTTACAGTGGCACCATTCTTCACTTTGTGGGCCATTTAAAACACAGTTACTGAGTACTAATTATTTCTAAATTCTTGTCACCACTGTGATTCTTTTATTTTTTTCTAACTTTTAAAAATTTTTAATTTATTTATGCTTGTTTTCTCTTTAAATGATTACAGTATGCATTCAGTTTGAGAGCTGTATAATTATTTCATTTAAGGAGATGAGTTTTTGCTAATATATTTATACACCCAGCATGGATGTAATTGCAAAAGATATCTGCTTTATTCTACTTTCTCTTCCAGGATAGTTTATTCCCCTTTCTCACACAGACAGAGCTGCTCTTCCATTAACCATTTGTATATGATATTCATAGCTTTTCTTTTTCTTTACCTATTCCTATGCACTTAAAGTAGTGCTACATTCACAAGACAAACACATAAATGTCATACCAGACAGTGAGAAGGACTGGTTTGGCAAGTCTTTGGCAAACAGGTTTCCTAATTTCTATCCAAGCTGGCAAATTAATCACATGGATTACTGTTACACAAACCAAAGGACTTCCAAATTAATCTGTGCATAAATAATGCCATTCTGTCTCGTGCAGAAGGCTTTGCTGCCATTCTACATTTGCCTTATGCTCCTTGCATGCATACCGGTGATTATGCGGAGTGCAACCCACCTTACACTTTGTACATATGTGCTCTTCCTCTGACTCCCTGGCAGGGCAGGGTAGGTGCAGGTACTAATTGTTAGAAAACTAACAAAATAAAATAAATAGTGCTGTGATGACAAGGAGGGGTGGTGTGACCACGAAAGGAAACAGATCAGCTTAGTTTGGCTTCAGCTGTGAGGGAACCGCACCCTTCTTCTTTTATATTGTGCTGATCATGGTGGTATTTTTGCACTGTACTGAGGTTTTGTTATCAATGGAACTAATGCTGAATTTTATTTTTATTATTACTGGATCCGGAATTTGAGTATGTACTGATCTTTCATTCTTGGGCAGTGTAATTTATATTTGGAGGCTGACAATTCATCTATTTCCCCATAGACTCATGAACTTAGAAAATAGTGAGAGTTTATGTGAATTCCGTTTTTCTCAGGCATTTTTATTCCTGGGAGAGACTTACATGGGCCAAATTACCATGCAAACTAGATTACCATGATATTTCAGTTCCTTACAGTAAAAGTTCATGTCATTCAGTACTGTTGACACTATACATACATCCTTGGGGAATTAGGAAAAATATAAAAAGAAAATTCCTAAAAATGTGCATAAAAATGTAAGAAAGCTGCCATTTAAGCTAAATATTCCCCAAGTAAAACTGGAGCAAATTATTTCCCAAATACGAAAATTTCAGGCCACAACTGGGCGTGGTGCTGTATTGAGAGGCAAGGTTATTATTCAGTTTATGACATAAAATTACTTCAAATATATGAAGAAACTAGTTGGAAAGAAGATCAACACACAAACAACCCCCTTTGCTCTCATCTTACGGGGAAAAGCAGTGAAGAATCGGGCTCCAAATTTAGACAAAAAACACTGTATCTGCCCTTCCAGTGCAGCTAATTCCTGAGGCTGAGGTAGAGTGACCCCTCCATGTTTTAATCCTGCAGGAAAGACCCTCAAATGCTCTCTTTGCCACCTTGCCAAGATGACTGCAGTGGAAGGCAACCACTGCAAAGGCCAGTGACCCTGTCTGTGCTGCCCCAAAGCCTGCCCCTCCTTGCTATGCATCTGATGTAGGGATGGAGTTTTTTGATAGGTTTTTGGGGGTGCTAGTTTAGTCTCCATTGAATACCGTGTGAGCAAGGCAAATAGAGAAGGTAATTGAGTCCAGTTCACATCTAAGGTGGCTGCACTGGAGATGCTTCACTCTCCCTTGACTATTAAAGTAGCTCAGGATGTGGATCTCATTCCTTGGCTGCTTCAGGCACCTGGGCAAAGGTAAGAGGAACTAACATAGGCTCAAGTTAAATAGGAGAGTGAGGATCAAGGAAGAATTCATGCAAAAACCTTTGGGCAACAGTGCATGACTGTAGGATAAATATTCTTCAGCCTGACTAGAGGATCATTTTAACATCTTTATTGTAAGACTCGCACATAAAACGTAATATCATGCCCCTCCAGCCTTTGAATTATGATAGGATGAACTGGGTCCCAAGAACATGATTTCTGTAAGTAAATAGCCAGCATTTCCAGAGATCATTTGTTAAGTAGACACAAGGGAAAAGAAGATTTCAAAAATCCTTCTGGAAAGTTGCATTGGTAAGAGATGGATGTACTTTCTTCAGCTAAACCAAACTGAGATGCTGGATGTTAAGCAGCATTTGTTTTGAGACAATGAGCTTCTGGAAAGTGTGTAAACTTGTATATCTCTTTTTTTGGACCATCAGTAATTATAACTCCTTCATACCCTGGTAAAGGCTGCATACTCTTTCAACCTGGGCTATTTAGTTAACTTAAAATTTCACTTTATCCTCTGAAAATATGCTTTTCTGTGCTATTTTTTACCTCTTTCTCCCTAAGCAGAGATGGATGTAGTTCAGTGGGTGTGGGAGTGCCAGGAGGAAGTATAATTTCTTGCATACATTATGATTTCCCATGTGAAGTTTGCTTAAGTTCTGCTGTGAGGGAGCTTGACCTATATAATTTGGGTTAATCCCTTTTTTGGCATTGAGACAGAATCTGTGGACATCAGGTCATTACTGCCCTTACTGCCTTGTTTTTAGGGGCAGCATGCTCTCCCAGCCAGGGCTGTATTGATTCCCTCCTGGGCTTTTGACCAAAGAGATCTGTAGATCTGTATAAAACATTAACATTACATTTCTTGTCCAAAAAAAAGAACCAAGGAAATTCTTTTATTTTCTATAAATAGGATAAAGAAGATAGGTGCTTTTCTGGTATGGGAGGGGAATGTAAAATGATACCATGTCTGACCAGTTACCTCATCTCTATGCACAGGCATAGGCACATGCATACTGAGCTCTAGCCAACACAGTGAGCCTTCTGCTTTCTGTCTTCAGAGTCTTCCAGTGCTAAAAAACACTATAAAAATATCAAGAGAAGCCTTCCAACAGTGACATATATCAGGCTGCAAAATGACTTCTCCCAGGGAGTGGTGAAAGCCCTATCACTGATGTTATGAACAATAGTAATTCTTAACACATGATGTGCACAAATCTGGACATTAACTGATCTGCAAGACATGCCTTCAAGATGTCACTGCTACACAGAGGCATGGGTGGAGTTTTGGGCCTAGGGCCCAGAGAACAAACCTATTCTTAATAAAGAATTTACAATCAAGTTAATCTCTTCTAGCTGGGTCCTCAGATACTAATATAGCCCTACAGCATCTACTTACAACCAGACAAAACACTGGAAAATAATGTCTGGAAGACAATACAGGTAGGGCCAAAGAAATGGCCTATTACTTTACATGGAGACTTTTTTCAGAGACACAAAGTTAGGTCTTCAACCTGCACTGAAACATCCAATGAAATCTGAACATCTGACTCCACAGGGTTCTCTAAAAATACTGACCCCAAGATGTTAGGTTCTTCTCTTGACCATGCCAGGGTTAGCGTGAGGGAAGCCTCTGCAGGAGATGTCTGTAAATGAGATCAGGACTTAACCGTAAAACAGTGACAAAGTCATCTGGAGCACACAGAGCTGAGCTCAGTGATGAGTATTTAACTTCATTATTTCTGTGTTTATTACATTTTTTTTCCCTTGTGTTGTTTCTGCTTTATCGGCAGTTTTTATTTTGATTTGTATTTTATTATAACTTACTTTGCTAGTTCTCAGTCTATTTAGAGAGAACAAAAGAATGTAAAACAGTAGAATAACAGTGTTTATTTTCACAAGTTTGGACTGACCAAATAACTCACAAGTCCCAAAGTGGAACCATGCTTGAGGTAGGTTAGGTCATCTCAAGTGTGGGGAAACAAACAGAAATATCCTATTCTTTGCTATTGTTTATTGTACTTATGCCGCTTGAGAGTTTTAACAATACCACATATAGAAAACATTTGTTCTTGCTTTCTGCATTATTCAGAGTTTTCTCAAGGCTCTTTGGTGCTTTTTTTTCCTAGGGACACTGTGATGTTGCTATGCTTTAGTGACTTTCTCAACTGATTTAGCAGAAATGTTAGAAATGGCTTCTAGGAATGAGCCAGAGGTGCTGAAAAGAAGGTTTTGTTCTCTGAATGCTTCTGTGTTTAAAAATGGTTCTTTTGAGCATTTTAACTAGTTTGCTTTGACTTATTTCCTTGATTCTTGTTCATATACATTCACAAAGCTTGGTCCAGCAGAGAGGAACCAGCAGTAGAGTCTGATGTTGCAGTCCCATCAAATCCACAACTATTTTTTACACTGCCTAGATTTTTGACAGGAGGTCCAAATGTGGGTGTCTAGAGCTATATCTGCTGACCTCTATGCAGTATTTCAAAAGCTAATAATAATCATGGGTGTGTTGTTTCTTTAGTTTGCAATTTAAAGCACTTTCAAGACAACTACCAGCAAAGATGGAAAATAAAGGCAAAGGGAGCAGCTTGCCTCAAAGAGCCTCCTCTGAGCCACTCACCTTGCTCACAGCTTTGGTGAGGGATAGTCCATAGTCCTGCTGAAGGACACTGTAGTTTATTAACTCAGGATAACCTAAAATCACTGCCTATCTGCTTGAAAATACAAACCTGAAAAATGAAGTTGTTCAGCAGCTGCTACTTAGGCTGTTGAATTCTATTGCTGTGACATCCAAGTGCTGGCAGCATGAGTGATCAAGAGTCCTGAGGCAATTTCAACATGAACATTTGAAAACTACATAGCTGAAATTTACTGTTCATTATTCTTCTGGAAAAAAAGAAAATCAGGCTTAAATTGAAAGCCTTTTCAAAAGTGCTGAGTTCCTAGAAGCTATCATTAGTTTTCAAAGGAGCTGTTGGGTGCTCAATTGCTTTAGAATAATTACATTTCTGTCTGTGGCCTCAGCAGCCCAACTTGATGGACAGACAGTTTTATTACAGAAACTTTAAGCACACTAGAAGCTCCAAAACAGAAAAAAACCGGCACCTTCTGAGTATTTTCTCAAGGTCATGACTTGTGTTTGAAGAATAAATAACGTCTCAAAAATGACCTGAAAAAAGTTGGGAGTAGCAAAAAAAGTTTTCACTTGAGGATGTCATCATTCATTCCTGTCTCCTTTTTCTCTCCTCTTTTCTGAAAGATCCTTGGCATTGACTCTGCTGAAGAACAGCCCACCACTCACTGCTGCTCCTATGGGCAAATGACAATGACTGGCTGGTGTCTATCCTACTTAGGGCCAGACCTCTCTATAGCATTTTGATCTCAGATATCATTCAAAAGGCCCAAAAAAAGTGCCAGAGAGTGAATTAGCTATCAGGAGTCATAGACAATAGAGGTGCAGAGCGCTACTTCACTTCTTGGACCTCTTTGGGAGTGAAGACCCATCTGATGCTGCCCCTGAGCTCCCTGTGGGCAGGAGCGTGGAATCCCAGCTGCTCCCATCCTTCCCACCCATGGTCTTGGAAAGGTGATTATCACCCGCATGTTTGAAGGCTGCTGCCCCCACCTGGTAGGCAGAAATGAAGGACATCGAAGCTATGTGGGACAGGTCTTTCCTGACTGCTCAATTTGATAAACATCAAGACAAGAGGACGGCAGAGGAAGGACATGAGCTCCAGACACAGCACTGTGACTGTAGAGCATGGGCAGCCGCACCTTTTGATAGCAACAGAAAAGCTTTTGCTCTGTTTGGGTAGTGTAAAGGTGTGTTGTAGTGGTTTCAGTCAAACAAAGGTAGGGAACCAGGCAAGGGAGTTTCAAGCACAGGAGTATGCTGAGGTACCCAGATGATGTAAGACTGATTTTTGCATTCTTTCCAGAACTACAGAAAGCACTTTCCTGGAAATCAGGAGAGCAGCGAAGAAGCAGCAGGGTCACAGTTGCTGTTTTGGGCTGCTCTTGGGATGGCGTGTTCACATGCACTGCCTCTCATTCCTTCTGTAGTGAAAGCAGTGGCTTAATTTAGCCTTTAATGACCAATTCTGTCACCTGATTTAGAAAGGAGAAATCACTGTCTCCAGGAACAGCAACACCACGGGCTAAATACAGTTGAAGTACAATTCAACTGATGCCAGTAGCATGAATATGGCTCAGTATGTCATCTCTTGGTTTGGCCCACAGAGTCAGTGCGGTGAATGGTATGATTTTGTTTTCTTAATATAATCCTCGGTACCTCTGTAAGAAAGACTGCAACATTTATGTCTGGAAAAAAAATCCATATTTGTATAAACATGAGGATATTATTGTGTGTATTAAAGTGTTCACAGGGTATTATCCCACAGTCCATCCCATATTTAGCTTGGACATTACTACATCTGGAAAATGGGAAAACTTCCAGATAATTCTTTTACCTTGAAATATCAGCAAACACAAGGGTATTTTGAGCTTATCCCCTGCTAAAAAATGAACAAGCAGCATTCATGGTTGCAAGCCAGAAGAGAATCTCTCCTCAAATAATGCAAAATGGGTTTAAGTTAAAAGTGTAAGTGTAGTTTCAGGCACAAGGATGAAAAGTAGTTAGAGCCCTTCTTTTCTTGGAAAAAAGTAAATCCACTCAATTAATGGCCATTCACTCCCATTCAACACAGCCATTTCATGTATTAGTGACATGTTACAAGATTGTGGTTTATTTCTAAAGAAACTAATTATATACTGTACCTACCATTTGTCCTGGATTTTGAGAAGAAATGGAGACTGCAGTTCCTACGTAGTTTACTGAAGGAAATAGATATCTGCATGTACACATTGTCACCACTGACCTGAGGAGAAGAATGAATTTTATCCCTAGCTTTTTTAGCAGCAGAATATTTTTTGGTCTGGATTTCATAAACTTTATGATGAGACAATTAAACAGATGTCTGGAGAACAAACGGAGGGATAATAACAATGAGAGTGGAAGAATGGGAAAAGCAGGAAAATAAGTGAGTGCAAAAAAACCCTACTGGTGGAAAGAACAGTTCTTATCAGAAAGAGAAGTTACTTCCAGAGCTGAAGTGCAGGCACTGAGAATGGCATGAGTAGCAGGCAAAAGTTGGATCCCTTGTCCCAAGGGAGAAAAATAGCAAAAAAAATCAGCATACAAGTTGGAAAGCAACATGAGGGAATGGAGAGGGCAAAACATAACATTTCTTCCAAGTTAAAGTGTTTCCAGATTGTTCTGATATTTAAAAATATTTAGAAAGAAGATTTCCCAGATCCCAATGCATTTGGAAGGCAAAGCCTCCCGAAATGTCAAGTCCCCTGGTTTTTCCTCAGTTTATTTTTTTCTGCCTGGTTTTGTTCTAATTAGTTAAATGCTCTGCCTTGGATTGCCAGTTAGGCCACTTCCTAACACTGATAACTGCTCAGTGTGAAGGCAAGAGAAAAATCTTCACACCTCCAGTTACTCTCATGGGATGAGATATGTAATTTATTTGTAGAAACGAGACTTAGTAGATGCTGAAGACAGCAGCAGAGAATGTTCCAAACCGTGAGATGCACTAAAACCTGGAAAGGCAGGGACTACTTCATTCAGCAATTGCTGCCCAAGCCATCTGACTCCATAATACAATCAGTTATCTTCTGCATGGGTAAACTAAAGGATTGCTGTGCTGTCCATCAGTTAAGGTACCTTGCTAAAGAGTGAGTCTGGCCAGAGACTTGTGCTGGAAGTTGCATTTTGTTAACCCAGCTGCAAATGGATACGTGGGCAGCTGGAACAGAGTCTCAATGCAGTGAGATGCTGCCACATCGCTCCGTTCTGTGACACAAGGCATGGAGCCTGGGGTATCATTGCTGTCCTAGTATAATGAGGCTCGTATTTTTGTCAGCCTACAGTTTTATGCAGACACATTGGTGTATTTCACTCTGTTACATCACCAAGGACCAGGGACTAAGCTGAGTGCTGAACTCCCCCACTGTTCATGTTGCTTAGCAATTAGCTCTCTCCCTGGCTTTGGGTTTGGGACTACTCTTTGGTTTTGGGGTAGCTCTCTCCAAGGCACCTGGAAGTTACAAGGCAAGCTCTGAACAGCGCGTGCCACATCACTTGGCTTTATGCCACAGGATTCACCACTAATGTTTGTTTAAGCAACATTATAGACACACCCTGCTATTCCCAGTATAGCGCCTTGTTCATGCAACAAGAAGCATTCCTGAAAACCCCGGGTAGTTACGGGGCAAAAGCAAAGGTCTTCAGTATTTTATTTTAATTCATGAGATTCCATAATTTTCTGAGACTTTTTTTGTCCCTGTTCCAATCAAGGGTAGGTTTCCCAGGACAGCGTAGCCTGGAGTGGCATCCAATGCCAATCGGACCAGCAGTGGTATTCCCATGCGGCTTCACCCCCAGGGCTTCTTCTCAGAGTATTGCAATCCCATGGAAAAGGGCCCGGAGCAAGGTCAGGGCTGTGCTGCTTTCTTTGTCAGTGCATCATCAGAGTCCTCCTCAGCTGAGGGAACAGGAGACATGCAAAACCTTCAGTTCTGAGCAGGCAACTCTTCAGCCAGATCAGGGGGGCTGCACAAATGAACAAAGTATCTTGTTGGCTCCTTCTCTACCAGTTTTCCTTAACTTGAGCAGGGCAAGTGGTCCCAAAATTAGGACTGTCTGCAAAAACGTGTGTCAGATGTGAAATCATTAGCTTGTGCAATTACTACTATTGTATGTGCCATAGGTCTCTGCCTACAAATACAAGGCAGCAAGCAAGCCCTAAGCCCAGAGTAGTATCAAGGCCAAAACACGCAAGCAAAGAGAGCCAGAATCCATAACTTAGGCAATAATTGCCTTTTCTGCCCACAAGCAGTTTTTTACAGAGTAATACAAAACCAGCAAGCGAGGCACTAGGTCCAAGCCAAAGTCCAGACAACACGGCAGCAGGTTATATTGCCAAGGCTGCTTCCCCATGAGGGCCAGCACACAGCAATACTCACTCCCTGAGGCAGCCACACAGCCACAGCTGCAGGGGAGCTGTACCCCAGCACTGAAGATGAATTTAAAGTTATCTCTAGGGCATTCTACTAGATTTTAAATATAAGCTGTCATAGACAGAGTTCTACCTAAAGAGGGTTGGTTGGTCAGATACGCTTGACTGAAATAGTATAATTGAATTATTTAGGCCAAAGATCTCCTACTGCAGATTTGTTGGGAGTCTGTAAATAGTCTCTCAGCAGCTCCAAGTTCTATGAACCACCCAACCTACCCACCTCTGGGCTGCTAAAACTGAAATGCAAGTATGATCTTGCACCCACAGCAAGCTCCTTTGGAAGAACAGTAAAGGAGTTTGCAAAATCAGTGACAAATTTGCTCTATCTTTTTGGGAGTGGTACAGGCTGGTCTCAAGTCTGATCACTGAGGTGAACATTACAACAGGACTATTTGGAGCCAGGCTGTAAGAGGATGGAATTTTCTTGCTGTGGGTCTGTTCTAAGTCTGCATTTGACTGCAGGTCAGTTTGCTGATCTTCCTATAAACTTCAAGATGTATGTCCCACCTAGGTCTTGAAAAAATCTCTTCTTGACTTGACCACAGCAAAGGAGATACAGAGTGTACTTTCTTGATCAGTACAGTGTTTGTGAACTGTTATTTTACAAAGACCCAAGTAAAATCCTCTGGTCTTGATACACACAGCTCCTTTAGTCCCTAAATTAGCAAAATTTCAAGCTGGATACAGATGCTGGTTTTGCAATTGAGCTGTAACTGTGTCATCAGTCATTGCCTTCATGGTTTTGTAAAAACTCCATCATGTCCAAAGGTAATTAGGGGACTGAAGCATCTTTCATACGAGGAAAGGCTGAGGGACCTGGGGCTGTTTAGCCTAGAAAAAACTGAGAGGGGACCTTGTCAATATCTGTAACTATCTGAAGGGGGTGTGCCAAGACGATGGAGCCAGGCTCTTCTCAGTGGAGCCAAGCAAGAGGACAAGAGGCAATGGGCAGAAACTGATGCCCAAGAAGTTCCACCTGAACATGAGGAAGAACTTCTTTACTCTGTAGGTGACCGAGCACTGGGAAAGGCGGCCCAGAGAGGTTGTGGAGTCTCCCTCACTGGAGATATCAAAAAAACTGCCTGGATACAATCCTGAGTGATGCGCTTTAGGGGAACCTGCTTAAGAAGGGAGCTTGGATGAGGTGACCTCCAGTGGCCCCTTTCAACCTTAATTAATCATCTCCCTGCCGGCCATCCCGCCCTCTGCTGTGGCACTGGGAGCTGCTGCCAGCCCCCTGTCACGGAGGGACTTGCTGGCAGCTTCTCCCTACATTCCTCCCCCGCAGGGATGTCCAGATGGGACACAGGGGACACGTGGGGCATTGTATGTGTGTGTGCATGTGTGCATCTTTTCACTTTTCTGGTATTCTGTGTTCATGATTAAAGAGTTTCTTTTTAGGGAGACTCTGCATTTAATACACAGTTCTGCACGTGGGCCCATGCAGATGCCAATCTACTTCCCAGCAAGTTTACAAAACCCTCCAGGGTCAGCCTGCAAACACTCTAACCGCAGGAGTCAGACCTTAAGTGTGTGACGAGGCCACACCAATTAAGACAGGAAACAGAGTGTTTGACATTATGCAGGGGCTCGGGAGAAGCGGGGTAACACGAAGAACACAAGGAACAGGAGTGCATGGGTGGAGTGAGCGGAAGGAGACGTCGCTGTCTCCAGTTAGCTGCGAGCTAACTGCAGGATGACCTTTAATTCTGAGCTCCGCGTAGGCTCCTTGCCCCGCACTGAAACCTCTCACCACCACGATGATAATCAGCCGACTCGTGCGAGCGGCTCTCACGGAATCCGCACGGCTGCGACTTTGACCTCACAAAGTACAGAAACATAGCTTCGTACAGGCACATAAATGCCCGTGCCGCGACGGCTGTGTGACAGCACATGGGGCACACACGGGGAACACACAGCACACACGGGGCACACACGCGGGACACAGGGGCCACGTTCGGGACGGATGCGGGACACGCAAAGGACAGGGGATGCCCACGCGGGACACACGCGGGACACCCAAGGACACGGGGGACACACACAGGGCACGCGCACCCTCAGCGTCGCCGCGCTCTCTCCCCCCCC
>VZRR01003247.1:430989-600201 GCA_013398015.1 Oreocharis arfaki
CCCCTCCGCGCGCGCGCTGCAAAGATGGCGGCGCTGAGCAAGTCCATCCCCCATAGCTGCTACGAGATCGGGCACACCTGGCACCCGCAGTGCTCCTCGGCTGTGCTGCACGTCACCCAGAGCGCTCTGGCAGAGTCCCTCCGCATCTACGGCACCCTCTACCTGGTGGGTGTGTGTGCGTATGTGCGGCAGCCCGGCCCAAGGGCGGGCCTGGCCTGAATAGACAAGGGCAGGAGGGGTATCAGAGAGGGGGCAGCGTGGCCTTGGTATTGGGTGGATACCAGGGCGTCGGGGGGGAGCCTGGCCTGGGTGGAAGGGGGCTATAAAGGACATGGGGGAACCCGGCCTGAGGGGAGGGGGAAGGGTATGGAGAGTGTTTGGGGAGGGCACAAGCGGTGCCAGGGCAAGAGAAGTCTGGCCTGGGGTGGTGGGGAAGGACATGAGGCGTATTAAGGAAGAGAGGCTAGTATGGGCTGGGGGGAGAGGGTTATGGTCAGAGGCAAAGGGCAGGAGACAAGTCAAAGGGCAGCCTGACCCTGGAGTGAAGGGGAAGAACAGCAAATAATATGTTTTGGGGTGGAGTCTGGTGCTGGGGCGATTTGGTTTGAGAGCTGGCAGGTCATCTGGTGAGGAGAACCTGGTGTTTGAGGGGGGAAAGGCATGACGGGGAGAATATGTTGAATCTGGGCCAAGTAGGGCAGAGGAAGGGCATAGGGGGTGGTGGCATCTGAAGGCATACCATAATGTGAGAGGGTTGGTGCTGGTGGGTAGGAAGGCATGGGCACAGCCTGAACATGGTATTTTTGCCCTCTTCCAATACCTATGATGCCTGAATAAAAAGCCTTAGTGTTTGCCTGGGAGGCTAGCATTGCGTCTTTGGCAGTAGCAAGTGTAATGCACGTGTGTCTTGCTGTTGGCGACACCTTGGTAATCAGTGCTTTGAGATCAAGGAGATTCCATTGCATAATGAAGCTAGACTAAAAAAACGCATCAAGGCTAAAGGAGTCTGAGTATTCAGAGAGTATCCTACAGGTGAGGTGTCTTAGCGTGAGTGTGCAGTCAGACTTGGTTATATCACCTCAGTAGCAGCTGGCGCATTTCCAGCAAATTAGGGTGTAGATAGAAGAGCTGGGATCTGTTTGCATCATCTGTGTAAACATATCCTGAAAGCCGATCTAAGTTGGAATCGCTGCAGGTGAGCGCTTCCCTCTGTCCCCACCTCTGTGCTTCTCCTGTAGTGGTACTTGGGGGATTGAGGAGTGAGCTGGCCACCCAGCTGCCCCCAAGCTGACTTGACAGAAAGGAACACAAGTCATTGAGTCTGCACCAGTGGTGGTGCAACAAAATTATTGAGCTACAGCATAAAGAGAGGGAAAGGAGTGGGATGGCAGCATCCTGACATAATTCAGTTAAGCTTCCACTGAAAGGTTTCTTGAGTGAAAATTGTGATGACGTCAATTTATATAATAAAATAGTAACTAGTAGCAGTGTGAACCTAGGGAGTTGTCATGTCTAACAATGAACATTTTTGCTCTGAGCTGCCACAGACAGGAATGGCAGCTGTTGGTGGGAGCATACAGTGAGCTGCACCATGAAACTAATACAGAGAAGAATATTCTCTCTTCTCCTCTTCCTTTACCCCATACTATTTTCTTTGAGTCTGTTTTCTGATCTAGTTTGCTCCATGGGAGCATGAATACTTGTACAGCAGAGCATGGGCCTGAAGTGAGCCATGAGAGGTGTAGTGGCGATCTGTCAGGTCTGGCTAAAGATAAAGCAGCTTAAAGAGTTCTGTAATTAAATCAAAATTCCACAACAGCCAAACCTGGTCAGGAGATTCCCTGCTCATAGCTCTGTTATGGTTCACTCAGTTGTGCAGTCATGAATTAGGGGGAAAGCTCCCACTTTTTATTTCTTTGAAAAGAAAAACAGACCTAGAAGTCCGAAATGTTTTCCTGATTTGTTTTGCCTTGTGACCCTATAAACAGGTACCTTTTGTCACAAACCCAGAGCAGGTTGGGAACCTTCTCAGCCAATGTCCTGCTGCATTGTAAAACCTCTGCCTCAGCTTTTACACTGTCTTCTTTTCAGTTTAGATTAGTTTCTCCTAGGTTTTTGTTGATAGTGTTTAGCTTGACCTGCCAGAGTAATCTAAAGCTGAGCTGCTCTAAAATCTCTCTGCTATCTAAAGATAGAGGAAGCACTTTCCAGTCTCTGCTCCCAGACACGTAACTGTACTTTTCTTTGTGTGATTCTGGACCTCATCTCTCCATGAGCTAACCCAGAAGAGGTTACTTACCCTGCTTTTAGCTGGGGTAATTTTCAGCTACAGTAATGAATTGAATTGAGTTATTAAGCAGGATTTGACAAGCACCAGAACCAGCATAAGGTAGGGAGGAAAAGTGTGCTGTGTGGACTGCAGAGGAGGAAGCAGAAGCTTTGCACATTAAGTAGCTTGGCAGGGGAAGAACAGTCCTGCATTAAGAGAGTCATCACGAAATTCATTCTTTGCTAGGCTTATGGCTGTACTTGAAAACCTTTTGTTTGTAAATGAAATACCACAGTTGGACAGCACAAATGTTCAGACTTTTTCTGTATTCTGAGGTTCACATAAGGGGATGGACTTAAGTTATTTTGTCTTTATAGTTGTATCAGTGTATGTTCAGAATGTTTCTGGTAGTACTTAGTCCCGCTCCTTTGTGGAGCTCAGCAATGAAAAATGCGCTTCATTTTTCTATGTCAAGCCTGTAAAATGGCTTCTGGTTGTTCCTCCTGTTGCCACAAGCTAATAACTAAGGAAAGGAGATGAAAGAGTTTCCTTTCACAAAAGCTTGTGTAGAAATGAATGAGAATGAATAGATGAGAATAAATTGCCAGAGGTTGTTCTCTGAGAGAACATGGTTAGGGACAGTTACAGTCCAGAGTCCAAACTCATAACAGCTTCATCCCACATCTCTTAAATGCTTTGTTTCTCTTCTGTCAGTGGGAGACTGATGGAGCTAAATTAAGTGGTGTTTGTAAGTGAAATATTGGCTGTCAGTAAATGGCTGTATAGAGTCTTTGCTTTTAAGTAGTGCTGTATTCTTTGTTTATTTGTTGCTTGTTTTTTTTTTCATTCTTCTCTTTTTAGTAATTGTGCTTGATTATTTTTTTTAGTTGGAAAAAATACAGCCTTGGGACACTATAGTTTGACCATCTTTATTTTTGCTCCAGTACGAATGGATTGCTTTAGTGAAAATAGGTTTCACATCTAAAGTGAATTGTCCCTCCCCATATGAAGTGGCTGAAAGGAATGCCTATATTGTAATTAAGGCTGCTTGTGTTTTCACAAACCAAGTGTCCCGATATGCAAGTCTTATGAGACCCACTTTAAAAAAAAAAAGCGGCTTAGCATCTATACCTGCAGAAGAAACTCTAAACAATCTTTCATAAACCTTGTTATTGTACTTTTTGAAAACTATCTGCCTTGATATCTTAAAACTTGAATGAAAATTCCTTCTTTAGAGTCTGCTGTACTTTCTTCCATCTATACTTCGTTTTTTACATTAGTCAAAGCTAAACAAAATGGGAAGGTATCATCTTGTATTTTCAAAGCTGAAGAAGTCAGTCTTCTAGAAATTCAGAGAGGTGAGGAGAAGAGAATGATTTGACAGTGAAATTGCATGAGGCTGGGAGAAGGCTGGAATGCTGGCTTTGAGTTGTTTCAGCTTCCATTTCCCAAGATTCTGTTGATTTCACATGGGAAAAGTGCTATTCATCATATGCATTAGAGCAAAGTCCTCTATTTCCCCCTCTATTCCTGGGGATTTGTAAGTTTTAGACATTTGTTTGCTGATAGTGCACATTTTGCAGTAGATAAATGTGCTTGGTCTTTTTTATGAAGTCTTTATAGTGAACCAGGGATAATCTGATCAGGTAACATTTTTGCCTAATCTAAATAAGGTAAACATTGTTTGTTTGCTGCTTTGTAGTAGCAGTTCTGGAGCTCATTCTTCTAACCTTTTGCCTGTGGGATGGCAAGAGTCATTCATGCCATTCTCCTTTCCTTTCTCTTAGTCTGATCATCTACTCTCTTCACCTAATTTAAGACAGGCTCACTCCCCTGCTTTCCAACCTAACTTCTGTCCTGCTCCTTTTCCTTTCAAACACAGGTCTTCTTCTCCCCACCTACATCTCTTGTCCTTCCTCTCCAGCACCATCCCCTTCCTACCCTATGTCTACTGCCCTTCCTTCTTGCTGCTAAAGGGCACAGCCAGAGCACAGCTTGAGCACTGGCCCAAGCTGACTCTTGGCTTACTCCTGGCTCTGACTCCAGACCTCTCCCACGCAGATCTGCTGGCAGAGAGGAGAGGAGCAGCAGGCCTAAAGCCGTGTGAGTGCCAGTGGGTCTGTTTCAGATGTCCTCTGGACTGAGGGATGGTTCAGTCATCTCTTTAGAACAGATGTAACCAGAGTCTGCTGCTCCAGTACAGATTTTAATGATCCTCAGCACTTGCTCTATTTTATTGATACTTTTTTTTTATTTCTTCATTTGTTCTCATACTCTTTTCATGCTCATTTTCTTACTTTTGGTTCTCATTTTGGTCTCACTTCTAATATTTCTTCGTACTTGTGCCATATCTGCTTCTTCCTGTGCCTACAGTAACCTTCTTTCTCTTTCTGTGTCAGAAGGGTTTTTTTTTCTACTTAGGATTCCAGTGCTGTTGTCTTCCTGAGCCCTGTTTGACCCATCAGTGTCTGTAACTTAATCTGCATTATTTATTCTGTAACTTCTCTAGGAATAGGACAGCATTGTATACCATACCGTCAGAGACACAAATGCTATCAGCTATTGTATAAATATAAGGTGTTTTTTTCTTTCTCTACAATATCAGTGTGTGGGGCATCAGTACGAGTACAGCGTGGGCCAGGGAGCTGCAGTGCAAGCTGCACGTGGCAGCTGGCAGGTCACTTCACAGATGAATCACTGTTGGATTGGAGGTGACAGGAACAACTCTTATTGTGCTAATGAATTACTTTGTAAACTGTTATAGGTAAGACAGAAGCACCAGCCAAAGATCAAGGTGAAGTGTGAGTCTCACATCACTTTCCTGGCTGTACACACATTGCTGTAGGGTTGGGCCAGAGGTTGTGTCCAAGGATGGATAGTGCACACTGGCTGTGCTGCTGCTGCTTCAGGCTTGCTTTGCCTGCAGCTTCCCTTGGGAAAGCTGTTTGAAGTGGTCCTGAGCAAAGCTGGGGAGCCAGCTAACACTAAAGTGGATCATCTCTTATCTGCCAGCATAGATAGAGTCATCATATATCATCTTTCTGAGGTGTGCAGGAAGGCTGTAATGGCCAGATTATATTCTAAAATATTCTAGTTGTATTCTAAAATACTCTCTAATTGCTGGCTATATTAAAATATGATTTTTCCTTGTTCGTGCTGCAGACCACTGTGTGTTTGGAAGTAGGCTGGGAAGACAGGGAGGATGTTGGTGTTACTCTGGAATATGCTTCTGTATGCCAGCTTGGATCTCTGTGTTAGGCTGTCAGTAATCTCTCTTCTGTTGGATCCAGTACCTAGAATTTCTGTGATGGTGGTGTGTGGTTGCCTTCTTTTGGATATCTGTTCATCTTAGTTCTGTGCAGTGTCCTGTATCTCTTTGCTGTGTTATGAATGACATGAAGGTCACTGTCTTCTTGCTTTTAGATTATTCTGAAAGCTGAGTTAAATATGACTAAAATTAGCCTAAATGTTACTAAAATAAGAACCTGAGACTTCTTCATTCCAGGCTGTGATCATTTCACTCAGTTCAGGGGCTTTCAGGCCATGCTATAAAATTCCTTCATAAACTGACAGTGAACAAAAACAGTCTTTTGCTGAGATGCTGAGAATTTAAAAAGAGTCATATAATGAATTTAGGTGAACTGAAGAATTTATGCTCCAAGATACAAGGAGTAACTAGCAGCCTGCATCACGGTAATGTTGGAGATCAGGGAAAGCCTCAGCCTTGACTGACTGAACAAAGATCTTGGTAAAGACACTACAAATGCTGGGAACTAGCAAAAATCATTAAAGGGACTGTTTATCAAGGAATAAATCTGTTCTCTTAACTTGGTACAGCCTTAGAGTAGAGTGCAAGAATTTCAGGATAGGAGGACAATCCTTGAAAATTATGCTGAGTTGGACATTTTAAGGGGAATGAAATACAGTCTCCTACTCGTTTCAGTAGAAGGAAAACAAAGAGTAAAGATAAGTTGTCATGGAATGAGAGTGATTTCAGATTTGAAGATAATTTAGATGTCATTCAAAGAGTACGTGAGTACTGTTTCTTTCTTTTTTTAGTTGGTTGGCTGATATGGAAAATTTTAAAAAATCCAAATCAAAACAACCCAACCCACTGATGGTGATCCTCATACAACATCTTACACAAGACAGGGCAGCTCAGAGAGCAGGAGGCGCACACTCTTCCTCAGAGTGTTGCAGGACCAGAGTTATGAAATTAAACAATCTGGAAGCCAGGTTTTGTAATCTGTGAAACCAGGAAGAGATGAACTAATTGAGGAAAAACAAATCTGAGTGTTTCAGAGGATGCATGAGAAACAAATTGCTTATTTGAACAAGTGTCTTTCAAAACCCAAGTGTTACCTAAGGGCGTTTTGAGATTCGGTTACTCCAAAACACTTAAACGTGATTTTTGTAAAACAAAGGAATAATGTTGTTGTAAAATTTATAAAAAATTGCAAATGGTTATAAAAGAACATATAAATAATTGAATGTAATTGTGAAAGAAATCTGACATGTCTTTGTAGCTCTGCCTGTCATTTGAGTAATCTGAGGTATTTTCTTAATGGTTTTAAATGCTGGGGATTGCTTTGCTTTTAGCATGCGACTTAATTTATAAAATTGTCCTTGGGTTTTTAATGACTTGCAGCATATGGATTATATAAACCATGTGCACAGTTGTATTGGTCATCTCTAAATTTGCATTTTAAAAGTACCTGAGCATGTCAGATAGTTGTGCTTATAAATGCTATTGAACTCTGCTTTCCTGAAGATTTGGCTAAGTGTCTGTGTATTTCTATAGGGTTTTTAAAAAATTTTTCTTCTTTTCTTTTTTCCCCCTCTTTTTTAAAATAAAAGTTTGTTATGACGTGGTTGATTTCAGGTGGATATTTTGGAGGAAGGTGCTAGTGCTTGTTTCCATTTTGCATCAGTCAGTGTTGTATGTGTTGTCTAATTCCACTAACTTTTGATGGAGGAGTAGTCCTTAGCGTCATACACTTTGTACAAACTTAAGGTTAAGGAGGGAGGATGGAGGAGGGAGAGACAGAAATGTTGTACACACGACAACAGAGTTGGCAGAAAGCCTGTGGTTTTTTTAGCCTGCTGCGTAACCTGTCAGACTGTACATTGGGCAGCCAATTAGTACATTCATTAAGTGAAACCATCCTTTGGGTGCAGTGCCTCTTGTGGAATCCGTAGTTCAGGGATATAGGTGAGGATTGAGGATACTGGAGGTGAACCTGAGGTTATTGTGGTTGGATGATGAATACTTGTAGGCGTTACATGACACATCATGAAAATAATCAGGCCTGGCTGGTGCCTCAGATCATGGCAAAGCTTGGGTTTGAGTCTCGTGTTCCTTTTCTGCTGGAACATCAATAGCCTAGCTCAAATCTTGAAGTAGACGATGTAGCTGTGGTTTAGGGATGGTGTTGGAATTGCATATATTCTTTCCATGGTTAGGATAGAATAAATAAATTCTGTTTTTTTTTTTTTTTAGTGCTATGGGGCTTAACGCTTGTATATAAAGACTTAAGTTTGAAAAAGAAAAAAGGCCTGAGTGATGATATTCCACAAACTGAGGTATCCTGAAACTTGTGGACTGATTTTTTTATAATTACATTTTTTACGTTGAAGAGTCAAAATGCAGTTGTGTGAATTCTATAGTTAATGCTAGAAAATACTTTTTTCTGTCTGTTTCTTTATTAATACTGACCAGGCTTTTTTTTCAATGCATCTGTTAGGATCTTCGTGGAGATTATTATTTTGCCAAGGAATTACCTACTCTATGTCCTGATTCCTTCTCTTTCCATTCTTTCTGCTACTGGCATCCACTGCTAAGCCTTGAGCAGTGCATTTACTGTGAGAATTTAGTTTTCATCATAAAGTCCTCCCAGCTGACTGGAGTCAAGTATATCCTAGTGGGAGACAAGAACTGCTGCATTCTGACATCAGATATCACAATCTTTCTGCACTTTAATAATACTTTTCTGAAATGTGTGGAACTGATCGGGACAGCAGAAGGGTGTCCAGAAATATCTGGTGTTTTTTCCATGTCATCACACCACTGGTGGTAGAGGAGAGGAACTCTGTTGTCTGCTCTTGCCTGCTTTTAGCTCTGCACAACGTTTAGCTTCATTGATGTCTATAAAGCAGTTAGAAAATTATAAGCTTTTATAAGCTTTTTTATGGTTTTTTTTTGGTGGGTGTGCATGAGGCTCTATTGCTCTCACACGTATATCTCTTTTAATTCGGGTGAGCAATTCTCTATGGAATGGTTTGTGTGTTACTGTTTCTGGTTCTTTTCTGTTTTTCACTTGTGAGTAGGACAGTAAAGAGAAGGGAAAGCAGAAATTTATGTTAATCTAAAACTTGCTGGAGACGTTACGGAAATACATTTTTTACTTCGATTTGACATTAATTTATACCAATTTTTCCGTGTTGCACTTCTGGCACTTTGGTCTGAGGGAACAAGGCTTCACATTTAGGTATAAGGGCTGTGTTCTTAAAACAAAAAAAAATGTTATTTTGTTCCAGTGTTCATGTCCTTCCTACAGTGTGCTAGAATAGCTGAGTGGGTAGCAACTAGTTATCCAGCGTTTAGGCTACGTTAAGACTTTCCTTCAACAGAAAGATTACCTGGATTGCGTTGAGGCCTGATCCATTATGCGTAAAGCAGTCTTGACACTTGATTAAGTAATGTGTAAATCTGTTTTCAGAGGTCGATTCATGCATGGATTTCTTCTTAATCCTTAATTCAAGCTTCATTTTGGGAACAAGATTTTGGCAGAACTTTCCTGTGGTTTGTTTTAGCAGAATCCTCATAGCATCTCTGATTCTACAATGTCTACTTGCTATTCAGTGGACAGTGTTTCAGCAGAATAGCTCCCTCTCACAGCCAAGACTTGGAGAGGTGTTGCAGTATGGATTTGACAGGATGTCTTTCTTTCTTGTCATCAGCACCAGCAGTATGAAGCTTGCTCTGTTTGGAACGTCTCTAAGCATTGACCAAAAACTCCTGCCAGTTTTGAGACTGCCGGGGTGATCAGTGCAGATAAAGATAATAATGCTATTAGAATGAAAAAGGAATAGAACTGTCTCATGGTGCACTCAAAATGTATTTTCATGGAGTTGTAGGAGCACACAGGCTGAAGGGACCTTGGGAGGCCATGAGGTTGCTCGAGGACTTTCCTAGATAAGTTTCAAAGGTCTCCAGTAATGGAGAGTCCACAATGATTTTGGGCAACCTACTCCAATATTCAGCCACTCTCAAATGAAGATTTTTCTTTGTGAGGTCTAATCAGAGTTTCCCATACTTGAACTTGTCTGTTGCCTCTTGTCTTAGGCCTGGGTACCTCCGAGACAAGCCTTGTTTTCCATGTCTTCCCATTATCTAATTGCAGAATTTCTGTAGACAAAAAAAAATTTGAGGACCTTTAGTGCTTGAGTCATTAAATAAGCTATTCTTTGTAATACATGGGACATGCATTAAACTGACCGAGAAGAATGTTTATTTTTTAGATTGAGCCTGTTTTCTGCCATAGGCAGTTGTTTAGATAATATACCAATTCTATAAAATATGTCAGGAATGTGTTGTTCTTCCAGCAGATGGTGAACATTTTTTGAGGACTTGCAGTAATTTTATTGGAGTAGAAAACCTTTAAAAATACATCACCATTTCACAGACACTGTGTAAGGCCTGTATTTGGATTACTTTAGTGGTATTCTGACCATAATTGTGGTTGTTCAATTGTCTTGAAGACAAAACTCTGTAGATATATCACATCTTAAAAGTTTTGATATCTGGCAGACAATGTTTCTGACAATTATGGCCAACGGTAACAAGGTAATAAAACTCCTCTTATACTTAGCATTTCAGATTGCTTGATGTATTTCCTGGTATAAATATTGTAATGGCTGGAACAAGTTCAAAGTAAATCTTTGTGGTATTGATCGTAAAGTTTAAGAGGCTTTGTTTTACTGCTTAAGTGGGCATGTCTCGTTTTCCATTTGTCTTTTTATTTTTCTTTACGATGTGCAAAAAAGTGCCTTACTGAATTAAAGTTTGTCCCCCATTTTTCTTCCTTCCCTTCTTCCTTAGATTGCAGCTATTCTCAGGAAACGAAAACTTGACTATTATTTGTACAAACTGCTACCTGAGATCTTGCAGTCAACTTCCTTTCTGACAGCAAATGGGACCTTGTATATTGCTTGCTTTTGCATTCTAAGGTTGGTATACTATCATAAAAATGAAATGTAGTAAAACATTTCTTGTGCAACTTTTCAGTTTGTATAATAATTTGTCTCTTTTTGTGATAGGCTTCTTTGTAATGTTTTGGAGTAAGAAAAGCTACAGCAATCATTCTGATTTCTGGTCTTACTATATGAGTATGAAACTTCCCTTTTTAAAAATTATTTTGTTCTCATTTTTGTAATCTTTTAAATGAGTACAAATCAAGGTATTCACTTTTCTTCTTTTTCTCTGTTTTACTGATTCAAAATACATTGTTGCAGGAAATTCAAATAGATTCTAGAGGGGAATTAAAAAGGCCTAATCTTTCTTTCCTAGAAATAATTGATGTAATTTGATATTGGTTTCTATTTTCCTAATGCAGAGGCCGTGATAACTTTTAATTATCCTGAACTTTATCCAGCCATCCAAGCTTGTACTTTCTTTATGGACATAAATGAAGGAAATCCCAGCACTGCTTCTGAGATTCTGTAAGATACACACTTGCTCTGAAAAATGAGCATAAAGGGCACTTCTGTATTCTGTTTCCAGCATATATTTCTAGTAACTATTGGGATAGTTAAAAACTTGAAGTTGCTGTTTATTAATATGATTATGCATTTATTGTAAGAGATGTTACACATAGACAAGTAAAGCCTTCAGTAGCTATGGATGTTTGAAAGTTAATGGACAGCACACTCTACAGCCCCTCTAAAAGATGAACCCATTATGCCCTACTTCTGAATCTATTTAGAGGCCTCTAAACTTTCCTTCGAAGCTGAAGGAGAAGGCAGAAAAGAAGAGGAACTGGCTGAGGAGCCATGGAATGCTTTTCAAGTAAATAATTTTCAAAGTTCAAAGTGAATCTATAAATAATGAGCTCTAAAGAATATGATGTTTTCTAGCAATCTAGGTTGTATTATTATCGATTTGTCTTTATTCCTCTGAACTATAGACACCCTTCCTTATTCTGCCATGTATTTGCCTGTAAATCTACAGTGCTTTGCTCCAGTGCTGTAGCTAAATGTTATTCTCTAAACTAAGCTGGTATGGTTTTAAGTTTATGGTTTTCAGCAGTTCCTGTTACAGAGGATATTAGCCATCTAGCAGATCAGTGACTGTGCCTGTACTACTTAGTGAAGTAGGTAAGAGATGAGTGTCTTGCTATGAAGCCAGTTGGTATGGCATCATTTTCACCTGTGTGAAATGTGTAGTTGTCTAAAGCTGTTCTTGGCCTCCAGAACAGCGTGGCCAGATGCAGACGGGGTGGTGGAAATGCTGCTAGTCCATGTGCCCTCCAAGTCTCCCTGAAGCATTGGTTGGGTTGACCTAGGTCAGAATCATGCAAAGGACAATTCCAATGATTAAACGGGACAAGGGATACATGTAAGTGCTTAAGCTGTGCTGCACAGTAACCAGCCAGCATCTTGGGAGGTGTACGTGCTTTTTCTCTTGCAAAGAGATGCCCGTGAGGAATAAACAGCTGCAGCAGAATCCTTACTGGCAGAGTCTCTGCACACTGCCCGCCACCTGCAAGTGCAGGACTTGCAAGTAAAAAGTTGTTGGCTAGAGTGCTGATTGAAACTGGTGAACTGAAATCACTAACAGAGGCAAAAAAGCGTTTAAGGCAGCCTTGGGAATGGTGCCTGTTGAAGTACATGAATGTCCAGTTATAATGAGAATTTTGCAGCTTTTCTGTCCAAAATGAAATTCAGAGCCTTAGCAATTAAGTGGCTAGGATATGTAGGAGCTATTAAATGACATTTCAGAAAACAATGGATAACATGATTATCAGAGAAGAAATACCTTCCAAACTTACTTGTATACTTTAAAGAATGAGAACATACTCGGTGATGATCCACTTGGTGCTTTTACATGAATTCCCAGGTGCGTTTGACAAGAGTGCTTGATAGGACTCTTCAAGAAGAAAGGTTCTCTGTCTTCCAGGAATTAGTAAATGATTAGCAAGTAGTTAATATATATGAAACAAAATGAGGCATAAATAATTAGTTTTCATAGTAGAAAGAGGCTGCCAATGAAGTTCTTGTTATGTCCTTTGTTTCAGATATACCTAAGGAATCTGGAAAAGGGGCTGAAGACTAGTAGGAGAGATTATATGAGATTATTTAGGATACAGAGATCTGAAACTGACTCCTGTCCATTTCAGAAAGATCTGTTGATTAAAATCACTTATGAAGTTTGATAGAGAAAAATGCAAAGGAATGCATCGGGAAGGAAAAAGCAGCTCTGTCTGTACTCAGGGATGGGCTTTTAAACCAGCCGTGATTAATCAGGAAGGTGTTTGAAGATCATCATGGGTGGGTTCTTTGAACAAGTCACTTCAGCGCTTGAATATGGTCAAGCAGCCGAGTGAGTATTGTTTAGAAAAAAAATGAGAACACACCAAGAAGCTGAATGAATACATGACACCTTTACATGAGTACTGTATGCCTTTTTAAGAGTTTCTCCTAAGATCATAATGTTGAAAAGTCATTCAGTTGAAATGTACTTAATATCTTGTATTTAATATACTTGTCTTGCCGCTTGAGCCAAGCTTGCTTCTCTCACTTGCTCTTGGGTGGTTGATGAAGGATAGAAATGTGAGACTTCATTCCTTTATTTTTAACCAATTTATGTATTTTTTAGTATTTTTGGGTTTTTTAAATGTTTTGATGAAATTGAATTATTCTTTGAATTTATTGCTGTGTGATACAGTGTACTTCCTTCAGTAGCCCACGAGAGCAAGAGTAATGGTATGTGATTATCTAGGCCAGAATGTGGTTTGGTGTTGTACATTTTAAACCATCAAAGACATACCAGTACCTTTGTTTCTGCATAACTGGCCTGAGTATTTCTGGACTTAATTTGCAGCCATGGAAAGAAATTGTCTGAGACGATGAAGACCTAGATGCTCTCTGTCTGGTTTTAGATAGTGATGAGAGATTGGGTGTGAGACCCGTTCAATAGGATATATGCTGCAGTTTTTGTGTCTGTTTTTGATTGAAAGGTATATTATAGCAGCAGCAGTAACTCAGAAGCAGAATTGTCCTGCAAGCCCCATACAGTTAATTGCTCTTACCCTCCTGGAGTTCTAGACCAAAGCAATGGATTAAAGGGTTTATAGCTGGACATGTTAATTCATAAATACGGTAGTTTCCTCCTTTCAGATAGGAAAAACTACCGAAATTGAAACTGATGCAAATATTCTCAAGGATGCAAAACTTTAGGCAAGAATGTGGAATTAAAATAATTTCAGGCATTGTTTAATACTCTCATCATTTCACAGGTGGGTAAAATTTCAAAAATATCTAAATCCAATGTCAGCAATGACTTAGGCAGTAGATAGATGTTCTTGTTTTAGAAGGGACTGCCAAGCCAACTTGACTGACTTTTCTTTTAGCTCCTGTTTTTTTTTGTGTGGTGAATTAGGGTCTATGAACAGGCTGCTCTGTTGGCAGAGCAGTGAGGGTGATGATCTCTGTTACGGATGTGTGACAGTCCAGCTGGGGGTTGTAATCTCTTCTGCTGGTGACATCCAGACTACATCTGTTTGGGCTTCAGATGGAAGTGCTGTGTTCCTGTGTTGACAAGCGCTGCATCTGTTAGATGAAAGGTGTGATTTTTAGGTTTGTGGTTTAATTACATGTGAAACCTCACGAAGACATGGTTCTCTTAGTCTAGCAACTAGAGTAATTAAGTTTATCCATGTACAGCTTGTACGTTGAGGAATTAGATGCATGACCTGAAAGAACTAGTTCTTATTCTAATTTCTATCCATAGAACATGTTAAAATAGCCATGCAAATAATAACAAAATCTAATTTTCATTTACTTTAGGAGAAGTTTAAATGTTTCAGTTAGTGACTGTACATTTTTATTTCCGTTAGACCTTATTATGTAAAATGTGTTACTGTTGTTTCTGAAATCTTGTCAAACCAAACATGCAAGCATTTGTAAAAGGATTCTAAACCATGCCAAAAGAACAAATTACTGTTTCTTTCCCACAGAAAAGGCATTTGTTCTGTTACTTAACAGGTGTGTCTGGTAAGATGCGTTCATACTTATTAAGATGCTTAAAATGACTTCTCTGAAACTTCATACAGTAATTACTTTCCGAGAGAGTCCTAATAATGAACTTTAGCTCCTGCAGCATTTGGCATTGTCATCCTGAGAAATTATCCTTTTGCAGCCGTGGGAATGAGCAGTGTGCGTAATTGCCATTACATCACTTGCTGCTGATACACTGGCTCTCTTTTCACTTACGAACATGAGCTGGCATTGCTTGCTGGTAATGTTATTTTTGCAGAAGTATGAAATGAGGCTGTTCATGCCTTTGACGGCAAGAATGAAAGTGAGCTAATCAGATGGTGTTGATTAATTATCTTTGTTCTCTCTTCTGTGTTGTCAACATGAAATTTTATCTAAGAAAATGCCCTCTTCTGCCCTGTATGTGTTTGCCATTTTGTTGGTTTATTTTGTTTGCTGTGTTTTTAGAGGGGTAGACTCCATTGTAATGCTTTATTTTCCCACCGATAGTGCTTGCCAGCTGAGCAGCATTGGTATAATTGAAGTATGTTTATTATCATGCTACCAAATGTCAGGACTCTCTGACTCGTTTGCCTTTGTGATCAGCCTGAGTAAGTTTGAAGCTGCAGGTCTCCTGAACAGACCCAGCATGGTGGGTGACACCGTGTCTGACATGCAGTTTGGCTTTCTTCCTTTAGTAGTGACCAATTTGTAGAAAGATTTTCTTAGATATTGTCAGTTGTGTAACTCTTTTTTTTCAACTCTTTGTTGAAAGAATTTTGATAGTGGGAATAGTGTGGACTCTAAAAGAAATCCAGATGTAGCTGCAAAAAATGAGAGCTTTCCCAGCTTAATAGGACTGGGAATTCACTGTTGCTTCCACTTGTAATGTACAGACTGATTCCTTGGCTTACTGGAAATGTGTATTTTCCTGTTTTCTAGCATCAGTGGGTTGTCTCTTTGGAGTGTGGCATATGTTATAATTATTTGATTTGATTTCTGTCTCACGTGATTACGTTGCTACATGCCACGAGGCACATCTTCCTGAAGATGTATTTGGACAAGTAGCAAAGAGATGAGCGGCTATAAGATCTTTTAGAAGATTTTTCTGTAATTAGTATCTGCATCTTCTCAAAAATGTGTCTTGAAAAATCTGCTTTCCTGGAAGAAAAGTAGCCACTTAAATGAAATTAATACATTATTGAAGTGTTTCAGTTGTTTAATGTTTGTGAAGCAATTTGGGAACTCCTCTTGAGAATTATCCAACTGTAAAAATACAATGATTAGTGTTTATTAGTAAGTACAGATTAATGTGATAAGACAAAAATAATAAATGATTTGTAATTCTATAATACAGATAGAATACAGTGTGGTTCATGAATGTTCCGTTTGCATGTAATATGTGTACAAATTACTTTTTCAGGAAGATACTTGGAAAATTCTACTTTTGGTCCCCTGGCTTTGGTGCAGCTTTACCTGCTTCTTACATGGCTATTCTCATCGAAAGGAAAAGCAGGTAGGGTTTGTGTTTATGGATTTTCAGCTCCATATAGTAATGTTTCTTGTTTTGGTCATTTGATGAGTGACATTTGACAATTCAGTGGTTTTATTTCAGAGTGCTGGAAATATAGTTCATTTGAAATAGTGTCTTTTGCAACCTTAAATTTAAATCTAGAAAGCTAGTGAAAAAACACTTTACAAACATTCGGTTCCATGTTTGTTTGTCTTGTTTAATGTGCAGTTGTGTTGCTCACGATTGCCTGATAAAGCTTGGTTGCTTAGGACTTGCTAATGACACTATGGGTTTGTTCTTGTTTGTTTTTTAAAGTATAATTTGAGCAATGTTTGCAATTGGTTACAGAGAGGGAGAATGCTGATGACTTGAGTTAACAACGTTACATTAGTTAAGATAGAGGAATTATAGGATGTTGTGGAGCAAACTGTGGGTGAACTGAAATAATTCAAATTGGATGAACTGGAATGGTACAGAATGCAAAAGCCTTTCACTTAAGGAGAGGTGCCGAAGTTCAGCTATGAGTGATAAGTTCATTATGAAAGCATGAAGGGGGGGAAAGAAAACTGAGTAATCCAAGGATAGCCCAAAGGTGCCATTTGTAGTGTGGCTGCAGGAAGATGGCAGGTGAAATCCTGGCTTGTAAGGTTTTATTGTTTGAAATTCAACTTATGTTGGTATCTCGTATAAATAGTGGCAGTTATAATGCTTTCTTAATTTACTATGGAGTGAGATGCTTTCATCATCTAGTTAGTAGGTTTAATTTAAAGAAGAGAAAGTGACTGAAGGGTAAAGTAAGAGATTACTCTTTTTAAAAAGATGGTGAAGGAGGTATTAGGGATGGTGTGAATGCGGTTTTGATTACTGTGGATGTCTGAAACTTCCTTAAGCAGTCATTTAAAAATAATGGCAAATATGTATCATTATGTTGTTGACTCACTGTCAGGTCCCATTCCTGAACTTCAGCTGTGGAGTAAGAAAATCCCATGCCAAGTTTTATGTATGTCAAAGTTCTGTCCTTTTAAAAGAAAGTATTAGCCATGGTTTTTGAAGATTTGGGATGTGCAAGAACTTCTGGAAATGTGAGAGCACTTCTAAATCATTTTCTTTAATGTAACTATAGAGAAAATAATCGTAATCAAGTTACCAAGTAAGTTAATTATCTTTTTAATGTCCTCTCTATCTGACTGATTTTCATCTTACTGTAATTACGTTGTAAGAAGCCGGATGCATTTTAGTAGAACTTTGTCTAGTTACTTAGACATCAGCACTGCCACTGGCATCAGAGGTTCATTTTGGGGTGAGAGCAAATGCATTTCCTCCCTTTGATCAGTGACAACACGGGCTTAACTTTTCCTACAGACTTGTTACAATGTGAGGCTTTTCCGTACCAGACTCCTAATATTTCTAGATAACATTAAAGAGGAAGAAATCAGGCTGGTTGTCAATCTGTGAAGTTCTTGTAGCTTTCAGAGCATTTGTGAGTGGAGAGTTGAAACTGCTTATGAGCCCAAAGCCGTACTATGTTTTTGTATAAGAGCAAAACAACTATGAGAAAGTTGCAAAGCTATGCTTGGTAAGAGTAACAAAAGGAGTAGGCAAACAAACATTATATTAAATGGGTTTTTCTAGACTTCTTAGTGGCAATGTATGAAAGCTCTGTCATGTTAACAGGATTCTATTTGGCATCTGAAATTTGAAAGAAATGGAACTTGAAATAGAGGTATGTGGAAATGACAAAAGTAGATTGGTACAGCATGTATGCAGTGAATGAATCTGGAATACTTAATTCCTGGAGGGTTATTCCCCTTTCTGTCAGAATCCATGATGTGTGACCTAAGATATTTTGCCTAAAAATTCACAATATGCTGGATCAGTCAAAGGAAAGAAGGAAATGTTGGTATTGGAGTATAACATGTGTATGAAAATATGGGGTCATTGTTCTTACTGAAAAAATCATTAAAGGATGTCAGAAGGTATTTGAAAGTTAAGGGTTTTTTGTAAATACAGAGTTGTGCGGTGTGTTCTCACATGGCAACTATGTATAATGTGCAAAATGCTGCTGCTGACAGTGAAATACGAGTTTCTGATTCACATCTGTTTGCCTGTTAGCTTCTCTTACAGGCAAAATCAAATTTTAATAGACTCATAGTCCCTTAGGAAACCGATGTTTCACATGGAGACACAGGGGCATTTTCAGTTTTCTGCTGAGCAGCTTAGAACAAATTGTAGTGAAAAATCAGAGAGGTGGGAAAAAGCCCTGATTTGAGTTCATAAACATATCTCTAGCTCTTCAAATTGCTACTAGCAGCTGGCAGCAACATTGAACTTAATCACTTAATCTCTTCCCAAGTGGATACCCTATTTTAAGTACCTCACTGGCATTTGCTTGCACAGCATCCCTGTCAGTCCTGAACTTGGGAACAGCAGGCTTATAGATCAGATTTTCTTCCAAGTGTTGATGTTCATGTGTGCCAGCCTTGTACTGTGTAATTCTTATGGAAGAATGGGAAAAAGAGATGGATAGCTTGGCTGGGTGCATTATAATCTAATGAGGAGGAATGTGTTTTCTAATGTGTTACAGGATTAGTTCGATTGTAGTTTCTATCTGTGTGATATGTAATAACAGATTTGCATGACACTGGCAATGAGGAGGGGAGGTGACATTACACAGAAACTTCAAACAGACTCAGGAAATGATCTGCACTATATTATACTCCTACAGGTCTATAAAGATATAAATGGCACATTAATATATCCATGTGTGTTCCATTTGGTGACTATAAAATATGGTTGTCCTGTCTATGAAAATGAGTTTATCAGGATCTGTGGAAAGGGCCAAGGAATAAAAACGCTTCTTACTTTTTTGTGTATGTGTCCATAAATGTTCTGTGAGATTGTCAGAAGAGAACTGGTCACATTATTATAAGCAATGTTTTGATAAAAATTATTTCTTCGATAAGAATTGGATGTGGATACATAACCATGGAGATTATGAATCTGCACATTGCAAACACATATTCTATGCCTTTCATCCCTTACCTCCAGTAGGAGGATCTCAGAATTTTTCCCTTTTTCTGGTGCTCTCAAGCTTTGTAGATTGCCTGTTAGAATTAGGAAGAAGCATCTTTACTGGGTCTAATTTGTTTTAATTGTCATATTTTAGTCATTCTGTATGTATATATTGCCATAATAGCTATGGCTATATGATAAGTAAGCAAGCTTCTAATAGGTGCACTTGTACAATTATACTTAAAAGAATATGTTCTTTGCAGTTTTGCCTGTTTTACATCTTCTATTAAAGAAAAATGTGCAATTGTTTTGTCACAGAATTCAGTTTTGTAGTGTTAGACATTAAAAACTGTGTTAATGTCTCCTCAAAAATAGAGAGATGACTCAGTTCCATTAATTTCATTGAACTTCTTTGGGAAATAATTGCATTCTTTTTATGAACATTTATATGGAGTTGTTTAACCATACATTCCTTCTTAGCCTCCTACAGGTGTTGTTTCCAACTGGTGATAAGCGATTTTATTTCTAATTTTGAAAAAACAATATTTTGCTTACGTCTTTTGGCTTGTGTTTGTAATTCTAAGTTACAGTCTCCTGTTGTTTCTTTCAACATCTATTAAATGTTATCACCAAGAATTGAGCATATAGTAAGGAGGAGATACATGGCTTGCACTGAAAGACATGTCCCTGCCTTGTTGTAGAAGTACCGAGACTGTTAGAAAGCAAGGAAGTAACTGAATATACTTGTTAAAATTATTGTGAATTAAGCTGTTGAAATGTGATTTGAGACTTGGCTGAAGCCAGCCTGTTACTGGAAATCTGATTAGATCAGTTGTACCTTGCTGACTTCTAAGACAAAGAAGTCTCATAGCTTGGTGGAGAGCCTATATTTAAGACCTCTGTGATTACTTTCTAGGAAGAAAATGTGTTCTCTTAAGTGTTTTGTAAATGTGCTGATATTTCAAAACCACTTAAGTTGTGTTTTGCTAGTAGCTGGATGGCAAACTTCATTTTATTGGACTCTTGCTCAAGAAATCATGTATTGATGAATTTCAAGAACTATAAAGCTTTAAGAGGGGACACAAATCCAGTTTTATTGAAATTAATTGTCTTGCTGCCTGGCTGTTTTTTTTTTTTTTTTTCCCTGCTTTTTGTAACTAAGCCAGAGAAAGTTCAACTACAGCCACCTAAAATTTCTGTGTCAGTTGTGAAGGGACACTTCAGGAGCTGCCCCTGCTCCCCCCTTAGGCTGCATTAATGTTTACATACTGGCTGTTAACATTATAGCGGCGCCTGTCTCGTCGCTACAGTTACGACTCTGTCACTGATGGTATTATAAAACTCGAGATTTAGGGCTTTTATAATTTGGTTGTAAAATCTTGCTCTGGGCAACTATTTGTAATACGTTTTTAGTTGAAAACTTTGGGTGTTTTTCATAAAAAAAAATTCGGTGTACTGGACTCTTAGAAAAATATTGAAAGCACATGCATTTAAAAAGTGAAACAGTGCAATAGCGCATGTTATAGAGGACATTTATATATACATATATTTACTGTTCTTGGAAACAAAAGTATTACTATGCATTGCTTGGAAAACTGACAGAAACATTTGTGTAAGAACAACGTGGAATTTTTAGACTGTATGTTTGTTCTGATTAAACATTCAGTGCTGTTAGGGTTATTTGCTTGCCGTAAATACCATTAGTCTAAACACATTATAAAGGAGGAATATGGCAGCACAATAATGGTAAAAAGTATACACTGTAAAGAAATACACCAATTTTGTAAGTTTGTCCATTTAAATGCAAATTTGTTGGTATATGTTTCTTTAGAGTAGTGTAGTATATTTAGACTTGAGGTGACAATTTCCTTTCTGAAAAATATTTTATGGTTATTCAGTTTGACATTATATTTTAGGGAAATGGATAAATCAGCAGTATGGTGGGATAAGTAATCAAAACAAGTGAACACACTCTTAACACAGCGAGTGTTTTTGCGGGCTTTAGTTGTGCTTGCTACAGTTAGGAAATTGAGAAAGCAAGCTATGTTGTGGGATGATTTTTTGTATATTCTTTGTATTGTAGTGAAAAAACTCTAAAATTTAGATCACTGACACGAGTATTTTGTGGTGTAATCTGGTAAGGAGAGTTAGCTGGGAAACAAATTATTTTGGAATTGTACTCCTCTGGATTGATTATTGCTTTGAAATATGGAGCCAGGATGTAGAAGTTACTGGGAAAGCTTTTTGTTTCCAAACCAAAATATGTTAAATTTCATTGTACTTCAGCAAATGCCTTGGTGAGAGCCAGTGTTTGAGGATTTGTGTTTTTATAGTTACAGTGCATAAACATTTGAACATGTTTTGCTGCATGCTTTGAGGGCTGCTACTGTGCTATAGTTATAGAACCATCTCATAAAATGTTTTGGATTGGAAGGGACCTAAAAGCTCGTGTAGTTCCAACACCCCTGCTATGGGCAGGGACACCTTCCACAAAAACAGATTGCTTTAACATTTATTAGAAGAAGGGAAAACTGATCATTCAAAGTTGGGAGTGCAGAAGTCGATCTAGAAGATGCTGTGTTGGTGGCAACATTGTGAATGGCAGGTAGGTCAGCATAGACAGCTCCTGGGAGTATTTTTCATGAAAAAACCTGCGATAGGCTGGTATTTCACACTAGAAGGATTGATGCTCTCTCTAAGGTATATCCCTGACAGTCATAACTTTGATGTATTCAGAGAGTTTTCTGTTTGTCTTGCTAGTATTGCATTATGTGTTAATCCTAGAAACAGTTTCTGGAGTTTTTTTGACTGTTCAGTTAATTCAATATTAATAAAGTCAGTTTTTAAGAACTGTCTTTTTTAAGCACAGGAACAGGCCATTCCAGTGTGTTGTAAGTCTAGCAAGTGGGCCAGAAGACCAGTTTGGCTGAACAGTGAACTCTTTGTGGAACTCAAGAGGAAAAAGAAACTGTGTGATGTCTGGAAGCGAGGTCAGGCTTCACAGGAAGAGTACAGAGCTGTGGTTTGCATATGCAGAAGATTTGAATGGCCAAAAACGCAATTAGAGTTGAAACTGGTCAATGCTGTATCTGACAACAGGGAAGGGCTTTTAAAGTAGATTAGTAGCAAGGGGAAATCTAAAAGAAACACATTGATACTTGTTGAAGGTGGTCACCTGGCTAATACAGATGTAGAAAGAGCTGAGGCCATTTTTGCTTCCATCTTTAATAACACTGATAGGCCTTGGGCTGCTCAGTTCATTGATTTGGAGGACCTCATGGTCAGTACAATCCATTTGCAGACACTGAAATTGTTAGGAACCAGCTGTATCAGCTGGATGTTCACAAGTCCCTGGGGCCTGATGGGATTCATGCCAGAGTTCTGAAGGAGCTATTGGGTGTGCCAACAGGGGCCCTCTCAATGTTACTCTGTGTACAGGAAAGGTCTGAGGGAAGACCCAGTAAGCTACAGACCTGCTGGTCTAACCTCAGTTCCTGGAAACATTCTGAAGTTTATTTTGGGTAATATTGAAAGGCATTTAAGGGAACAACATGTTCACCAGGCACAGTTAACATGGGTTCCCGAAGAGAAAGTCCTGTTTAACTTATTTGATGTCCTTCCATGACCAGGTCACCCACCTAGTGGATGAAGGGAAGACTGTCATTTAAATTGCAGCCATATTGTGAAGCTGTCCTGTGTGAAGGAGAAGGATGTCCCCTGTGGGTTATAGAAAGATGCTGTGTGACTGGCAAGGTATAAACTGTCTGCTCCATTTGTAAAAGTAGCTGCAGAATAAAATTTGCTTCATTTAGATGTAGAACTACGGAAACCACTTGGTTTATTATGTGAGAAAGATCTTCTCTCATATGGTGTTCTTAATTATTCCTGTTGTAAGTCTATCCTTCATTCCTGCCCTTTGCTCCTTGTGATTCTGTGTATGCACATAAGATGCAGGTATAATCATACTTCTGGATAAAAGAAGTGGTTACAGTCAAAACTTTGGCTTTCCTAACTGTCTGAAATGTGTGTTTCTATTTCATACCAGTCAGTTCTTTCCAATTAGTTGCATGATTCACCATTCTGTGTCTGAGTTACAGTCTAGATAACTGTCTTAAACTAGATTTCATCCACTTGAGATGGTAAAAGTTTGGCAAGGAGAATTCTATACTTGTGTACAGAGTAAGAAGGTTTATTGGGAATCAATGACTACAGTTCCATACATCTGTAGTCAGTCAGTCCAGGTTATAAACTAATCAGGATTCTGAAAAACTCCACTGTGTCTCCATAAGTATTCAGCAGCCAAGTTAAGGATTCAGGCTGCAGCATTTGAGTGCTGGAAAAAATTGGTTCAGCTTTCTTGTGTGGTAATTGAAGTCTTGCACAAGATGAGCAGGAGAGCAGGTACAGCTTTGTAGTTGACAATCCCTTTTTTGGGATAACACAGGCAGACAGAGTAAGAATATTGGAAGATCCTCTGTGAAATATATACCTGTGGTTTTGGAGACGCTCCAGAATGTGTTGCAGCATCTTGTTGAGTCTCTAGAGACTGGGTTTGTTTTCTCTCTGTGTTGTTAGAGTCAGGGCTGAGATGGATCTTGCAGAACTATTTGGTTGCAATTGCTCAGTGATCTCCAGATCTCTTGAGTTCAGAAGAATTTACCAGCTTAGGCACAGCACCAGCCGTGTGGCTGCTTCATGAATGCAAAGACATCTCAGGCAGCACCCATTAAACTCTGGCCTGCTCTATCAGTGCACGTGGGGCCAGCCTGGGTGAGCAAAGGGCAGTGCTAAGCTCAAGCAGCAAGCTCTGGTAGATCCCGGGTGACTGCGCAGATACCTTCCTCTCTTCCTGCACGGCTCCGTGAATAATTGAGACTTGATTACAGTTACAGTTTAATTTTTAAAAATAATTTCAAGGACCACTTTTGGCAAATCTGTCTCTGAAATTTTCACTTTGTAGGCTGAAAACTTAAGTAAAAATGATTTAGTCATCTGCTAGTAGTATAATTTTGTATTCTGTATTTCATCATTAACCATTAAAAAACCTGTCAAGACCCCTTGTAAAACTTACAGTCCTGTTGAAATGCTGACAGATAGAATCTTAAAATTCAGACTGCTGCTGAGCATTGAACTGTTCTGTGAGTCCGTCTTGGATTCAAATGGCACAAGCAGTGGATTAATTACTCTGTCCTGTCTGCTCAGCACTAGCATCCAGGACACACTCATTTGGACTTCCTTGGCTTAAGCAAACACTTAATACATCTTCTGTGTCTGAATGTTTGTGTGTAACATGCAGCTCCCAGAGAGGGAATAATAAATACTCTGCTGTATAGAATAAACTTCAGATGCTGCTTAGGTGAGCTGGCTTGAGTGCTGACGTTTACCTGGCAAGATAACATCCATGCCTAGCATGCCTCTGGTGCAATGGCTTGGAGGGAACTTTTCAGTGCTGTGTTCCTCAGGTCTGCTTGTAGGATATTGTTTTTAGACACTACAGGTGAGAGCAGCTTAAGTATTTGTTCCCATGCGAGCCACACTTATAAACCCTCTGTAAATGAAGCGATTATTTTCTGGAGCCTCATCGTTCTCAAGGATCTAAGGTCATTGTTAGCTCCTGCAGCAGGAAAAGTGTGAAGGTAGAGACTTAGAACGGTAATGATTTGCTATATTTAATCACAGCTTTTCTGTGGCAAAGATTACAGCAGTGTACTTAGGTCAAACATCTTACTTCCCCTTCCTGCCCTCTCCCCTCCACATCCTGGGACAGAAAATGGCATGTTTTTATTTCCTTTGGTAAGGAAATAAAATGCTGTGTGTCGTAATGTTAAAACCTTCTCATAAAGACAGTCTGTGTAAGAAGCAGGAACAAACAGTGTCCATGGCATTAAAGGCAAGAATTAAACAGGTCTCAGGAATTTGGGCCAGTACCTGTCATTGCAGTCCAGACTGCTCCAGCTTTTCTGGTAGTACAGCATAATGTGGTCTTGGTGAAGGAATTTGTATGGGCTCCATCTCGCTGCTTCAGTGATATGTTTTTACTTTTAAGCTCTTCAATGTCTGTTATTCATTCCTCGTGAGCAGCAGACTGAGGAACTAGCAAAAGTGTTCTGATATCAACCATTGGCAATTTGGATGTTTGAGCTTAATGCCAGAAAATAATAGGTTCAAACTGGACTTGGCAATAGCTTATTTCTGTCTTTGGTAGGTGAAATATCTCGTTAATGTCTGTCTGTAGTATCTGGCACAGTTCATCATCCGATACTGATGTCCTGCCAGAAACTGGCTTCTCAGTCAACAGGGGTGTGTTGAAATGACATTCAGTCAGATTTTTAGTATGGTCTGCCTCCCTTTCTAGAGAAGGTTCACATTGATTTCTACCACTGCTGTTCCTTGGGGCCCCTTGTGGGACCCCCATGATGGATATAGGCACACTCTTAATAGCATTCATCTGTCTTCTGAGTGATTAAATGAATAGTTCCTAACTGGATTTAGAGCCTGCTTTTAATATGACTTAATAGGCTGTCGTTAGAGGGTCTAAAGGGGAAGAAAAAAAGCAAATGTTACTGTATGTTGACAAGTCTAACTCTATACACTACTTCCCTTGGAAGCGTTAGTCTGCTGTTGCTGAATACAAGGGTATTTAGAAGTTAGTCACACCATGTGAAATGCTGCAGTAGTTCCCTGTTTGAGTTGGATTGATTTGTCAAATTTTTTTTTGCATGTTGCTTCAGGTGCTTTGTAAACAGTGTAATCCAATCCTAAATGTAACATTAAACCATTATAAGTCTAAAGAGAAAATTAGTTCTAAACATGCAAACACTACGATAGCTATTAGTGTGACAGACTAGAAAAAGAGTATCAGGCTGCTTAAGTCTTTTGAAATAGATGAAATAACTGATGATTTGAGTAGCTTATCAAAAAACTTGTGGAATGGGCTGTCTCCAGCTGGGCACAGAATATGAGTTGGAAAGGGAAGGCTGGCTATTCCAAGGGGCCTCTTGGAAAGCTTCTGGAGCCGCTTCTTGCTGAGCTGCTGTAAACTGGGTTTGGGATGTGCAGGTAGGGTGTGGTTGAAGGGCTCTTAACTTGAGAAGGGCTGGAGGGTAGAGGTTGAGGAGCACAGGTCGAATACTGGATGAATTTCCACTGGGATTGAGACAGCCCCAAGATGTCAGCTGAAGGAGTGACCTTATATGACAAATTTTTTCTCCTTCCTGCCTGCTCACTCTCAAAATACACTGAGTATATGTCCAAGGCCAGTGAATACTAGACATATTTTCAACTCTGAATTTTTTCCATGGCCTGTTCTGCTCTTCCTAGTTTTTATTAACCGTTCTGTCCATAGTGTGCTATTTTGCTTTGGAGTGCTAGTGATTGCCAACAGAATATGTTGAAACAGTGACCTGCTGCTGCTGAGTCTCCAAAACAGTTTTGCTCAAAAGTATTTGCTTTTGTGCCCTATGCTCATACCTTCCAGACAGAGTAGCCAAGTAGCCCATGCCCAGAAAGAACTGAGTGTTTTCTTTATGATTGACTGAGCTGATTAAAAACAGTTCTGTGTTACTATCAACAGTCCAAAGAAATTGTTATTTGGGGCCTTACTTAACACTAGATAGACCTTCTGTACCAAGAATGTAAATAATTTAAAAAATCCCTGGAAATCCTTCATTTCTTTTCCTGAGGTCTGATTAATTTGTTTTTCTTCTGCTATCTCCTAGTCAGTCATTCTGTAATACTAATAAGCTTTTTGGAATCTTTTTATCTCTTCACGGAATCTTGTGAGGTTAAATCACACTTTAATTAAGAGGCTTTTTCCCCTCTGTAGGTCAGCGTTTGTTTTTGCTCTGTAGATACCATAGAGAAACTGGGAGAGAAGGAAGAGGGAGGGAATGGTGAAAGAAAATCTGTATACAATAGAGTATAAAGGAGTTTAAAAAAACTGAACTGTAGATGTTATCTTGTGTTGCACTAGCTGGAAACTCTGTAAGAATTATTGGTACTAATTTAACTGGAATGTATTACTGTAGATATATTTTATTTTTGGCTTCTCTCCCTTCCCAGTTTTCTCATACCCTTTCTTTGGCACGTGTTCAAATCATAGAACATGTTGAGTTTATTTTATTTCCTTTTAAGAACAACAAATTCTGAGTATTTGCATAAAACCGTTTTGCTTACCATGTAATGTGCTCCAAGCAAGAATTACTGATTTGCAGTTTTGAGCAATTTCAAGTTCTCCAGCCTGCAAAGTGTCCATTTCCTACTTTAAACAACCCAAAATATTGAAATAGGAAATTAATTTAAAAAGGCAGTGGGTCATGAGTCCTTAAACTGTATATTTTTGAGATGCAGTTCTGAACATTATTTTTGTGCGAAAGACTTGCTATTGGTCTTTACTAAGCTAAAAAGTTATCATGTTCTTTTTTTTGAAAACTTACTGCTTAGCTCTGTTTTCATAATTTTCGGCATTATTTTGAAAGCTTGTCTGTTCCTGCTGATTTTAAGTGAACTTTTGCACCAGGACTTCGCTGCTGACCTCCAGCTGTCAGTAGGAAATTGGTGGGTGTGAGAGATTAACGATACCCTAAACATAATCTGTAGTGCTTGTGTTTTTACAGGGATGCAATCACAACTCCACATCTATACTTGGTTTGCTTGTGGTGTCAAGCTGCTGTAAAGCAGAAAAAACCCTACCTCTTACCTCTTCATTTTAACCTCTTTCATTTCAGAGGCAACCTGTGATTTGTGTGTTTGATTTAATTCTGCAGGTTATAAAGTGGTGTGTTTTACAGTGTGGGGGGGAGGGGTTGAAGCTGACAGGAGGAATTCTTCCTGTTTTTGCAGACCATGAGTCCTGTCTGGGGAGCCATTACAAACTATTATGTTAGCTTCTTAGTTTATGTTCAAAAATTAAAGCCAGAGTTAACTCTTCTTGAATCCTTCTTTTTCTTTTTTTTTTTCTNATATATATTTATATATGATATATACATATATATGAAAATATTTATTACTAAAAATTACTATTTTCCTGTAACAAGTCATTAAAGCATAAGTTTTGTGCTTTTTTTAACATTCCACCCCCTATTTGCCTTTGAATCCAGTGATTCCTATGAAAGTAGTTTTATTTGTGATTCCTTAAGACTTGTAAAGAATCAAAAAAAAGAATATCAGATAAAATACAGTGATAAGTGTCAGAATATGCAGCAGATTCAATGAACAGTGGCATTCATTTAAAATTCAAACTTGATTTTGTAGGGAACTAATATAATGGATTTATGAAAAAAATGGTTATAAAAGTCATGTGTAGTTCAGATTTTGTTGTATAGGTCACAAGGAAGGGTGTGTTCGACTTGTTTCTAGTACCTCTTTGTTCTTGAGTCAAATCTTGTTGGTTTGACAACACTGAGAGCTTTTGGAAAAGCAAATAGCAGGAATTTGAAGTTTTGGACTGGGGATGAAGTTAGAAAGCTTTATAGCAAAGTAAAGCTGCTCTCGTCTTATCAGTGAGTTGGATATTTGTTTTTTGTGGGTGTTTGCCCCTCCAGCTGTTTAAATTTATTGCATATGTGGAGAAACATAACCCATCAATTAGATGCGTAGTCAGAGAACCTGTTCTCTTAATTGCATGCATAAAGATTTTTAGCATGCTGCTGTATCCATCTTTGGGCTCCTTCTGTCCCCCTGTGCTGCTGACTGCTGCTGTGCACTGGGTTGTGGGAGCTGTCGCAGGGAATGGGGTCTGAGTGTACCTGCCCCGGTGTGTCCCTCACCCTGGGGGGTGAATTTAGGGGCTCCCTCTCACAGCTCACACCTAGGGCTGTTCTCACTGAAGGAGGTGCCTGTTCAGTCAATTTATTTTAATTCTGTACATGATGGTATTCATCTTGCTGTAGTTATTTCCTGTTATTTCTCACTCGTTAACTTATTTCCCTTTTAGTTTTGAGCAAGACAAAAAAAAGTGGTAAAAAATGCAATACTGGTAAAAAAGAACAATTACAGGAGTTCAAATAAGTTTAATTAATTGCAGTGAATGTTTAGATTTCAGGATGTCTGCTCGGAAAGGTTTGTGGTTTAACTGAAACAAGGCAATAGAGAAAACAATTCTTTTAACTTCGTATCACCAAAAAAAGTTTTTGATGAGGGAATTCTAGGAACTGGAGTGCTGCTATTTGACACAAAAGATGGGCAGGGCAAGGCAAAATGTGTGAAAGTAATAAATATTCAGAAGGAGGAATGAATATTGGGAAAGATACAACTTAAAAATGACAGGTCCTATCTCTCTTCTGTGGCTGTTTAGTGAAAGAGAAGGTGTTTGCTTTCTGCTGGAAATTTTCTTTGAGGGCTGCTGTGGTCGCAATAAATAATTTGCGGTAAAATTTCTGTGAACATAAGTACGTTCTAAGGATTCATCCCACCTTCAGGCAAGGTTGGTTGGGGGGTTTTTTGTGTGTTGATGGTGCTGTTGTGTTTTGTTTTTTATTTTTTTTAGCTTAGCAGCAACTCTGTATTTAAGAGAAACCATAAATGCATTGAAGGAAAACCATAAATGAGAGAGAACTGGCAATGAGCTTTGTAGGAAAAAACAATCTTGGTTGTATTTAAAGGTTAGTATTTTGTATGATTTACTATTATATGAAGCAAAAGCTTATTCTGCTTGTGAAAGTAGAGTTATTTTTTGAATTTTATAGCACATCAAGCTGAGCAAAAAAACATTCTTCAGCAAACTGTTCCACAAACAATATGTTGGCATGCAGATTTGGACAGTTGCTGCTCCTATTGGCACGAATAGGATTTTTTACTCACGTGTAAGGGAAATTGGACTTTGGCCTCAATCAAATAAGTTTTCCAGAGTTTACAGCATTTACAAGAAGATATAAATACCTTGCTCACAGGCAAATACGTTCAAAGTCTGAGTGCAGCACTTAGTGATATCTTTGACTTTAAAATACTTTTGGTTAAACAAAGGATAGGAGAACTTTAATCTGTTTTGTATTTCCTATATTTTCATTTGAAGTCCTGAAGATGAATTTTTGAAAAACTGGGACAGTTTCAGTAAAGAGCTATAAGTATGATTAAAAACTTAGGGAATGTAGTGGAAAAACTGAAGGATTTCCGTTCTTGTTTAAGAAATGGTATGAGGGTGACTTGCTTGGAGGGGTTAGTGTTCCAGGGGAGGTAAAGATGTAACTGTTTTCAGAGACCAGACTAATTCTTGTCTTAGGGTGCAAATTGTAAAGATAAGTACCCATAAAATAATATATCAGTGATTGTGGTAATTGGAAATACTTAGAAGACAATTTTGATCTCTTTAAGTAAATGGCTAATTCATTAGAGAAGAGTTTGTGTTTTGTATTCATTAGGAAGACACCTTGTTTATCACTGTAATCTCTTATGATTTTTAAAATCTGTGAAAAAAATAATTTATGATATTTTGAAGTTGCTTTCCACCTTTTTTCTGTAGAATAATAGAATTGTTCAGGGAAGTCTTGGGAATGCAGCTAGTGCAGCTTCCTCCTTGGAGCAGGGCTGGCACTGAGTTCAATCCAGCTTGCTTGGGGATTTGTCTGGTCAGCCCTGCAAACCTCTGAGGACAGAGGTCCAACAGCCCCTCTGAGTCCCTGTTCCAGTGCTCTCCTGTCTTGCTGGAGAAAATGCTGTTTCATTGGGTCAGGTTGAAGTCTGCCCAGCCGTGCTGCTGGTCCTCCCTGCCAGCTGATCAATGCCTGCTTGTATCGGGGACCGCAACCAGAAATGGGACTCTGTGGTGTAGTGAGTGCCAAGTAAATGGGATTAATCATTTCCCGTGACCTCCTACCTAAACTTCTGGTAATACAGCCCAGTACACTCCTAGGTTTCCTTGTTATTTTTGTCCTGTAGCTTTTTGGGTTTTTTAGCAGTTATTTTTGACTCTTTCCTCTGGGCAGTGCAATAACAAAAATACGTGGCTCTCTGTTGAGGTTTATAGGCCATAGTTTAAGAGCTATTGCTGTTATAATTTGGTCTAAATGTTACCAAGTTGTCCAAAAAGCAAATTTTGTTGAGTTAAACTTTTCTTTGAGGAAGGTATCAGTGAAAAAGATAATTATCTTCTAGAAGCCTGTGGTCTGTTGTAATTGAAACATTAAATGTGGAATCTGCAAGATTGGAGTTATTCAACTGTAGATAAATGTGACCTGTGCTGGATAACTAAACTGTGAGACCTTGCCTTCTTAGTTCTCTAACAAACATGTAAGAAAATTCATTTTAAAATGTTAATTAGGAAGAAAAGGAAAAGAAATCAAGTGAAAAGTATACTGAACACTGCTGCTCTTTGCGACTTGAACTAAAGGGCAATTAAAACATGATTACTGGCATGCAAGCCTCCTTTTTCAGGTGAAGGACACTTGTCTTTTTAAGACTTTTTCAGCAAAGGTTTTTTTTTTAGTTCTTTAATTTAACACGAGCAACTGGCAGGATGGACCTTGGTCTGCTGCTCATGAATTTAGTGTTACCCCTAGCTCATGTTTTTCCTTCCGAGTGCAAGATCACAGATGTCATTAGAAACAGAGCTGGGTATGGGAGATATTGTCAATTGAAGAGGTGACCGGGAGGCAGTGGGAAGCCACAATGAGGATACTTATGAAAGCAGGCTTTGGAAAAAATAGCGCAAGACCGAAACCATGGAGGAGGAGTGGACAGTAAGGATTTGTGTGTGTGTGTGTGCTTGGGCTTTCCCGTAGCGACCTTGCCAGACCGTTGCTGCTGTAGCCACCTGCTGATGTTGGTGTTGCCAAGATTAGCATTCAGCACTGGTTCATGCACTTTAGGAGTGGAATGCAAGCTGTTTATTAGTATCTTTAAACCTCCCCAGAGCATGTGGTTAGACATGGCTGACTAATTATTTTTACTGTTTAATCATTTCTTGCTCTCCTAATACCATTTCCCAATTATATTCTTCTCTTATTTACCAGCTGCAGTTTTAATACAGTCCTTGGGTTGTACCAGTGACCCTTTTACTTGGCCTACCTCCATCTTTCTGTCCTGTTTTCTGTCAGCTGTCATTGTTACAAAATAGTACAACATTTTCTGAACTTCCAACTGCTTTTTAACAGCAGAGTTCAGGTTTGGGTTAGGCTTGTTCGATCACATTTGCACAAGGCCAGGAAGTATGCCCCTTCCCCCTCCTCTTTTTTTTCCCTTTTCCCTGGAAGCATGGGGCTATTTATTATTAAAACAGTCACTGAATTAGTTTGGAAGAAGAAAACTCCTTCTGCTTGGAGTTAGCCAGGGCCTCACAGATGGGCTTGTTGCAGGCAATTGGAGATGACGTCATCTAACAAGTTGCTGTATTTTCAGTTCCGGAAGTCACTTCCTTGCACAAATTTATTGTCTGCACATTTTGCCTCCTCCCAACCATCTACTTCTCACATTGGTCTTGCTGCAGCTGCACTGCAGCTTCTGATTTCTTTCCTTCCTCTTCTCTAGTCCCTTTTCCTTTCTTTGTCTTTGTGGTTGGTGACTTGCGTTTTACCCCCAAAGGGACTACAGTAGAAACTAAAACTCGTTTAGTTCTTAGTTTGTTCGTGTTTAAAAAAAAAAAAATTTCAGTGGGAGGCTAAAAAACCCTGGCTGCATGACAGAGAGAATGCAGGGAAGAATCCACTAAATAAGTTATGTGCACATACATTGATCATCCTGCTTTGTGCACACTGTATATACAATTGTGAATACACAGAGCATACACTGAAAGCTGCATCTGTCACTCAGTTGCCGGTTGAGGCTTCTCACAGGTGTGTTACTGTGGGATGTTACTGATGTTCTGACGTTTTCCAGAATACTCAGAGTGGATTGAGTTACCAGGTTAGCTCTCATGGGTAGGTTTATTTCTGTGCATCCAAACAGCTGAGTGTTTGGATGTTTCTCATAAATTTTTATTGCTATTACGGGGTAAAAAAATAATCTAAGAAACAAGAAATATCCAATATTTTTTCTTGAGAACAAATTAAAATAAGATTTACAGTACACAGAATTATATTAGATGGCAGTTTGCTATTCAGGAGGGTTGGGGCACCAGTATTGTTTTATCACTTGAGCTAGCCAGCTGAAGGACCAGGTGAATGTTTGCAGACCAGCCTGGGAGCTGAATTTATCAATTGCATCAGGTGAATTTTTACCCCTTTCTGTTCAGAAATGTCATACAATATTTTGATGCTTTATTGCAAGTTGTAGGAGCTATTTTGCTTAAATCCTCGTGGACCCTATTCCCCATCTTTTGTTGTCTTGCTTCTTTTATTCCTCATCCTCACTAAATCTTTAGATTCAGGCTTTTTTTGCCTTAGAGTTCCGTGCTAGAATCTTGTTTCTAGTACCTGGCACAGGGTGGTACTGGGTAGAGAAGGTATACAGAGAGCAGATTTGTAATTCTGCTTTAAAAAAAAACAACCAAAAAACAACGACCATGAAACAAACTGATTTTGCTAGTTAAAGTTTTGAACTTAAGCCAAATTTAAATCTTCTCTGTGAGTAGAGAGCAACTTGTGGAAGTCAAGATGCTGCATTATTGCTTTTCACAAATTCAGTGTGATGTGGAAGCAGTAAAACTTTTAAGTGGAATGTGTCCCTGTAGCTTAGATGGCTGCTGTGAAAAACCTTGCTCTGGGTGCATAACTTGACAATGTTATGGACATGTAAACATGGTTAGAAAATACTGAATAAACTTTTTGGATGAATCAAGCTTGGGAGCTGTGTGCTAGGGATTTCTTTATTTCCTGCTGTCTGTGCTTTTGTTTCTGAACTGATAGCAAGATATGTTCTGTTAACACACGGCTCTGTTAACACTCTATGAATGCTTGGAAACTTAAAATGTCATGACAAAATGCAACATATGAGCCTGGGTTAGACCTTCTATTATATATTACCTTCTGTAGTAGCAATATCAAAAGAATCCTAAATCACATGAAGACAGAAATGGATTCAGGTTATAAACTCACTTCCATATTGAGAAACTTTAATGGTTGAACATGTGGTGCCTTCACAAAAATTATCACATTTTGTGTGTAAGACCAGTGGGGACAATAAAAAAAATCCCAAATACTACAAGGCTGATGGTAAACTGAAGAAGTTAAGAACACCAGTCCAGTAAGAAATACTGAAACTGAGTGTTCCAACATTTGGCCACAGTCTCTAACAAAATCTTTGCAGAAGAGGAGGAATAATTGAGGGCAAAGCAAACCCGCAGTTGTAGTGTCTTCCAGTTTCTTGAGAGTGATTGATGGTGGCTTGCGACTGATGTAGAGAAAATAACTTTTATTTCATCTGGATCCTACAGTGCAGTCGGTTGCTGGAGCAGCTCATATCTGCATAGTCAAGTTTAGTTTTGGTCTCGTGCTGCAGTAGATTCAACAAAAATGTGAGAGCATGAGCTCAAGTTTATACTTTCCCTAAAGAGCAGTGTGAGCTATGGGCTGAGACACAGGCACAGATCAAAAGTTAGAAGTGGAAAAAAGTAGATAAAGGTTAGAAGAGAAGATAGTGGCCACTGTTCCAGGGCACTGTTGGCACTGTGACTTCCAACTGGCTTGAGCCGAGATTTGTGCATCAGTCTCAGTAGAAAACTTTTCCTGATATTATAGGCAGAAGGGCTAAGGTGCCTCGAGTTACATAGCGCTGATCACAAAACTGAAGTTAACACACAAGCATTTTGCTGAAAATTCACAATTTCACTTAGGCTTAGGTCCTTGGGTGCGTGCTTCTGTGAGTGGCTCGTGTGTAAGCTTATTTTGTGATAAGCGCTGTGTGAAATTCAAGGCGCCTTGCCCCTTGTCACAGCTTCAGGACTCATGTGGAGTAGCCAGTTACTATATATAACTTGGTTCCTGTAATTCCTCACTGCTTTGGATACTGTGCTATCAAGATGCTATTTTTGGGTTTGTACTTATTTTTCTGTAAGGTGGTAATGATTCACCCTCCATCAATAATCTGTTTTTTAAATTCTCCTGTAATAAAATGTTCTTAATGAATAAAGTGTTTTTCTTCTCTCTGAAAAAAAAAAAAATTGATTCATTCACTAATTTTATCTTTTCTTTTTATAGGAGAGGTCTTCTCACAATCTACATGGCCAATCAAGTAAGTAGTCCGTTATTTCAGGAGTAAAAACATGTAGGGTCCATTGGAAATGTCTTGTTCAAAGTTGATGGATGCTGAGATTCATTGTCTGTTTTAATCATTGCAGGATTTTTCTTTAAGAATTATGCATGATTAGATAACTAAAACTATCATAAGAAAAAATTGTGATCAGAGGTCTTTCAGAAGGAGCTGTAAAGCAGAGGCTGAAATGTGGTTCATTGTACTATGCTCAAAATTTTGTGTGTCAAAGCCCCAAGAAGATGGTCGTTTTATATTTCTCCTCCGTAATAGAATGGCACTGGTACATAAATGATTGTTATTTTCCAGATGAGAAATCCAAGACCATATCCTTCAGTTTTGTAATTAATAGTTTCTTGAACTTGTATCAGCTGTTGTGCATGCAAACATTTTTACCGCATGGTTGTATCAATTTAAATTTTGTGTCATATTTCTTATACTCTCCTTCAAATAAATAACATTTGTCTAAATGATGCTTTGTGCATTAACTTTTTCCGAATATAAAATGCTTTTGTTAACTTAGTCGTACTCCTTTAGGAAAGATTTTATTTTGCGAAAGGAATTACGTAAAACTTTTGTACAGTTTGGGTTGCATAAATAGTCACAGAAACTACAAAAAAGAAGGCAAGAATTGCGTTCAGACTACTGAGAGGGTTTGCTGGGGCCTCAGTAGAGTCATACATGAGTCAAACTCTGATGGTGATGATAAGATTAATGACTAAAAGGGTGAGACAAAGGCAGTGTATCATAGCACAGATTAGGGTGAAAAAATTGCTAGGTTCTCTTCCATCCTTGTAAAGTCATTGTTGATGACTTGTAATTCTGAGTATTTTGTGGGGGCAGAACTTTTGGAAGGAGGTGATATCATGACATGTGTTAGCAGGTAAATATCCTGGAAAGTCCCTTTATGCATTTGCCAAACCTGTTACATAGTTCTCTCTCGGATTCTGGTGCTTAACAATTTCTTTTAGGCAGAAATTCTTGGGTTGTTCTGTATTGATAGACTCCGTCTTTACAGACAGACCCATGAGGGGAACTAACAGATTTTAGAAGAGAATAAATGAATTTTTACTTTTCACTTCATTATTGTCAAAGTACCATTTTAACTTTTATAGCTTCTTGACTTGTATGGCTCATACTCTGTCCTTTAGGATTCCTTTTCTTTAAGAAGTTTTTTAACCTAATTTTAAAAGATGACGAATTCTCCTTTTGAAATTTAATTATTTAGGTGTTCAGACTCCCAGTAGTGCATGGGAACAGGGTTTGATTCCTGCAAGGAAATCTTAACCTTGGAAGTTTTTCTTGAATTCAGAAGGGCAGCTATGTAGAAACTCCTCATTCAAGAAACAGAGGACAGTGATATTTAGTTGGACATACCATCACTCCTTTGGAATGGACTTTCCAAGAGAAGGGGGCAAATAGGTGTGCTTGAATAGCAGCACTTCTGAGTATCCTGGTTCTGAGAAAGCTGTCATTGTGTTCATGGCTCTAAGGCTGAAATGCCACACAGTTCACCTGCTGTTTGGATGGAGTTGTTAGGGAAAAGCCAAGCCATGCAGTTACATTTTATGGATGCCATTCAGTGGCAGATACTCTCTTCAGCATAATGGATTATTTTAGTCACAAATCTTTGGTGAAGCCAGGGCTGATGTCAGGCTGAAACCAGGGTTTGCTCTGTAAACTGCCCGTGATCATGTCATTCTTACCTTGTTAGCAAGCCCTGTAAACACAGTAAATGTTTCCTTATTTGTGTTGCTTATCTTTGGCTTAGAACTTTATATGCCTTGATAAGATTCACTTATAAATTTACTAAGCCTTTAAAACATTTATTTCTGTCAGCTTTAGATTGCAGCATGCCCCATTTTGAAAGCTGGCACGTTTTAATCATTGGTGATGGAGGATAGATTGTGAAATTAGCCTTCATTTCTTGCATTCTGTAAAACTCGTGTCAGGACCTGTTAAGATGTTAATGGAACTAGATGTATTCTTTTGTTTTGTTTCACGTTTTGCTACACTGTATTTTGCACCCTGAGCAGCAATAATTAAGGCTTTTTGTGTGATTCTTCATGTGTGCCTTTGCCCAGGTAGGCAGGAGGTAACTGTAATTGCTCTTGGTTATTATAAGTGATTATCATGACTGTTGCTGCAGTGAATTTTTATAGCCAGATTAGGGCTTTTAAATCAGAAAATTTTATTTCTTTTGTCCTGTTGGCAGTATGTGACAATTTGTCCTTGGAGATGAATTTACGTAGTGGAAAGGGGAAAGGTGTGTTAAAGCTTTATGCATGGCTGCTGTTTCTCATTTCAGCGAGTTAAATGCAGTAGAACATGAAAGGCAGTGGGGTCTAAGGACTCTTGTTCTAAAGGTGACATTTTTATTGTTTTTTTAATCTGGAGCTACTAGAAACTTGTGAATGGAAACATGTGATTTAGTGTCCTGGTTTATTTTAAATAAGTCAGTGATTATAGATTTATGTGAACCTGAACTCCCTAGCTGCATTTCCTTGCTACTTACGTGATAACATGACAGATTAAAAATAAGATACTTAAAAGATGTTTAGGCTATGTATGCTCTATGGAAAGATAAAATAAAAGTGTTTTTTCAGACTAGCTTTGCTAGATTGAAGGTATATAAGAATGTAGAAATAAGCATAGGACTGAAACATTTGTAGCTTTAAATTTAATGTGCAGAGTCTAAAATCAACTTCTGAGCTTCGCACTGGAAGTCATTTGAAGTTTTTAGAAGAACATTGGTATGCCTAAGTCCTAACATTGTTGAACATGTGTGTTTGAGACCTAAAGTTTCTGTAATAGCCCAGAGGAGAGTAGTGGTAATCAGTGCTGTGAACCACACAGAGCCATGGAGCTTTTGAGTTCTATTTTGGATTGCATATATTAAAGTCACGGAATTTTTAGAATTGTAAGAGATGCATTGGTAGTGAACATATAAGATGATCCTTCATGGATAATTTGAGATCAAAAGGAACTCCAAGATTCCAGCAAAAGGTGGAAAGTGAAACGTAATCTTTCAGTTATTTTTATCTGGAACAGTAGCTGATATTAATGACTGTCCATGAAGATGACCTATAGCTCTTATGTTTCCAAACAGTTAAGGCATACTTCGTTGAGAACAGCTCAACAGTTGGGTTGTTTCTTTTACATTGAAGAAACTGTATCTTTGGATTAGGGTTTGGCTTTTCAGGTGTTGGAAACAAAACAAACAAAGGCTGCCTTCAATATGCAAGATGGGAAGAGGCTAATCTGAAGTAGGATTGATTTGAAAGCTTTTTTGAGAAACAAAACTTTAGAAAAATTTCTATGTTTTCACTGAAATGCTACACCAGAAGGGAGGCAGTTATCCTAGCATGTGCTGAGCTACATGCTATGTTTGAAATTCAAACTGTGCATCACTACTTCAAAGTCTTTATTTGTTCTGTACTAGGACTTCTCCTGTATGGTGGGCTGCTTACAAAATTTGAAATGTTAATATTAATAAGAGACTCTGGAGAGTCACGGGGTAAATGATACAAAGCTTAAGCATAAGGTTTAGCAGCTGGATGCAAAAGGCAGAGTGAAGCTATTGAGGGCTGTTTCTTGAGAGTGATGGGAGGAAGAAGTGTAGGGGTATGTCCCAGCCGTAGAGAAAGCATTACTTAGTGGAAAGTTATAAATTTGAAAAGTAAGATAAGGAAGATAGAAAGAAAAGGAAATAGAAAAGCACAATCTGTAGGTAAAAATCAAAAATTTATTGTGGCAAGAGACATGGAGCTGAATTGACATAACAGGAATTGGTGTGTGGGAGTGTCAGAGGTAAAACAAGTGGAAGAAAGATGAGAAAATATAGAGTTTATTTTAGTTAAAGCAGAGAGCAAGTGATAAAGAAAATTATGAGTTTGCCAGGAAAGGACTGGATTAGTTTAGTGATTAATTTTAAGAAAATTCTAGGAAGAGCCCAGAAAGAGAAACAGAGAGAGATGATATTATTGGTGTCCTGGAAATGGAAGTTGGGGAAACTTTCAGCAATTGCATCTGGTCAAAGTTTACACAGAAATCTGAGGATCCTGGATCTTAGTTATTCTTACGCTGGTGTTGGGTCATTGGTGCATCTGCTGTTTATGAAATACTGCGCACAGATCCTCATACACAGAGGAAGAGATACTATTTAAACAAATAACTGAACAAGTTGATCAGTGCTATTCCAGTGGGTGATGCTCTGCCTATGTATGTGATAAAGTAACACAGCTGAGCACAGTTTTTTGCTGTTTTAGAGTAGTCCAAGTAGTTTCACAGTTGAATTGTTTTTCAGTTGCATAAGCCAGCTAAATCTGGGTTCATTTTGGATGTATCGTTGTTTATTCCTACTAGTCAAGTGTGAAGGTTGCATGTAAGTTGCGCTCTTAAAGCTTGAAATACTTGGTCTAGGAGCATGCAAAAATACTGAAACACAGACTCAAAAAGAAATCCCTCAGGATCTAATGGAGAAATGAATATCCAGTGCTCTTCAGTCAACTTTAACTCCAGATATTTGTATGATTTTTTTACAGGGTGGAAGTCATAGTGATTCAAAGTATTACAGAATCTTCATGCTGTGCAGTATTAAAAAAAACCTCAAAACTATTAGTTTAATTTCAGATATCTGGCACACACAGAGAGCAAAGTAGATACCAAGCTTGACAGAGATATGGCACACTGTAGAACATGGTTTAAATGTTTGATGCTGAGAGCCTTCCAATATCACTTTCCATATACACTAAATTCATTATTGTTTCATGCTTTTTGAGAGTGATAGGTGGATGGATGAAAGAAAGAGGAGTGAGACTTGCTGTGGCAGGAGAAAAAGCAACAACAGAAAGCCACTTTTGATCTGTGCTTTTGCTGATTCTGTAGTTTTAACTTTTTGCTAAAGGCAAACTGGTAATATTGTAAAGGAAGGTACTTGCATGCAAGAAATGCTCTGACACTGAGCATTCCTGAGTGATTTTTCTCACCAGCTTATCAAATGCTTTCTGTACAAAGTTGCTAATGTATCTGAGTTGTTACAGATGTCTCAAGAAATACCTTGTGCCAGTTGCAATTAAATGAGGGAGGATACTATGAATAATGTAGGTTGAAGGGTGTTTTTGTTTTGTGGAGTTTTTAGAGTAATGTGCAATCATTTGTCGTTAACGTAACTTGCAACTCTGAGAAATTAACACCCAGTGCTGTTACATTTTATAAAATATTGTGTACCAATTCAGAAATATCCTTTACAATGAAAAAAAAATTGTCGTGTCTTCGTTTGTAATTCTTTGAAGGAATAGGTATTTAACACATCTCATTTGTTTCAGCAAAGTGTTATATTTGGCTACACAGTTTATTCATCGTAGCACAAGAAAGTGTTTTCTGTTACTAGACTGACATTTCATAAACAGGACTAGCTGCCACCTTTTCTTCTCCATTGGGAACAGTTTCATCTTAGTCAAAAGATGGAGGCAATCCAAATGACGAAGGACAGGTGAATTTACATTTACATTTTACAGATGCACATTTTAAATGTTTGGAACCTTTCAGCTGTAGTAAAATGAATTTGACCACTCCTCCCCTGTCTTTTTAGATAATTAAAATTTTGTTGTGTGCTTTCATGTAATCCTTAGTACTAATATTATACAAGGACTACCAGGGCGTAAGAGTTTAGCTGTTCTTTTAGCATGCTAGTGAAGATAGGAATAATTGGATTTTTTTAAAAAATTTTTCTAACATTTCAGAAGCAATCTCCATACCTGAAAGTTAATCGAGTAAATGCTTGAAACACTTGTCTTCCAGAATTGCTTTGTCACTCTTATCTATACCGTTCTTCTGGGGTGACAGTGGCTTTGATTACAGCATCAGCTGGCAGGAAATGTGTATTTATTGTCTAAGGGTGTCCAGATTCCCCTTCCATTCCTTGTGTTGTGTCACCTTTTAAGTTGACAGTGTGCTAGTTAAGGTAAAACCATTGCTTTGTTCCTTCTTTCAAGCAAAGAAGGCTTAAGTATCAGGCTACTTTTCTTGTTAGAATAGTAAGTGGTTTTATTTTCTTGGTTTTATAAGTTACTATTAGAACAGCAGAAGTACCTTGATACTTGGTTTAGATTGGATACTAGGAAAAATTTCTTTACAGAAAGGTTTGGCAAGCACAGGAAAAGGCTGCCCAGGAATACGATGGAGTCACCAGCCCTGGAGGAATTTAAAAGGTGCGTAGATGTGGCACTTAAGGACATGCTTTAGTGGTGGACTTGGCAATGCTGGGTTAGTGGTCAGAGTTGATGATCTTAAGGGTCTTTTGCAACCTAAACAGTTCTGTGATTCTGTGAAAATCCCATTTGAAAACTCAGAGAGAAGGGTTTTCCTTCTTGGAAACTGCATTGAACTGAAGCTTAGGATTGTAAAGTGCTTCTTGTAGAGGGCAAAGCCCCATTTTGGGACAGTGTTCTGAAGCATGTCCTGATTTCCCTAGGGAAGCACCCAGCACCCAGTCATTGCTGCCTGTGTGAGGGAAGAGCAAAAAGGACAGAATTTAGTCCTGGCTGGAAAGAAGTCTAAAGTACTCACGGCAGAATTTCTGCTTTTGCATGGACATACTCTCTCAGGTGATGTCTTGCCCTTTGCTGTAGTTGATAATTTTTGTATTGTCACAAGTTTAGCCTTTAATTTTAGTGGCGACAAGAAACAAGTCTTGTCTGGTGTCAATTTAGACACTGAAATCAACTCAGTAGTGTTTTCCCTGAGGCTACAGTTCTAATATAACACAGTTCAAGTTTGAAGCTCAGTGGAGAGTCCTGAATCCCTGCTTCTAATAGTTGCATTTTTGCAACTGTTTTGACCCACATGGTAGCATGGGATTTTGTCAAGACTTTGTTTGTTTCTTCTTCTATCAAGTCATATGATATTCCTTGGTAAGTCCTGCCTCCTGTTGTGGGATGGCTTTTTTCTCCTATTTTGTCATCTGGGTTTAGGAGGAGGCAATCTTCTGTAGCTTCTGCTTCATTACTGCCTGGATCTTAGTGGAAAAATAAGGTAGAAAACGAAGAGCTCACATCTTTCACTTTTTATGGAAGGCAGACTCAGATGGAGCTCATGCCATGTTTGCTCTTTAAACGTGGCCTTCACCTTTGTGCTGCCTCATGGTTTAAAGCCAGGCAGAGTCAGCCTCTTGTTCTCAAAGTGGCACTTGGGATATGGCTGGTGTCACGGCATGGACAGTCAGGCATCACAGATGCACTTGGTGAGAGTGGCAGTAATCTGGCTTATGAAACTCAGGAACAAGAACCAACATCAATGGATTTTTATGCTTTAGATTTTAAGGGGCAAATCTCAAAAAAGCTAATCACATTACTTTGTGCTTGAAAACAATGTGCTGAAGTGAGAAATGGGGTTTGTTTTTTCCTTGTCATTTCAGTAGGCAATCCTTAATGCTCTATAAATGGCAACAAAATACAGCATTCTTGGACACTTGATGGCACTTGCATTATGAACTTGCCTTTCAGAAACATCTCAGAGGAAGGAAATAAATCATAATGAAACAGGATTTACGGAGCCAGAGATCTGCATAACTAGAATACGCTGGTCACTCATTCCAGTCTTTTTCCTTTGACAGGTTAAACTGAGAGTTGAGAACTAGCTTTTATTAATTTTAAGCTCTTACTAATGATTCTTATTTGCTGTATACTTAGGTGTACATAGGTGTGCGCCTGCAGAAACAAAAACTCCAGCCGAGGAATAATTAACACTAACTAAGCCCAGTTTTGAATAAGAATCTAGAAAAGAAAGCTTGATTTCTCTTCTTAGAAAACTTTTAACTGTTCTTTAACCTTGTTATCTGTCTGCTTTTGTCTCATTCTCTCAGCATCCTTGAGGTACAGAAGAGTTCAAGAACTGCCAGTTGTGTACTGAGTTGGTAAAGTAAAGGCAGTATAAATGTAGTCATAGCAAAAAGCCAAGCTTTCAATTAAGATGTCAATAAAGTTAATATAGACTACTTGAAGTACACAGTTTTCTGAGTAGTTTGGAGGAATATGGACACTATTCAAAAGAAATGAGTGCTTTTTATTGCTTGACAGTAATGTTCAGATTTGTTTCATAGGCACCTAAACAGAAGAAAAATTTTACCCTTTCATAGAATGGTTGAGTTTATTGTGGTGGCTGTGCAGAGAAGCGTATTGTAAGATCAGCATTTCCAAATTCCTTGCTTAGAAATGAAATGCAGATGTTTTCAAATAATCAAAGACTTGGACATGCTTTATTCTAGTCGACAAATACTCAAGACACTTTCCAAAAATTTTGTTTTGGAATTCAGAATTAGATGCCATAAATGGGTAAGCTATATACTTTACACGTATCATGTTCTGTGGGATAGGCAGTTTGGCAACTGAAACAGGCACTATTGAAATAAATTGCTACTTTTAAATATAAACATTACATAGAATTCGTATGAGAAGGGAAATAAGCTGAAGTCTTACTTTCTTTTGAATAGAGCATAATGTAGTCTGATTTGATTAACAGAATGCTTTACATAATTAAATTATGGGTAATCATGGCGCTCTGTGAGGATTTTAATACATTGTAACTTAAGGTCATTGTCACTGCCCCCACCCTAAATCTAAAAAAGGCAGGTTTTAAAATTAGGAGTCATGTGAACTTAAACATTGCTGATGTCTTCACTTTTAAGTAATACTGTAATAAAGTTAGATCCTGGCAGCTGGCATTCTTGTGGATTGACATGGCTAATTGGCTTTGGCATCTTAGCCTCAGGAAACCTCATCCATCACTTCAGAGCAGGACTTTTGGCAAGAGTTAGAGAAAACATTTAATACTTTGTCTCTTGCTTTCTGTGCAAAGCTGCTTTGCATTTTGAGCTTTCCTGTGTGTCTCATTAGGAACTCAATATAGTACTTACCATTATGCTCCTTTAACATGAGCTTTTATGGTGAATAACTATCTATTCAACTTTCTGGAATTAGCAGAAGTGTCAATATTACAAAACAGTTTTGAGGCTTACCTCTCAGCCACAGCTGATAACTTATGTGGAATTTCCTATAAGAAATATACTAAGTGCGAAAGAGAGGTAGTTGACTTTTAGTTAATGCCTTGCTAGTCAGTAGTGAAGGTGAAAGTAATGCTTAGCTTCAGATTCTGAAGAGCTCCAGACGCCCATCTCTAGTAGCATTTCTGATTATGAGAATTGCTGTGGGCAGTGATTTGATAGATGAGAAAGATAGGTCGAGAGAGAATTCAAGACTTGCCAGCAGGGCAAATCCAAGTAGTGTTTCAAGATGGTTGAGGGGTTTCCTGGTGGGAGGAAAGGATTTTCAGAGGTCTTCTGGTAAAAGCTTGTGAGAGCAAGAATCTCCTATATTTTCTATTTCACAGCAGTCTTAGCAGTCTTCTTCCCTTCTGTCAGATCTTCACATTGTCAGGCAGTCCTTTTTCCCCCCTCAAGCCTTTGCGAAACACAGGCATTATCCTCCTTTTTCCAGCTTCAGTCCCTGTTACATGGCAGTTTCTGTTGCCGTCTCATGCTTCTAAGTTTGTGAGGTTTGGGAAGAAGGGGAAATGGCCCTACTCTGGGAGAAGTGGGAGGAAGATGCAATCTGAGGACTGAAAAAGTTGTGACCTTTAGCAAAACTAATGCTTTCTCATTCTGCATGTGGTAAGGTGTAGATATGGAAACTTCTTTGGAAGGGAGGGATTTTTTCGTTTCCAGCAGTATTTCCCATTTGCATCTCCCTCTGCTTCAGAACTATGCTCAGCATCCAGGTGCCGCTGCAGGAGGGAATGCTCTGAGTGTTCAGTGAAGCCAGTGAGATGCTGCTGCAGGCTTGTCACTCCTGCCCTGCCCCAAACCTGGAGTTCTCTGCTAAATCTTGAAAATCAGAGTCCCTTGGAGCGGGGCGTGGCATGGCAAGAGTGTGTTTGAGGCAGAGGGTTAATAATGTCTCTACCTTGTCAAATGGTGAGCTGAGGCATGAAGAATAAAGGAAAAGTTCTTGGCCTGGGTTCTTCACAAGCTCCTGATGGGGAGCAGTTTTGGGGAACAGTTGTAATGACCTAGTGTCAGATACCAGATTTACCAAGAGCGCACTAAACTTTATTCAGCTTCCTCTTTTTGGAGCACAAGGGAAATGGGGTTAAGGTGTTTGTGTGTAGTCAAAGATACAGATGTTGATGGGTCAGCAGAACTGCTGACTGAATGCATTGGCTAAATCTGTAAATATCCACTTTGTCTCCTTACCGCCTTTTAACAAAAATTGTAATGTATAGAATTGTGCAATCTTTATTTCTTGAGGTGTTGGCAGTCCTACGTAAAATCATCCAGTTATTGTGTTGATGAGAGTTGTTGACAAGCTGCTTCTTTACAGCTTCTCAGATGGCTAAAGTATTATGAAAACTAGTCCTGGAGTACAGATTTCATTTTGTAGAAGAAGAAATCTTCAATTCTGTGTTCAAAATATGCAGAATGAAGATGTTTCTAAAAAAGCAACAGATTGCGAAATTTAAGTTTATTCTGCTGGTTTGTGATTTGATTTGTATTTTTTAAACACAGTGTTAATCTTACCATAAAACTGGCCAGTGGAACGAGCAGACATTCTTTCTGATTAACTATATATTACATTTAATAATTATTTTCTGTGCTCCATATGTTTCAGCTGAAATTAAATCCTTCATGTTTTAATTGCTTATATCCACTTGTAGTATATTAATGCCAGTTCTAGTCTGATACTGTTCCTGACGTCATTTGTAGGATAACAGTAATTAAACAGAGCAGCAATTTCATCCTAGAAATTACTCTGCTCCTTTTGAAACTCTGAGCTGTCAAAATAAAAGTCAATTGTGCATTTAAATTCCTTGAATAGAGTTCCATGGAAAGTTTTGAGCAAAACTGATTTGGACTAAAAATTACAACAAGCTTTTTTTTTTTGTACAAAAATGAGTTTTTTTCAGAAATATTTTAGTTAGCTTATTTGTTTTCACAGTTTCTGTGATGCAAACCAAAAACTGCATCTTTGCACATACAGTCTGAAATAACATTCTTATTTTCACCTCTGCATGTTGAAGTATTTTCTGTGTTAAAAAGTGTTTCTTATGTTATGTATAAAATGGTTTTAAAAGTCTTTTTGTGAAAGAGTAAATGTTTTTGGTCATGTTTATAGTCAGATATAATGGATGTGCTGGTGTATGGCAAATGTTAACACGTGGCTGCTGAAGTTCTTTACATGATGCTGTTACAGGATATGTAGATTTTTAAACAGTGCTGAGACCAAGGTTTTTGGTTGTTTAAACAGTCACTGGTTTGGCATTCAGGGGGAGGTAGTTCATTTGAAATCTTGTCTCTGTGATACGCTCCTTATGCCTTTAATAAGGTTAGAAAAGTGGAGGAGGACAACTTCTAGCACAGCTTGTAAATATCAGCCTGGATGGAAGACAGGTCAGCTTGAAAACCATACTGGTGTCAGAAAATGAAAGGAAAAATCCTTCCTTGGAGCTGATCTCTAATGAGGAAACACTGGTAAAGAAAATGTAGAATTTCTTGATCAAGCAGAAGGAAGTAATTCTAAAGTATCAATCTACATCTGTTAAATGTGAGGAAAGTTGAAGAAAGAATAAGATTTATTTTACCTACATCTAAATCTGACTGGTTTTCCTAAGGCAGATTTTTATCTTGGTTTGAGTCTTGTTCATGTGTGAAACTTGCTAGCTAGTGTCCTGTCTTTAAGACTGGTTGTGTCTTCGGAAGACAAACTGACTCTCATAGTGTTTTTAAAGGACAACCCAGTGATGAGTGTGACAGTAGAATCTTTTCCAGATCTGCTCCTCTCTCTTTGCTACCTTTTGCACACAATGGATCAGTAGGTCAGACCATCAGTGACTATGGAAATTTCAGTAGTGCATCAGTTACCCTATCTTACTACAGTATTCTGCTGAATGGGGTTATTTCTGAGGAACTGCATCATTTGAGATTGATCTCATCTGGTCACTTCCATGTGAACTATTAATGTTTTTGTAATGTGAGTAGTGTGATTCTTTAGGGAGTTTCTTTCTGGTTCAGTAACCTTTCTCTCAGCTGAGCTGCAATGGGGTGCCTCTATAGCTGCTGCTCTCCTCAGATCTCAAGGACTGCAGGAGATTTTTCAGACTCAAATGAAATAAGTCTGGAAATGGAAATTCCGTGTTCAGTATTTGTAGGGAGAAGAATGATCTGAAGTGAGAGTCAGAAAGAGGGGCTGAATGCCATCTGTTTAAGAACATAAGTTTCTCAACTTGAATACCTTGTTTATGTTGACAGAACATTCAATAAACTGGCACTTATGCCAGTGTTTCACGTGTTTCTGAGTTTTATAAAGTATATGTACCATAGTTTGGGTTAAAAAAAATGTAGGCATTGGTTTCAGTAAGATGTATTAGATTTAAAATTCATAGAAAGTCAGTAACTTCATTAAAAGTGTCCTGAATTTGTTTAACACTCCTCCAAAATCAAACTTAATCAATTGTCACCTTTGGATATTTTAAAGTTAGTGATTATACTATTTTTCAATTGCAAATTTCTTAATCTTGAAAAGTTATGTTTTTGTTTATATAAAATCATTTGTGTTGGTAACCTTGGATAAAGTAGCTGTTGGCTTCACTCAATTTTGCTGGTACAATTTCTGAGACAAAATTCTATTTGGAACGTTTAACTTACATAATTTGATGTGTTTTGCAGATCAGTGTGTTGAATAAAAGGTCTTTAAGTATCAGTCACATTACGAAAATTTTCAAATAGTGGATTGTGCTACTGTTGGATTGGAAATACGTGCTTTTTGTATGTGTGAGCTCATGCCCCACTAGCTGCTTATAAATACTTTATAAACAATTGTATTTGTTTTGAATATTTGAAAATTTAAAAGTCTTTCAGTGCTTGTGTAGGAATGTTTTTGTCAAAGAAGTACAAAAACCTTCCCTGCTTCCTCCCACTCACACACACGTGTGCATCCGTGCATGTACTGTCTTTATCTCTTATTTTTCTCTTTCTTACTGTTTTTGTTAACCAGCAGGAGCTTTACATATTATGGTCATTCTCCCACATAAAAATAAAAAGTTGGTTTTGGTGACAACAGTTCTTTTAACACACTGCAGTTCTCTGCTGTGCAAGACATGACTTCTTGAATAACCCTTTTGCTTTGCATTTAAACCCTGATGTTCACTGTGTCTCTTACTTATTCCAGGCCTAATTAAGACTGCTGGGAGCTGAACCAGGTTCCTGAGCACGTTAAGCTGTGCAAACTGTTCCCTTGAGTCCTGAGCCAGGACTCTGGCACACAATATCAACCATTTTTTGTCGAAATGGATACACTGAACTTGAATATGGACATTGTTTGCTAATGCTTGCAGATCACAGTAGGTCAGTGGCCTTAGGCAAAGCAATATGTAATGAGAATTCACTGATGTAAATAACCTTGCTGGAGAACTTTGCCATGGTCATAAATGATGAAGCTCTTGGACACCTTCCCCCTCTCCCCAAAAGCAAACCTCTATAGGTTTTCTACTGGATTGCCTGACTGCCTGCTTGTATGGCATTTATGAATCTGAATGAACCAGAGGTTGAAGATGTTTCTGTTTTGACAAATTTTAGAATAAGGCTTATCACTGATTTGTTAAGATTTACTAATGGGCACAAATATGTAATTTTTCTCTCAGAATTCCAGCTTATGTGCAATGTAGCCTGTATATTGTGCGTGTAGAGACTCAAAGAATGTGTGCCAAGCCGGAAGGATTATATTTGGAACTTTACTGAATGGAGTTACTGCGATCTGTAGTTTGAGCAGCAGCACAAACCAAAGTCAAATTGATTTGTGTTAAACGGTATTCACTCACATGGGAGGGGGGTTGGAAGGAAATCTCAGACGCAGGTCAAGGGTATGGAAAACCTTAAACCTGTGCAGTGAATTGAAAATACGGAGGTGCTGTGAGCGGTACTAGAAAACTCCAGCTACAGGAATTTTACCACTGGGTTAAGAGGAAGGGCCAGCATAAGAGTCTATTGGTGAGCATTGTGACCTTCAGCAAAAGTAGATGATTGATTACTGTAGACTTACTGAAAACATAAGATCAAACAAACTGTTAGGCACTAAAATGAAGAAAATGAGCAAGTTGGTGTTTTGTGAAATCCTAAGAAACAAAACCTGTAGTTTATGTTCATGTTTGTATTTTTAACGTATTTTTTCAGTTTGTGGGTTGTGTGCAAAATCATCGACAGATTCACAGAATACTCTGAATTAGAAGAGACCTACAATGATCATAGAGTCCAGCCCTTCAGCGAATGGCCCATACAGGGATTCATCCCACAGCCTTGATGTTGTTAGCACTGTGTTCTGACCAACTGAGCTCATTGTACATGTGGGTCTCACACTGTGGGCATGTCTACATTGAGTCATAAGACCATGTATCTTTTTTTTGGCTGTGGTACAGATGTGGTTCTTCGCACTTTTTTTAACCTGCCAAATCTTCTGCACTGACTTCAGTGCACTGTATTGAAGCATTTGCAAATATTTGCAAATGTAATAATTATCCACTGGTCTGTGGTCACTGTTGTTTTGTACTCAGTTGCATAGTATTTATCTTGTAGCAGTGTTGAAGACATTGCTTTAAATTTGAACTTGTAATTTTAAATGCAGAGAATTAATTAACCTGTTACTTCAATGATACTTACCTGTTGCTCAAATAAGAAAAATAAGATAAATAGGAAGTCTCCCTGATTACAGGGTTTTTTTGTTAATGAAAACAAGTTTGCAGAGTATATTTGTGTTACCTATAAAACCCGTTAAATTTTTATGGGTTAACCAGGAGTTTACAGGCCACTTGAACAGGTGATTTGGAGAAAAAAAATACTTGGCAGGTTTGGTAACAGTGTTAATACTGAATTTTGAGGGCACGAAAAAACGTGATGGGAAGCTCCTGGAATATTTTTAAATAAACACCCAATATGTGTTAGGTTAATAAAACAATGAGAGGAAATTCGCCTCACTAAAACACATTAACTCTGATAGCTTCTATGCCATTTTATTTTCTCATGAAGCATTTTTAACCTGGCTATTGAAATCAGATTGATGAATGTTTAGGTAATCGCATATGATGATCCTTGAGATCAACATTCAAGTCTTAAATAGCAACTTAATTGTTTACAACTATCTGCAACTCCCAACAAGACGCAGCCTGGTGTAAATATATTCTGAGATTCTGGACACTGCCGGAGGTGGTGAGGCTACAAGGAGGGAAGGTGAACTGCTCTTCTGTACAAGTTGTCACTGAGCAAAGCTGGTAGTGCTGGATTGGTCAGCTACGGCATAGGTGACAGAAAAGCAAAAACAAGCAGAAACAGAAGCCTATGAATTTTCCAACATATTATGTAATGGCCAAGGAAGAAAATAGAAGATGAGAATAAAGGAAAAGTGTGAAGCGTATTGAACTTTGTGTGCTTATTTCAAAAACTCAGGGCTTTTGTTTAAAAAACAGCATTTAGGAATTTTAAATATTGGATAGACTCTCCTTTTATAAAGCAATCTAGAAAGTTTAAAGACTTGTAAGATGTGTCATCAGAAGAAAACTGGAAAAATGGATTGGTCAGAAAAAGGGGAATAATTCACAAAGAGAATACCAAGATTGCTTGATTAAAGAATTGATAAAATATTCCAGTTCTGCAGGTAGAAAACAGAGAAATTGTATATCTCTTTATGATGAACTTAGAAGCACAGAATCTTGTAATTTTTAAGTTTCTTCATAATGATAATTTTTATGCATCCATGTTCGCTAACTCCATTTTTAGTTCTCTAAATTCAGCCACAGAATTTCAGATTGGCACTGCAAAAGTGAGGTTAATACAAATATGGCCAAACACTAGGTAATGACGAAGAGCACCTATTGTCATTGTCATAAATGCTCCAGGAAAGAGGAAACTGAGAAGACAAGTTCTTGCTATTTATAGTTTGTCCAAGATTGTAAAAATGAGGGCTGCTTCTAAGGCTTGCAGAAGCCTCATGACACTGTTCTGTTGATGAAGTGGCAGTAATGCAATGCATGTGGGGAGAAAACTCATCTTTTATATAAACAATGTTGGAATATGATTTTTCACTCAGGAAGTTGAAAATATGAGGAAAATGTCAGTTCCTCATTTTGTAGCTATTAAACACCCCAATTTCCCCTACTCCCTTCAATTTAATATTAAGGATGATTGGGAAAGGAGTAGAGGATAAAACTGAAAAATCGTTATCGTGCCACTATGTAAATCACGGGTGTGCTGACAGGTTTACTGCTGTTTGCAGTTCTGGTCCTCTTTAAAGTGTAATAGAAGTAGAGAAAGTACCTTGTGGAAAAATAAAGATACAAACGTGTGGAAGAACATGTGTAAGTGGAGGAGCTAAATTCAGTAAACTTAGCCTGGGGGAGAATGAGTAGGAGATAAGCAATGTGAAATTATGTTTGTATGAAGAGGGGGAATGGTGATGAATTACTTACTTGAAACGCAGGAATGAAGGGATGCCAAAGAAAATTGTTAGCAGTTCAAAACAAACTGATGCACACACATGCGAAGCTACACTGGACAGTTAGAATGCCGAAAACTTTCTCGTGGGCTGCAGGAGAAATTGTGGGAAAAATAATTCATTAAGGCAGTCAAATGTGGAGATCCTGTGTGTTGTTGCAGCTGTGCCCTGGAATTTGCTTCAGTGTCTAGCAGGGAAGGTATTTTTCAGGTATTTTTCAAAACCAGGAAGTGAGCTAGCTGTGTGGTGTGGCCACTTCTGTGCTCTGGGGTCTAATGCAGGTATTTCTCCTTCAGCCTGTGGAGTGAGAATTCAAAGACTTTATATATCTACATCTGGAGAGGCATCTTGCACCTCAGGCCGGTTCAGCTCCAACAGCAGGAAGGCGTTCTGCCATCTGTGTAAGCTGAGGAGCGATTCTCACAGTTAGCTGGGTGACCTGCTGGCCCTCCCGGAGTCCATTGCAGAGCTTGCTGAAACACATCTCTCCCCTTCCCACTGCCTCTTGGTGTGTAGGCTCTTACCTGTGTATTTATTCTTCATTATCCTAGCAGTCCATGGAATAATTAAGTGAGCATACATAAGCAGGATTTTCTCTCTATGCTTAATTCTTGATTCTTCTTACCTTATGTAAAAAACCCCAGGCAGAACAGGCACTAAAGAAAATGCAGGGAAGCCACATGGCATTTGGTACTTTGGAGCACATGTGGTGGATCCCTGAACAAACAGTATGTGTTAGTTGTTAGCACCCGGTTACACAGAGATGGTGCATGTTTGCAGGGGTGTAGCTTACCTTACCAAATCCTCTGTTATGTATATAGATGGGGAATGTGCTCTCTTAAGCTGAACTTGCGTCCCTGACAAATGTGGGAGTCTCTGTTCCAGTGGATAGACATGGGCGAATTTTTAGCAGCGTGATTAATAAGACTTCTGTAACACTGATTCCATAGTTTTGCTTTACCTTGTCAAATAAAGATCTCTTCCTCTTCCCTCCTCACTAGTTTAAAAGCACTTGGACTCTTTAATTGTCATAGAAAATACAGGCAGGAGTGATATTTTTCGAAAAGAAATATAAAGAAATACTGGATGGTTTTAGAGAACTGTATTTACAGTTGTGAGTTCTGCCTGTAACTCTGTTTATTCTCTGTTATCTAGTGAGAAACAGACCTTTTGGAGAGGTATTTCTTTTTTCAGGCTGGAAGGATGGAAAACACGTTGACTTTGCAACTGAAGAAAGGAGGATATAACTTCTTTTACAGTGTTTTTGAGTCTTGGCGATTTCTGCAGTTTACTTTTCAGTGGGAAGATAAATATGCTGTATGTGGAATCTTTGATGTGAATATCTGAAAGTATGGAACATTGTTTAATCATAATAGTGTGTATTTCCTAAATAATTTTAACATAAATGGAATCATTTGGCAATTAGGGCTGCTGCTTCTTTCAAAGGGTTAAATGCTAATTTTGGCTGGAGACTTTTAAGTGAAATAGATTACATTACATTTCCCTTAAGTAATAGATAATGTCTTTCTGTGACATGTCTGATTGTCTGGTAATAGTATTAAAAGTTTCCTAATCTTAATTGAGAATGGTAAAAACATTACGCTTTATAAACTTCTTTGTATAAGAACTTAAAAATAAGGGAGTTCTTCTGATTTTGATGGGCTTGAGTATCTTTTCCATATGGATTCAATTCACATTTTTATCGGAATGTGGAAGTCATTACTCTGACATCTGAAACTGAGGTAGCAATAAAAAAAATTATCACAAACAAGACAGCAGACACAAATGATTTTGTGTTTATTACTGGGTGGCCCTTTTGAAACTTTCCCAAAGTTAATTGGTTCCAGATATATGAGAATTAAAACTCTATTGTGACAAATTTATTTCTGGTCGTATTTAACTTGAATCTTCTCAGTAAGGCGGCTTAAACAAACAGAAAAGTTGTCAACCCACTCATGTCTGTCTCCAGTTTTTGTTGTAGTAGCTTTAATCCCAGTGATTTGGTTTAATAAAGACCACTGAGAAAACAAACACTGGTGGTGACTGCACTGCTCTTGTAAATTATTTATCGTATCTCTAAGGTTTTACTGTGGTGTAAGTGCGGCTGTGCTAGCTTAAATTGTTCACAAATATGTCATGTTGGATTAAATGCCTGTGTAGAGTTTATGTGTGCCTGGGAGCAATGCTTCCTGCTGTCTGGGGTGGGATTTGTGTGTGTGCAGTGGGGGGCACACAGACCTGCCCCTGCTCTCATAGTGAGTGACCAGAGCTAAAACACAAAACCTGGGGTTTCATGCTCTACTTCCAGTATGGCAGATACTGCCTTACACAGGGCAGTCTGTCTGAGTGCTTTGTGGTTGTGGATATTCGGTCAGGTCTCGGGTGGGGATCAGGGATGGGATTGCTTTGCTGCTCACCTCAGGTTATGTGTGTTGGGAGCCCAGGGGCTTTGCCTGAGGGAGGCGGGAGTCCAGGGCAAGGTGTGCAGCACCTCACGTTGTTCTGTTTATGATTTGGTGCGGTGTATTTTCTGTACAAAATACAGCATGTTTTCAAATACTTGCAAATAGGAGACAAGTGTGGGTAAGTAGCATCTTAAGTGGGTATTACACACATTGTCATATATATGTCATATGTGTCTTCCTGTACTGTAGTATACTCTACTGCTATATTTGTTCAGTATATTTATTGAATATTTGTATGCTGATATTGCAGAACAGTAGCTTTATTTTTTCCATTTTAAAACTAGGGCATGAAAAACATTACAAAATTACTTTAATTACTTTTAATTACTTATCAATATGTACCTCAAACCTTTTTTTGTTCCCGTAGGAAATAAGCCTTTTTTCAGATTTCTTAAACTTCTATTCCAGGTGTCAAGTTTTAATCTTGAAAGGCTTTTGACATCTAGGGTTAGAAATGGCTAAAGCTGTTTCTGACAAGTAATGAAAGTCTTGCAATGGTAAAGTCAGAAGTGGAAATTGCTAAGAGTTAATAAGGATTCTCGTAATGAAAGGATCTAATTTATAGCTCAGTATGCCAAGTTCTTGGAATACAGTCTTTTTCCTCTCAGAGATTGTCAGTTATCAGCTGTGACACGCTGGTAATAAGTTACACATTCAAACCCCCACATTTATATGTATATTTAAACTTTAAAACCACACCTGGTGAAAGGGAAGAGAAAGCCTTTGTCCTTCTGTATGTTTTCCAGAATTAGCAGTAAGTAAAAATGTTAAAAGGAAATGTTAGATTTGTGTGGGCACGGGTTTAATTAATACAAGTCTATGTTCTGTAAGTGTTGTGTTAGTAAAATTTATGAAAGAGCTCTACACTGCAGTAGAGTAATTTATGGCCTAAATAAATGTCAGTTGCTACGATAAACTGGTATAGAAACAGTGTAACTAGGATAAAAAAAGTGAAGACCTAGAGTAAATTGCAAACATTGTAAGAACAGTGATACAATTCTTTCTTTATATTCACCCAAGCAAATATAAGTTCATTTACAATATATTTATTAGCAGTCTCATGCTAATAAAACAACACTTATAGAGCAATTTTGGACAGTTTCCAGCTCTCTGTATTGTGCAGTGACAAGTTAGACCAGTGCTTTTTTTTTCTTTATTAAGAAAAAAAAGAAGGAATCTGTATTCCTGGCTCCTTTATAAGGTTGTTAAATGTGCCATTTGGCATTTCAGAGCACTGCTTTGCATTGTGCTCAATTAGTGCGGACGAAGCAATCGCAGCGCGAGTTTCAGAAATGTGCCTAATTACTGTAAACCACTGAGGGATCCATTCATTCTGCGTTTCTGGCTCTGTGGGTGCCAGCCACAGAGACTCCAGCAATTTCTGAAGCCTAATCCTGAGTCACTTCTCCATGTTTCTGTGGCACTTGCATTTTGGAACCTGTAATGGGGTCTGGCTGTTTATGACCATGTGTTGCTCTGCCTCCCATCTGTGGTATATTCTGGAAATGAGAGCTTGGTGCATAGGAAAGGATTGAGAAAGACTCTTTAGCCCTTTCTGCACACACACACGCACTCTTCCCTCCTGAAAAAGGACGTGACATTTTATGTTTTATTTTAAATTATTTTGACTCCTGCCACAGAAAGCCTTTATTAGTTATGAAGGCTATGGACCAATTTTTGGAATAGGATTTACTTGCAGCCTGTACTAGCCATTACCATTTACTGGCTAGTTTGATGACAGCCCTCTTCCAGCTTCATGACAAACCTTTCCCATTGGCCTTTTTTGGACACTTCTGGTTGGTAATTTATTTTTGAACAGCTACTGTGCATTTAAATCCAGACTTAACAAAGATGAGTGTTGGCTACCTGCTTTGGTAAGACCTGTATTTGAAACAACAGATCCACACCTCACTGCTTTAGTTGGAGCTGTTTTATTCACAGGCTTTTGTAAAATGATAATTCATCCTTCTGTCTTTATTGAGTGAAGGAGTTGGCTGCTACCAGAAAGTGTTCCTGTATAGATGCTTGTGTGAGCATAAAACCTGGAACAGAGCTGTCTTGGAGGAGCATCTTACTGTTGGCAGTTCATGCTGACAGTTTTTCTGATGTTTTCATTATGCAAGTCATTTAAATGCCAGTGAGGCCCATCCGTTTTAGCACCAGGGTTTTTTTTCTGTACATTCTGTCAGTGAAGAGGTGAGACTTTAAACATCTGATAGATTAGAGGGAAAAACTTGTAGTGAAGACCTGACCTGATACATGGTAGTTTAACCTATCATGTTGCTAGCCACTCTTAAATGTTTGCAAAACAGGGGCATCCTTTTTTCAGCCATGTTTTGAAGGCTTTCTGAAGAGTGAGCCCAACTGAAAGCATTTGATTTATTTTCTCTACACTTAGCAGGATTAATTTGCTCATTTGATGGAGAGCGCAGTGTGTTTTAAGGTCAGTTGATTGTCTGCTGTGGTTTCTAGATTGTTTTCAGCATTGCTACATTCCTTACACAATTCCTTGTTCTATAATTGTGTACTTGTTGTAATTTGTGTACTTTTTCCTCAAGAAGTATGAGCTGTTATTTGGCTGTGCTAATGTACAGGGTGGTTAAATGAACTTGCTTATCCATGCAATCCCGTGCAGTTTATGGAACAGACCCACTACATGTATTTGGTACCATTAAACCTTCCCAGGAATAACTGTATGTTTTGTTCCCAGTCAAAGATCCTCTTTCTTGTTGTTTTGTACTTGGTTAAAGTATTTGCTGTAAATCTTCAGCTCTCTGTAGTCTTCTTTGAGTTCATTACATGTTTTAAATAATGGTAAATGTAGAGTGAATAAACTGGTGTGGTGAAGGGATTCTGTTTGTCTGTCCCTGAGGTGAGAAGCAAGCAAGACCTTGAACTATATTTGAATTGAACTTTAAGCCATCTCCTCATTACCTTTTCAATGTTGTGATACAGCTCTACATCACTTGGAGTAGCTTAGGGCCATGCTGCATTTTCTGAATTTGGTAAATCTAGCAGTAGATGTACTGGTAGTGGCTCCTGTGTGATCTGAATCAGTGGCCTTTAACTGTGTGATCACTGTCTTTTCCTTGGGAACATTGCTAATTCCCTATTAAAGATTATAGATGTCTTGCAGATTAGCAGCTGCTCAGTTTCATAACTGTAACTATTGGTGTGTTCAAAACTTCTGTAAAATACAGGTTGTCGGTTCCTCCATTTTCTCTGATGCTCCTCAGCTGCAATCTGTAAATTCTTCACAGTCTCTTGAAATTTATTCTCATGAGTCAACTCTGAGTGGCAAATAAATGGCAGATGGTAACCATTTTTTGCATGAGAAGTAGAATCATAGAATTATTTATTTGGATGGTGTTCAAAAAGTATTCAATAACTTGGTGTGATGCAGTGTTAGAAAGCTGAGGCGTTTGTCCTTGACTACTTCCAAATTTCTTAGGTTACATTTTTTTACCACATTGGAATTGTAATTGTTCTTATGTTTTCAAGGCAATGTATGGAAATAAATAAGTCAATATTCTTTATGGCTTTTGGGAGGTAACTGAAAAGTATTATTCCTTTTTTGGATGAGGAATTGCCGTGGTAGTAACATCAGGAGTAGATTTTTAGGATCTCTTGATTGAGGCTCTCCTACCCTTGGGAAAGAAGACCACACTACCTGTTTACCGAAGGTAAATTTTCCTTGTGATTCGCCTCCCAAGTTTTAGAGAAAGAGGGAGAGAGGATTGATTGCCATGTAGCTTCATTTCCTCCTTTTATCACTGTCTATAGCAGCCATCTGAATTTTGATGAAAGTCTTATATCCCCTGAGACAACCCACACATGAAAGTAGAAATCAAATCCCGTGTTTTTTGAATTAGAGTAGGCTACACTTTTTTTCCTATACGAAACCATGCCCAGTTATTGTTAGGATGACAGAGTTAGTTGGCAGTATTTACCAAATCATTGTACACCAGGCAAGAATATTTCATAGTATTGGAGTCAATTCACTGCAATAATTTTGGTGATTGCAATGTTGTCGAGCAGTTCTGACAGAAAGCCTCTCCGGATCTAATGTGTTTCAGGACATGAAGGTTGTAGCCAACTTCATTTCAGGTGGCTTGAGTCCGAATCTGGCTCATGTCTTGATTTATAAGGGCATTTTACTAGTTCAGCTTGCTAGAGGTGCTTTCTTCTGCTTTGACATTTGCTGTTTGTCCTCTGGTCCTGCGGCTGGGCTGGATGTAGTAACTCATCCGTTGCAGGGTCAGGCCAGCTATGTTCCCTTCGTGGAAAATATTCAAGAGCAAGAAGGAGGAGTATCCATCTGGCATGACAGAGAAACAGAAGTGAAGTGTTTTAGACTTATGCGATACATGGGTAAATGCTGCAGATTTGTAAATTTAGAATTCTTAAGCTACAAAATTAGAGGTGGTGAGTTCTCATACCTTTTGTCCAATCAGATTTGACAGATTTTACTACTTTTCGCTGTTGTACATGTGCATAATGCTTTAATAATTGTGGATGGGTGTTACTTCAAACCCTTAATTTATTTAAAAGCAAGGCTTTTGGAGTGCAGCTGCACCATGGCTTCTGTCAACAGCCTTAGTGTTGAGAGTGGACATGGCCCTTCTGATAGTGTATGTGAAGGAGAAGTGTGGCTTCCTCCTGAGATTGATCCTGTGATAAAAACTTCCTGCGTTTCTTAAAAAGAAAACAGCATGCATGCATGCTTTGCTGTGGGCCTTGCACTGCTTTGCTGAGAAGAGCGAATCTTAGCTGCTGGCGGGACTGTTGTCGTGTCAGTTTTGAGGAAAAATGCTTGGGAAGAAGACTTCTTGCTCATTCAGTTTGTCTGAAATGGTTTCAGTTGCCAACTCTGAGTATTGTGCAACCGGTAAGTGAGGGTTTCTATTAGTTACTCAGGGCCAAAATAAGAACAGCTTTCTTGAGAACAGGAAGTGTTCAACCAGTGCTTCCGCCAGTTCTCAAAATATTGTTCTAAGCAATGAAATATTTAGCGCTCCTTAAAAGAAAAAAAGAAAAGGTTGATTAAAAAATGATTCAGAGTCCTACATTATGGAGTCCTACATTACCATTCCCTATATAGTATCTGGCTTTCTGAGTTTTCTTGCTGATTAGTTTGTATTGAATGGTTTTAGTCATAATCAGCATCTGATTTAGTCAACTCTTTTTACAGATAAGAGCATGTGATAAAAAATTCACAATTTTTTGTCAAGTCGTCACCAGAACATGTTCTTCCTCAAAAGCAATTTAGCTGTTGTCTAGCATCAGTAAAACTTTTGTAGGCAGAGTAGGGAGGCATTTTTATAAGCTGCCCCAAAAATGAAGTAGTGTTAACCTGTGTATTCGGTTTCTAATTAGTTCTGAAAGATTGTGTGACATACACATGTTCGAACAATAAGCTTGGGAAGTGAGGTGAGTGTCTCATTCAAAGTCAGTGTAATCTGTAGTACTGTTTACACCGTGGCCATGATAAATCACCAGTTTGAGAATGTTTTTTGGATTAGATTTGTATTAGTTTAGCTCATATCGCTGTGGGTAAATTACAATACATGGAAACAAACCAGTTGAGACAAAGAAATTTTTGTTCCATTTGCAGATACAGAGAGCTACTACTTAAAATTGCTACCAGTGGGAAATGTAAAAGGTGAGGTAATCCCCTAAAGAAAAAAAGCCGTGGTTGTGGAACACATTAAATGTAAATCTTGTAAAACTTGTAGGGAATGTACTGAAGTACTGAATTGAACCCGCTCAGAGTTCACGCTAACAAGAAATTCTGGTCAATGAAGGCAGATAAAGGAATTGTAAATGACTGTTTAAATTAGTCTGGAATTCCAGAACATGTGCTTGGATAATATGAAATAAAGCTGTCTAAATATGCAGCTCTCATTAATTTACTGGTCATAGTGAATGTCTGTTACAAGACCCGAGGCTGCTGGAATAGCTTGCTGGTGTTTAAATCTCTGCCATTTTACAGGGGTTAGAGTGGAGAATAGGGATCAAGTATCTTTCGATTTTGCTCGCTGTTGTCCCAATAACTCACTGAGGAACTACAGGTGGACTATGAAAGCTCACCTCAGTCTTCTTTAACTTGTATAGCAGAAGAGTTTGGCTTCACTTGTTTATAATAGCTTGGGAATGAATTCTACAGGAACATCCTGGTGCTTGTTGCCATGTCACACACCCTGTCTTCTTGTCTGTTGGTTTTCTTTCACCAGTGCTCTTAAGATGAGGAGGGTGAGGTGCTACAAAATCACGGCAAAGAGTCAAAATGGATCGACAGGCAAAGATGTAGTAATAAGTGTAGGATGATCAACAAGGCCAAGTACGAGGTCCTGCACCTGGGTTGGGGCAATCCCAAGCACACATACAGACTGAGCGGAGAATGGATTGAGAGCAGCCCTGGAGAGAAGAACTAGGGGCTTGTGGTGGATGAGAAGCTCAGCATGACCTGGGAATGTGCACTTGCAGCTCAGAAAGCCAGCCTTATCCTGGGCTGCATCCACAGCAGCATGGGCAGCAGGGTGAGAGAGGGGATTCTGCCCCTCTACTCTGCTCTCATGAGACCACACCTAGAGTGCTTTGTCCAGCTCTGGGGTCCCCAACATAAAAAGGACATGGACCTGTTGGAGCACGTCCACAATGATGAGAGCGCTGGAGCACCTCTCTTACAAAGACAGACTTGGAGAGTTGTGGTTGTTCAGCCTGGAGAAGACTCCAGGGAGACCTCTCTGCAGCCTTTCAGTAAGACTTAAGACCAAGATGGGGACAACCATTTTACAAGTGTCTGTGGTGACAGGTCAATGGTTTTAAACTGAAAGAGGGCAGCTTTAGATTAGATGCAAGAAAGAAATTCTTTGCTGTAAGGATAAGGCACTGGAACAGTTTGTCCTGAGATGATGTGGCTGCCCCATCCCATGGAAGTCTTTAAGGCCAGGTTGGATGGGGCTTTGACCAGAGGAATGGTGCTCCCATCATTCTCGGATGAATGGAAGGTGTCCCTGCCTATGGCAGGGGAGTTGGACTAGATGGTCTTTAGAGGTCCTGTCCAAACCAAACCATGCAATGGTTCTGTGTAGTGTTGGAGTTCATTACAGCTCTAGACTCAGGGCAGTGTTGCCCTTTTATCCTGAAAACTTAGTGACTACATCAAGCCCTGTCAGACCTGCTGTTTCTGCACATTGTTTCTCCAGCAGCCTTTGGCCAGGCAGCAGCAAAGTTCTCCATGGATCAGTTTCAAATGGGATAGAGGGAGATGGAGCATGATGAGTGCTCCTTCTCACCATTTTGGAGCTAAAAATCTGAAGATTTTGCTGCCCCAAATCTAGGGGGCGGGGGGAGAGGAGGGCACTGACTATACAAGCAAATGTGCTTGTATATTCCTGGTCTGGCCAGACTGGTCTTTCAGCCATTATCTTTTCTGCTATCTGGCAGCATTACTAATCAAAACCAGGTTTGACAGTTGTCATGTACTTTCTGCAGACTGGCTTGCAGCTGTTTGCTGTCCTTCTGCTGTGTGATTGGAAAGAAGGAAGGTTTTAGTTGGCTTCAGTGGGTCATTTCTCAGATGCAGAAACCTCTGCTCCATGATGAGGGTGGGGCAGGCTTGCTTGCACCTCCTTTCTCTGGCGTTTCTGTCAAGGCAGAGGAGATTAAATGGCCCATTTCTCCAGTTTCCCATGCTGGCTGCTGGCCTGGTTTGTGGGTAATTCAGTTCATGAGCATTATACCGCTGGATTTATTTTTTTCTTCTGGCTTCCTGATACTTAGTTAATTGCAATGTTGAGCCTTTCAATCCTTTGTGCAGAGAAAGCTAGAAAAAGGTGAAAGTCAGTTACAGGCTGGGACCAGGAATCCCAATGTAAATACCAAGCATTTTTTGGGAGGGGGCTGGGAGGAAGGAAACGGAGAAAAGCAGGTAGAGGAGAAGTCAGGAGAAGAAAAACAATCATGATCTTGGCAAATGTTACAAATACCACAACTGCGAACTGCTGGGTTCAGATTAAGATAAATATAGACAAATGCTTTTATTTCATCCTCTTAGCAGCACCATATTGTGTGATTGTTTTCCTGCTTGGTTCATTTGTTAAGTGTGTTTTCTGCAACTTTAAATTATAAAGCTCTTTTAAGGAGAAGCTGAGGTTCCTGAGCAGGACTGCAGCATGGAGGAAGATCAAGATAGTTTGGTTAGGTAGAGGGTAGAGGTAAATTAGTTCATAAGGTAGTTTATTAACCCTGAAAGTGCACATTTAGGTCAATGAGCAAACGGAATTTGTAAATGGAATAGAAGTTACACTGAACTGTGTGTGAATTTGAACCTATGTTTGCATGACAAATATGCAAATGCTCTCCAGAATGAGCAAGACAACTCAAACAACAAACCTCTAGTTAGGGAATCAACACACATTTATTATTTAAGAAAGAAGAATGTTGCCATATAGTACTTTTCCTTATAAGGTACATGGCCAGGTGTGTGCTTTGTTTGCACAAATGCTGGGTAAGTAACCAGAGGAGAGGGAAATCAAGTATTATGGAATGCAAAGGTGCGTGTTTGGTGCAACACATTCTGAAAGCTGAATTTGGGAAAAAATTAGAGACATTTTGGAAAATGGTTCTGTGTAGCTTTCATGAACTCTGTAAAATATGCTTTATCATGGGGTTTAAATTGTTTAGTCTTTGGAGAGTTCACAGTTAAGTTGCTTTTATTGAAGGTGAAGGTAAGAAATTATTTGATCTATTAATGGGTGGCTAGAAAGAGCTTGTGTCTTGCAGATGTCAAATATAGGCTGATCTACTCATTGGACAAATAAGGTTCCAATAGTTCAGTAATGAAGACAGAGACATTCAGAGTCATTCAACAAAGTAAAAGATGGAGGTACATGGAATTCACAGGTGTACAATGGAATTAATTGAATTTTTTATGGTTTTCAGAGAGTAGGAATTTACATATTTGTCTTTTTAAGAGCTTCAGTTCAGCTTCAGTATTGTATTTTAACATATTTAAAAAATATTTTAGATCTATGAGGTATATAGAATGGCAACACATTCTGTATTGGTATTGTGGTAATTTATTTGAAAGTTGTGACACTAATTAAGCTCCTCACTTAAATCTGTCATCTGGAGTAAGGTTTAGATGTAGACAGTTGCTTTAGCTTTGACTTTTTGTGGACGGAATTCAGGAAAAAAAAAATTCAGAAAGTTCTGTGTTTTCCTATTCATTATTCCTTCTAAATCTCACCAGATCTTTTTTTTATAGCACTCATTCTTGTTTTCGGAAGTTGTGTGATGGTTAGCTAATAAGGGCTGTAACAATAGTTCATATATAATCAAGTTGAAAGATTGTTATTAATTATTTTGGATGGACTGTCAAAACCCTTTTTTCATGTAATTTGCTTTTCATGAAGAAGCACAAATTTTGCGGGCCAGAGCTGTCAGCTAGCTATTGTATCCAAGATCAGCAAACCTAATAGGAGTGAAAAAATGTCTTTTGTGGTATTCCATCCTTTTTTATACTTATGAACAATTTGCACCGTTTTCTTTGTAATTCAATTGGGGTTTTTTTTCTGTTTTTTTTGGGTTTTTTAATGCACGTTTAGAAGTAAATGCCAAAAATTGTCAGGTGATTAAAAAGTATGCATTTCTAAATTCATTAACTTGTGTGATCAGTCTCTTCACTGTTTGCATTTGCAGTTTTAACTTTGGTAAAACAGTAACTGTTCTGATGAAGTATTATGTGAGACCATTTTATTTTTGTGAATACCTGGAAAATTAAAAACATCTGGAACCTGACACAGTGTTTCTGTTTTTCCTACTGTTTCCATCAATAATGCACAATTATCTTCCACTTTGGTTCTTCTTCATACAAGTGGTTTCTCTCTTTTTATTTTTTTTTAAACCCACTTACAAAGACTTTGATCAGAAGCAACTGCTTTGTTGGAGTGGGAACAGTTGGTCATCTTTGTCTGGAGATGACATTAGAGCTTGCACGGCGTTACAGAGCGGCAGGATATGTTAGGCTGCCATTTCACCTCACGTATGATGTAACACACCCCACATTCTTTATAATGAGCAACAATTTTAGAATTCAGTAACAATCATCTTGGCAACACTTTTATTTCACACTGAGATCACTAAAACCATGTGCAGATAATTTGCTTTCTTAGGAACCTGACTCCCATCGCTGAGTAGAAGGCTTATTCGCAGTGAATTGAATGCAAATAAATCTCAAGTTTTTACAGCTTTCTAAAAAATCTGATTATATTGTAATATTTATTGAAAAAACAGTTAAAAATTAGCTTAATTCCTAGTCATAAGTTTCTTTGAGAATAGTATAATTATTTCTTAAATGGAAGTTATGCCTAGTTTGATTTTTGACAGAGCAGTACTCTGCAAAATTTTTAGCAGATTTAATACAATGAAATAAACCCGCCATTTCAATATATTTAATAAGTTTTAACACATTATTTAAAAATACTAAAGACACTTGAGTACAAAGGATTTAAACTTAATAGTGAAACAAGTTGTAAGTGAATATTTTGCAGCATGAATATTGACTGTTATTATACTAGTAACTTTGGTAAATTTGAAATTACATACCAAGAACATGCCAGGCAAGATGTGTTCAATAAACTGGATTTTTAGTCAAAGTAGATTTGATGTCCTGTAGGGATCCTTTTGCTCTCAGCAAGATATTATCATGTATAGAATTTCAGAAAGTATATGAGGTGTGCGAGAATATTGTTATTTTCCTATTGCTGTTGTGGGATTCTTCATGCAGCTTTTTTTCCTCTGTTCGTTACGGAGCATTAAGTATGATGGAGTTTGTCTCTTAACATTAAAAAAAAAAAAAGCAGTACATGTATATTTTGACTTTCTCCACCCTTAGGCTTATTCTTCCATATCCAACATGTACAGCTCAAATGCCAGCAGGATGTTCTGTGTTTTTGGATTTCCTTGTGCTTTGGCTTATAGCAGCTAGAAACTGCAGGATAGGCTTCCACTTGGCTGGCACAAAGCATTTCCACCACTTAGAGACAATTAGAGGAATTGGGCTGTGTTTCTTTGGAAAGCAGAAGGAATTTACAGATCATCTGTAAATTGCATTTTTTTTTGTGGACTTGTCACTTAAAACATTGTTGTGAAATACTGGAACAGGTTGGTCAGAGAGGTTGTGGGACCTCCAATCTTAGAGATGCTGAAAATGGGCCTAGGCAAGCTAGTCCAAGGAACCTGAGCAGGACCAGACAGAACCACAGAATTGTTTAGCTTTAGGTTGAAAAAGGCCTTTAAGGTCATAGAGTCCATCCATTAACCCAGCACTGCCAAGTCCACCACTAAACCACGTCCCTAAGTGCCACATCCGCACATCTTTTAGATACCTCCAGGGATGGTGACTCAACCACTTCCTAGGGCAGCCTGTGTTCAAGTGCTTTACAACCCTTTCCAGGAAGAAATTTTTCCTAATTTCTAATCTAAACCCCTTCCCCAGTGCAACTTGTGGCCATTTCTTCTTGTCATATCACTTGGTACCTGGGAGAAGAGATGGATGCTCACCTGGTTACAACCTCCTTTCAGGCAGTTGCAGAGTGATAAGGGCCCCTCTGAGCCTTCTTTTCCCCAGACTACACACCCTCAGCTCCTTCAGCTGCTCCTCATAGGACTTGTTGCTCCAGACCCTTTCCCAGGGCTGCTGCCCTTCCTTAGACATGCTCTGGTACGGTTTTGTTTGTTTCTGCATTTGCAGGGCAGAAGGGAAAAAGATAAAAATTGAAGACAGTGGGAAAGCTTTGAAAAAACCAGAAGTGTTACAGATAAATTTAGGTTTTAAGACTGGCAAAATTTTGCTAGCTGGTTAGTTTTATCATTAGTCTGTGTGATGTTATAGCCCTGTGAAGGTATTAAAAAACTCTGAATGGTTATATCATACTCTTCTTCCTTGTAAGACATTGCCTTACTCAAATCTCCACACGTTCACACCTAATTTGTTTTGTCAAGAGGATGCAGACCTAAAATATTTACTGTCCGCCTCCTTCACCTTAAGGCCTACACCGACAGTAAGATTGGGCTGATTACTGTTTTGAAAGATGAAGCTTTAAGCTTCCTCTTGGATTTTGCATGCCGAAACCCCCAATAGCTTTCTCCAGCCTTGTTATTGTCAGTCAATGGCTATAGGTGGGCTCATCACCACCATGCAGTTTGTGTGGGAAGCTGTGATTGTAGTGCTAATCTTCTTAGTGCAGGGTGGCCCACCTTTAGTGAAGGGAGGACATCTGTGGTGTTGCATTTGCTATTACTGTGATTTTTCCTTGTTTCTGAATGGTTTTGACATATGGCATTAACATGTGAGTACAAGTGTACTGAGAGATCTTTTAGTAGTCGATGTGAAAAGAAAGTCACACACACACCAGTGGTTTTCAAAAGAAACAAAAGCAGCTTAACTGTATTGACAGAATGCTCAATTTAGTTGAAACATCCCTAAAAATGTTGGTGAAAGAAGCCAATTTTGTGAAATACAAAAGGTTGTGTGAGGCTCACTTCATTTCTCAGAGAAGAAAGGTTTGAGAAGCAGATTCACTGGAGCACTGCCCAGCATCCTTGTGGGTGTAAATGAAGTAAAAGATTTTGCAGCCCAATGTTCTGGAGTTCACACATTCATTTAGAGGTGTGTGGGGAGAACATAAGGTGACTAAAAGGTCTTTTATTAAGTTATTTTCTGCAGAAAATTATTTAGAAAAGAGTAAACCCCACTTAATCTGTCTCTAGGAAGACTGAAGAATTAATCTCCAGAGATGTCTTCAATACCACATTTGTTGAGATACAGCTGTCTTAAGGTAGTGGTAGTGAGAACCCAGCAAGTCATGCAGTCATGGAAGCACTGAGATGCTTTTTTTTAAAATCACTGTTTAGAAAGATGATCAGCTACTGCAAACTGCTTTTATTTATAAACTTTCTAAATGTGCTTGTTTTGTTGTTTTTTTTTCCGAACAGCCTGCTAACTGCTCCTTAACATAGATCCTTAAATGTCAGGGTATTTTTTTTAATTAGAACCAGATATTAAAACCATGTTTTTTTACAGTTGGAATTGAAACCAGCTTCACTGTTTGCTGTGGAAACAAGTTTTTAAAACAAATCTGTTCATGTGTACACTGATGTGTACATAAATCTGTGAATTTATGTAACTTGTGAATTTTTTTGAAGACTTTTTCCAACCAGCTTGTAGAAAGATAGGTGGTAGAGAACCCGTTACAGTCTGTGTTAAGCCAGTAACCTATATCTGTGTCAGAAGTATGTGCCAGTTGTCCCACTGGATTAAAGAAAGGATGGGCCAACTAACACAGAAAGGTATTCAACTAATTAAAGATTAAAAATTTCCCCCGAGTTTTGTTCCCTGCCGTTTACACATGACAGTGTTGTGTTCTGTAATCCCTCTGTTATGGAGAGTTAAGAGGGGCTCTTTTAGGAAGAGTGCTGCATCATACTATTTTTTCATACTCATTTGTCAATTTAAGTGTATATTATTAAAGAACAATTAAAAAATAGATTTCATGAGTTGTGAAATACCATATAGCTATTTTTCCATAGTATCCCACTTTTACCTGACAGCCTCTGGAGGACAGTTATCTGGGGCTGAGCATCTCTGACCTGCTCGGAGTCTTCTGGAGCAGCTATGGTGTTGCTTGAGGAATCATGTACTGCTTAGGTGGTTACTTTCGTTGAGAACAAAATCCTCAATACATGTCTCATCTTGCAATAAAAACTTGCCTAAGTTGTACAGATCGTTCTAAAGGAGTTACTGGAGCAATTCAGTTGTAAAATAGATGCTAAAAGGTAGCAGGAAATATAAAGATGCTTTATAAAAGTTGAAACAAATTGTCGTGAGCTGTGTTGTCTGTTTTTTAATATGGATTTGTCTGTGTATTTGTTAATGCAGGCCACAGAAACATTGTTCCGAATGGCAGTAGCAAGAGGAGCTATCACACCATTAAGACATGGAGAAGTAAGGCTAAATATATCCGTATTTTTTTGTTCCTTATTTATGTGTGATATAATGCTATATTAATATAGGGCTTTATAAATTTCTGGCAGACGTACTGTCTTCGGGTAAGTGAAGAGAGCTGGACTATGTATAACTTGCATACCTACATTTCAGTATTTTTTTGAAGGAGAACAGGAACTTAAATCTTGTCCAGTCAGAAGTGAAGTATTTTTCAAAGAACATTCTATTTTTCTCTTTGCTTCAATCATAACTTAGCCATGTGATAGAGGTGACTCAAGAGAATGGCCTTTCAGCTGCTTTGCCAAGGGCTGGGATCCAGTTTTTCCCTGAATTTTCTCTATTAAAGATTGTCAAATCTAGAGAAATTCACATGAGGTCAATATTTGTTACTGAGTGGCTGTGGAGAGTTTACTTCATCCTTTGTTCCTTTCAAGAAGTAGTAACTTCATGTAATATGTGAAGTGTTAATACATTAATTATTCCAAAGAGGATAAATGTATTTGAATATTATGTTGCTCATACATTCTTCTGTTCATGGTGAACATTGTTTTCCTTCTTTGTTTTTATACCCGGTAAACATTGTTTTGAACATAGATGATTAAACATCTCTAATATGAGATATTGTATTAATATAATTAATATACTAAGGGTATAAATATACTTAGGGTCTAATATACTTAGGGTAAATTTCATTTAAATAATAAAGTTCTACAGTCAGTCATGACATGGGAAGTGAGGAATGATCTGGGCATTGCCACAGCTGAATGCTACAGTGTGTAGGGCTTTTCAGTATTAGAAACCTCAGTGTTTTTTCATGGTAATAGGATTTTGATCAAATTCCTAATAAGTTTGTGAAAAGTTCTTATCAGAGACACAGCGTTCAGTCTGGAATCCCAGCTGTGCTGTAGAATGTTCCTTAGGCTGATGAGGTTGCTTTAATTTCTGTTTTGTGACAAAATAATGTATCTCTTCATGTGTGTCTAAAGATGGACCTGAGATTTCATGTCCTGCCATCGTCTGTAGTGTTAGCTTTTTCTGAATATATGGATCCTCTATGAATTTTGTGTACTGCTGTTTTGTACAGAAGAACGCAATGCCATTTCCAGAAGTGTTGGTTACTGAATATGTGCATCCCTTCCAAATCCCCTGGTTAGGTTTTTTTTTCAGTGAAGGGTACTTAATTTTCTATTTTAATGACCAGGTTGCCCAAAAAGTTTATGTAATTACCCAGTGAATGGTGTGAATTATGGAAAAGTCAAATTATGGGTTTTTTTTAAAAGAGTAACTAATTGTATTGTTTGCAGTGCAAAATTCTGGGACAACTGCCGATGTAATGATGTCTGTTATGAATGATATTAATAATTCCTGAATCTGATACATCTTATGTTGAGCCAGTTCAGCTCACTGATGAGTTAGAAAAAATTTTACTTTTTGCTTTAGACGCTCCCTCTGATCTTTTATCAGTTAAACCACCTCAAGGGCTAGAGAGAACCAGAGGAGAAGCAGCAACGTAAGTGGTGAGAAGATGGAACCATGGTTAGCAAGAAAGGAAGGGCGAGAAAATGAACTTCATGTTAGTATATGATGTTCTGTGATGCTTTTTCTGAGATATTCCTGGGGCCTCACTGGAAATGCAGTTGAGGCTAAGCTAGGTAATTTATAGATAAAACATGTAATAATGGTCCAGAATTGGCTTTTTGTGTAAGGAGGCAGTGGCAGTAACAAAGTAAAATACCTTTTTTCTCTCTTGTATTTTTGTTGGACTTTATGCAGGAAAAAATGTTTTCACTCAAGGGAAATATTTTCATTAAATTCCATTGTGTAATTATAATTTACTCAGTCTGAAAATGAGAAATTATGTTATTCAAATGAAGCTAATTTTTCCAGAAGAAACATATAATTATCAAGAGTAATTCTAAAATATTTTTTTGCTCTTCCAGGAAATTTCTGGATGTTTGCACAGCGCATAAGTAGAAAGAGAGCCAGAAAAAAAGTTGAATATGATCTAAAGTTGACTGTATTATGTTTGAGAAGTGTGAATTTGGCAGTGAAAATCAAAACACAGAAACTTTTAAAATGGAAATTTCAAAATATGGAGGCAGGAGTCCAAATGTGCAAAAGTGCTGTTCAACTTTCACATCAGAACTTAAGAATGTAACACCATTTAAAATTTGAGAGGGGGTAAAGCTGTTCACTATTAGAAGGCAAAAGTCATACCTGTTTGTTTTAAGTTAATAAAAAAAGAAGACAGTATTCTGTCTATACCACTGAAGAGACTGATGTGCAAACATTTCTTCTAAAGGCAAAACAGGATGCATGAAAAGCTGTCCATTATGATCCAATTGTCATCACCAGGTGGATTTATAAGTTATTATATAATGTCCAGTGTCAGTCCCTTTTATTTCTCCTTTCAACATTTCCTCATTCATTTGGCCTTGTCAGGCCATTATGCGTATAGGATTTTTATGTTTTTCATTTATTATCCATGAAGAAATTGAAAAATGAGGTTGTGCAGGTTTGGTCTTTCTGCTTTTGCATGTGGTTTATAAAATTGCTGTTGAGAATTTAGGTAGTTGTGCTGCCAAAACCAGTTATCAAAATTGGGTGCGTAGTGCCAAAAATTATTTAACTGTGGAATATTAATCATAGAGGTTCCTGAAGAATCTTCTCAGTGGTTCGCTTTCTCCTGGTTGGGTTGAAGTGTAGTAGCATCCATGGGAAGGAATCAAACCCAGAAGCATAATTCATTCTCAGCATTCAATATGTTGTTGTTCACGTTAATTAGTTATTTCTGTCAGATATGTTGTTGTGGGGGTGGAACATAAAGAAGAGCCTAACATTCATTGCTGTTAGCACTTCTAGCTGATTCCCAAATGATCCAAAAATCGTGGAGCAGATGTGATCACGTCAAATCCCATGGCTGTGCTTCTGTAAGAAAATCTTAGGATGTATTTCATTAATGACCCAAGGCTGAGAGCAGGCGATTGGCACAGCTGAGAGCTGTGCATGTGGGGAACCTTGACCTGGCACCACCTAGGGAGCATCTCCAGCTGTTCCTTCTGCTTCTGGTCTTCATGCAGGAGGCTGAGATCCGCTGCCATCTGTTCCTCGCAGTGTCCAGTCTCTTCCAGACAGGCCTGCTGTTTCTGTGGGTGCTGGCTGATGTGACAGCAGGGATGGGGTTGAGGAAAGAGGAGCAGCAACAGCATGCCTGCTAAAATGAATGAGAAGAGGAACACAAGGAAGCTCCTGCTTCAGAGCTGACCGTTTGTGATTTCCAGGTGTGCATTCCCTGGAGCCTGTACTGCTGTGTGCTGAACCCCCAAGGGAGAGCTGTAAGGAGGAGTAAGGGTTGGCAGCAGTGGGCTGTGAGGAGTCGCTGGGTGCATGGTAGCAGGATGGAATACATTTGGTACAAGCTAAGATTAAGTTCGGTGACTATACACAGAGGGAGAGAGAACTTCCAGAATTTTGCTGGAAATGACCAGTTTTGTTCACATTGTGCCAGTGATATGCCAGAACGAGTGCATCTCATAGGATTTGTATATTCTTTGGAGGTACTGAACAAGGAGAGATCTGGTGAGCATAATGAGCTTACAGGACCGATGTTCTCAGTCCCTGTAGATGAGGGAACCGAATGCACACAAAGGAGCTGGGACATAAACTGAGAAGGTGGAACCCTTAATGAAAAAAATGCATAAAATACGTAGGCTGACATAGACAACAGATCTAATGGTAGAGTTATGATTCCCAGAGAGCCACAGCTGATACCGGCCGTGCATGATCTCTGTGGCTGTTACCTCATATTTTTGCAAGATCTTTTTGAATTTGTAAGCTGTCTCAATCACCTTTCATCTGAAAAATGCTCGGGGCATTTTTTGAAAGATTTGTGTCTATAGGATTCCTTAATTCTATCAGGAAAAAACCCCACTGCTGGCTCAGAATTGAAAAAAAGAAGGGCCATGCTCCATGTACTGCGTTATTCTATCTGAAGTGTTCAGGTATATGGGGAGCCGTCAGTATGGTGGGGCCCTTAAAATCTTTGTGTTTTGGCCTTGTGGTGGCAAAGACAAGAAAAATACTCTAACAGAAGAGGAAAACTTGCATAGAAGAGTGAGAACGAAAAAAGAACTTAGGCTGCATGGTGGGATCTACTTTATAGTGTCTGCAGCAGCTGAGGTATTTCGAAGAAATTTCAAAGAAAGGAACATAGTCTTCAGTCTGTAGCATTACAAGTGAATGCCATTTATGTAGGATATTTGGTGTGTTTATTCCTTCCCATCCATCTCTCCTCCCCACAAAAGCATTGTTCAGGAAATGCCATGGAAAACTAAGTATGCAGAGGGGTTTCCAGACTGTGTCTGAAAGTTTCTGTGAGGTTCAGTTCATGGTAGTGGTTGGATTTCGCTGGGATGCCTGAAGAGATATTCATCCAAAGCTATCTAAGAGTGTGATAACACTACGCTGGGAAAAAAAATCGGAAGGAGGAGGCTGCATAGGGTGTCCTGTCTCCACAACTTATGTCCATGTGAACTAGTCACCAACCTCCAACCAGAGTTTATGGCGATTTGCTGCTGATGATTCCTGATTCCTTTGAGAATTTCCAGTTATGTTGTCCATGTGGAGGAATGGGCAATGTTTAGCAAATGTGCACCCATATAAGTGTGTCTTGTCTTGGGGATACAGCAGCAGTGCAGCTTAAAGGCAGTTATCAAACCAGTGCTCTCATAAATATTGAGGCCGGAGCGTTTGTAGCCATAAAAGTATCATTGTCAACCAAACTTGAAGTATAAATATATATAAAAATATAAGTTTTTCTAGCCTAAAATGGCTTATGGCCTTGCAGTGTAATACATGTAACTATATGCATTGCTGTGGCAGTACATACCCATGCTTGAAAGTGGACTTCGTTGCAAGAAGACCAGTCTTTGTTTTTGTTTAAAGCTATTTTTAACAGATTTCCCCATTCTGTGTGTTTTCTGTAAATTCAGTAATGTGAAGTGCTAAGTTTTATGAATTTACCCAGACATCTGTAAAAAGTAATTTCTGTGGATTTGTGTTCATAGTTAATACCGGTGATGTATTTATGATAGAATATTTGGCTAAATGTTGAACAAGGGGATTAGTAAGGATGTTTAAAATGTGGTTTCTTTAATATTTTTGCTAGTGAATACATAACAGTGGGAACAGCAATATGGGATGCTCCTTCATGCAACACGGCTTTGTGTTCCACAGACGTACTGAAAGAACCTTGGAAAGTAGGGTATGTTGTTGAAGTGACATTATTGCTAGTTCAGGTTTTCCTTGCCCTCTTTCTTCCCAGTCTACTATGCCATAGCAGAGTGCAGTGTAGAGTCCTGGAAACTCACCTGTGAAATTAAAGTCATATAGACATGAACCTTTTTTATTATTGACAGCATTTGTATTTATTATTATTTATTATTAACAGTAATTCTAATTACTTTTTTCATGAGGAGGAACTTTTTAATTTTACTTGCCAGTGGAGCAATTCAAAAGAGATATTATGACACCTGTCATCATATTTAGTTGTGGAATGTGAAGATGACATGGAACTAAGTATTCATTAAATGATAATCTCTTTTCTGTATAAAGGGGTTCTATGTTTGATTCTTAAATTTTGGGTTTTGTCACAATGATGTTTTTGCTTTTGGCCAGTTTCATTTGGAATACGTGAAACCCAGGAGTACTTCATAAATGATCATATTGCAGGTTCTGAGGAAGTACCAAGAATTGTTTGAGATTAATTTTCATTTAAATAAAACTCCTTTGTGTGCACAGTTTCCTCTGGTTTCAGCTCAGGGGCATACCAGGAATAATCACTTACAGGCACATTAGAAACCGAATGGCAGTGGGACAGTTCGATCCTCTCACCGTTGTGCCTTCCAATCACAAAGATGTCTTTATTATCCAGGATTTGAAAGTTCTAGTGTCATAGGGTCCCCCAGCATCTCTGGTTTCCATGTTTTTTTCTTGAATACTTTGGTACTGTCATGTTAATATGTGACAAAAGATGTTTTCTCAGGCTTAATAAATATAGGTATATCTTGCAGCATTGGAGACACTGTAGTTACACTGTAGTCCTGAAGGTGCTCGACTTGTTAAGTGTCTGTTTTTAGCCAAGGGCATGTTTAAAAGGCAGCGCTGTTGGGCAGAGTGAGCCTTGTTTGTTCTCACTGCAGGGATATGATTCCTAGCAAACCAGACTTGGTACAAGGAAACTTAAATTTTTTTTAAGGCCGTGTCACAGCTTCCATGGGCTGTTTCTGCCTTCCAAGTAGGATTGTCAGTCTCTTGGATCTTATCCTCTGGGTTTTTCCTGTCCTGGTTAAGGGTTGCTGGCACACGGAAAACATGTGTATTTTAAAAATTTAATATGTTGCAAAACAGTGTAAATTTAATTTAACCAGATCATATTTCTGAATGTTGTGTAAGATCCAAAGTGCCAGTATGTTTCAGTATTGATTTCTCTTATAATTATCCACTTATATTTGAAAAATATTTACAAAACTAAAAGGAAGGAGTTGCTTGCAGGCAGGTCTGAGTGCCTGTTCATGTAAAGGGAGGTCCCTTCTCTCTGTCATAAGAAAATAATCTGTACTTTAATTTTTAGCTCTTTCAAAAGAAATGTGTTTTAAAAAAAAATAAAAATAAAAAGATATCCTATAACATATGGACAGAACATGTAACAATGTTCTGAGCCATCAATTAACAACTTACTTAAATTATTGGCGTGTCTTTCTCATTAGTGAAATCTATTTTTGAAGTAGTATGGAGCCTGTCTTTTAGAACTTCTTTTAAAGAAGAAGCAAATGGATAAAGTGTATCCACAAGAATACAACTGTTTTATAGTACTCTGGCTTAAGGTTTTGGTTTGGGGCATATGTGTCAGAAGTATTGCAAAATAGTACTGGAAACTGGAAAATCCTTCTGGCAGGTCACAATGGGTAACAGTTCAAAGGTAATTTAACTGCCAAAGACTGGCATACCTTATCTATGTTATCTGGAAGTAAGTCAGAAGTAAATAATTCTTCTCATTAAATGCCGTGAAAACTAAACCTTGATTGGAGAGAGAGAGAGAGAGAGAGAGGGATTGAGAATGCCACTGAACTCTGGGGAGGAGAACCACCAGATTGCCTTTGAGGTGTTCTGGTGTGCAGTATTCCAGTGCTGTTTTTGCCTTGTATTCAATTGTGTGAAGGTGTTATTTGTCTAGCTTGCCCTGGGTTATCCATTTTAAGCAGTCTATAGATTTTTAATTAATTTTTAATCATCATGAGAAAAGAAAATTTGTCTCAAAAGCATAGCTGAATATAAAGCTCTTTTAATTTTCTGCTATTTTAATATGCCGTTTGCCTGAGGATAGTCTGTTCCTTACTAAAAATCGTCTCAAGCCTTGATTAAATATTGACCTGCTCGAAATAGTTTCAAAGTGTTGCGATGGAATTAATTTGTTAGGGAATGTGAAAAATTAATGCACTGTAGGAATCACGTCTGGTGTAAATTTAAGGTAGAAGTATCTGAAAGTGGAGCAGTGGCTACATATTTCAGAATATGGAGAGGTACCACTGAAGAAAGGTAACACGCAAGTTTGGAAACTTGGAGAACTTAACTTTCAAAACAGAAGTGAAACAAAATCTAGGTGACTCACACTTTGTATTTTTCTTTTAAGTGTATGGAAAATGTAATCTCTCTATTTTTCATGGAGTGGAACAATGGTTTTTAGTACTTTAGGCATTTGACATCATACTAGCCATTATTGTTATTGTAATTTTCTTTAGTGCAAGCTCCATGGTATGTATTTATCTTAGAATACTCATAACTTCCCTTTATGAAGTGAAACACAAGGCTAAAAAGTAAATTAAATTATGCTCGGAGGTATTTGCTGGGTGTGTTTCCCCAAGAAAGTATTGGCAAAGAGTGAAGTAAGGAGGGAATTACCTATTTTAAAGACTTCTCTTTTTTTTTTTTTCCTTAATACTTTGCCTGTATATTTCAGATTTCTTACTCTTTTCCATCAGCAAAACAGTAAATGCATGGTAAAAGTAGGCAATAAAAAAATATGGCAAAAAAGCTAAATGTAAGGAAATTTATTTAGCTTCCAATCTGGTTTTTTGGTCTTCTATGTCATGGCCTTGGAATGAAGCTGTCATTTGCTTTATACTTAAAACCTGCCCCCAAAATTGCTCCCTGCAACTCCATTGCTCTGCCAGAGTAAAGATCATGTACGGGATTTTTACTCCTGTACATGAAGAAAGGCAGAGTAGGTGGTACTGGAGCTTGCTGCTTGAATAATGCTTCTTTCTTACTTTGGGGGGGTTGATAACTGATGTATGTTAATTCTTTCATAGAGTTGAAGAAATAGGCAACTGTAAGAAGATACTTAACCTGATAAAGCTAAGAATTTTTTCACATTCCTCTAGGCATTTAAGAATGCTGAGTGTTACTAAAACATACGCTCAACTGTTCTTCAGTTTCTGTGCAAGTTGTTTGATTCAAGTTATTGGAAGAATAGCCTTGCCAGTGTATGAACACACACCATCTTCGCTAACACTTCACAGTGTAAATATGTGCGTGTCAGCTAAATCACTGCTGTATGTGCAGGCACAGAACCATTGAATGGTTTGGGTTGGAAGGGACCTTGAGGAACATCTAGTTCCGTCTCCTCCCCATCATGGACAGGGACACCTTCCACTAGACCAGGTTGCTCAGAGCCCCATCCAACCTGGTCTTGAACACTTCCAGGGATGGGGCATCCACAGCTTCTCTGGGCAACCTGTGCCAGGGGGGGGGGGCCCTCCAGTAAAGAATTTCTTTCTAACGACTAATCCAAATGTACTCTCAGTTTGAAGCCATTCCCCCTTGTCCTATCACTACAGTGCATGATGAAGAACCTCCTCTTGGCTTCCCTGTAGGCCCCTTTCGGCTGCTGGATGGTTGCTGTGAGGTCTCTGTGCAAACTCTTCTTCTCCAGGCTGAACAATCACTTTGAAGAAGGGGTGTCTTAATTTTAGTATAAATGTTACATTCAGTGATTTTCAGATAATTAAGTGTAATATTCCTTTTAGAAAACAATCTTCTCATTCAATTCAAATTATTTTATGCTTTTTGTCCATGTGTTTGACTTAGTAAAGTATTGTTGAACACAAAGAATAACAGTCATCTTTGGTAACTTTTAATTGTCGTGTATGTTAACGGATTGCATAAATCAAAATGCAGTTTGAAATGTCTGTTTTTAGGTTTCTGAAAAAAGGGGGAATGTGCCTGCAGTCAGTGGGAAAGCTTTTTCCACTCCATCCAACTTAAGCAATTATGTCGTGGTTCTGTGTGCTACTCTTTGTGTTTAAAGACCTAAATTTTCAAACATTTTTTGGTAGGTATAAAACTAGAATACACCTACTTTCATTGGGTATATACTTGCTGAATATTCTGTAAAAGTTAAAATTTACATGAATTTCTCTTAATCTGTATAAAAATCAAATGACAATACCTAAGGTAAGCAGTTCCAGATTATAAAGGCTAAGGGTTTTATTGTTCTTTCCAAAAAGTGAAGGTGTGGGAAAATACTGTTGATAGGGAGGTTGAGTACTAGGATTGGGAACTGATACTGAGCACAAGGTGTAGTATTTCTGGTGTGACATTATCTGGTGGTGGAGGGAAGAGACTCTGGAACATTTCCATCACGTGACAGGTTGTGATCCTTTTCGGGTGAGCACAGCTGGCTTTTTTAGACGCTGTAAGACTGGTACTACACTCCGGTGATCTGAAATAATTTCAAACTTAAAAATCTTTGATGTTCTTTTTTCTTTTAAAGAACATCTGTGCATTTGCCCTGTGAGGCCAACCCTATACCTAAATAACAGCATTTTTAGGAGAACAGTCTAGCCTCTGATATTTAGGTACCTGTACGAATGTTAAGGAAGTTGTTATGACCAAGATCAAATGCTGTTCCTCACTGCTTAAGAGCGAGCGTTGTGGGTACTCAAGAATTAGGAATAGTGGATGTTAATGGAAATTAACCTTGCTAAAGTCCTGTAGTAACAGTCTGTACTGTTTTGGTGTAATAATTTATTGTAATATTTTTACAATATTTAATCACTTAGGAAGGATTATATTGTCTTTCTTGACTGATGCCTCAGTGCAAGGTGATTGTGATGGGTGAAGATCTGGTCTGCCAGCAGCAGGAATCTTAGGGTGCATGAACCGCTGGAACAATTCTCCCGCTCTGAACCATGAAACTAATCTGTTCCTGTCGGTTACAATCTTATGGAAGCTAATTCTTTGTTGATGGAATCAGGTGAAAAATATGTGGTTCTGATTTGCAAACAGTCTGTAGAGTTTCTTGGTCATGGGGAACATTCCTCTGGCCATGTGCTTGTGTTCGGATGTGGGTGTGTGACTATACATATTTATGTTACAGAGGCATCTTCTTATAGTAAAAATGATAGGCAGTTCAGTTTTTTAAAATGTTCTGGTTTAAAAATATTTTTACTATAATTGATAAAATAATACAAACATTAAATATATGTTTATTATGGTAGAATAAATATTCAGTTTTATTGTTTCTAAGTTTCAGAAACTCAAGCTTTTAAACCCAACAACTCTCAAAATAATATTTAGTAGAACTATGTAATGAAAACTCAAATATGAGCCTTTTTTGAAGTAGCACTGTTTTCTGTAGGAAATATGTATTTTACAAGTGACTGCCTGGATAAAATAATGAGCTTTCATTTATAAGTATCCTGCAGAGCTGCAAAAAGTAAACTGGTATCTGCAGTCTGCCTAATGGACTGCTCACCACATCACCGCATGCAATTAAGCATAAGTGATTTTTCTGCTCAAGACAGCCTCAAGACCGATTTAGCAATGAAACTTAATTACTTCTAGCCCTTAGAGAAAATGGCCCAACAAGGTTGAGGTTGTTGGCAGGGCAGTGTGGGAAAGCTATTGCTGCAACTGCCTTTCCCACTTCTGATTTTCTGTTTGCAGTACTTAAAGCACAGTTAACCTTCAGTTATGCAAATATTCCCACAAAAACGGTGCATTTTTATTTCTTTCTTTGTTACAAAGCTAAAGAAAAAGATAATGAAACATCGCAGTGTTTTAAAAGGAAGAATTCTGATCAAATCTCACTGCTTCAGACTGTGGGTGAAATTTTTCTGTGCTAATGGAAATGAAAACTTAAAAATTAGTACTCAAATGCCCGTCTAAGTGCTAGGTAGACATTCTGGCCAGAGAAATCTCAGCTAAAAGCTAAAGCTAAGCACTTCTGTGCTTCTTGACAATTTAATATGTTATAGGTAAATTGTTTCCTGTTCGGTTACAGGGAAAAATGCTGAAGGAAATGAACATTACCAAAAAAAAGAATCATATTAATAAACTACTTTATACTCAAAATTGCTTCATTTGAGTTTTTAGGAATGTGTTATTTTTCAAGGAAACAGGAACTTCGATTCTATGACTCCAAGGAATACAAGGAATACATCTGGAATAACAATTCAGAGGGACATATGGCATCAATTGGCTTATATTTTCCTGTATGGGAGTTCTGATTGAAGTAAGAGGGGAACGTGCTTATTAATTATATGGGATTAAAAATGCAAATACTGTGCTGTTTTGGGTTTACGTGCCCTGTTAAAGAACTGTGTGTATGGAAAAGGTGCAGAAGCTGAGCAAAGAAAACTTACTTTTCTGTTAGTCAGCTGCGGCAATAAGTTGCTTTACTTCTGTAGTATATTTTTCCCTGTAACAGTTTTGACTCCCTTACTCTTATCTCTTCTTATAGAGAAATTTCTCATTCACCTCTGGGATTGTAATTTACAAAAAGAAGCAGTACTGCAGTTGTAATTTGTTTGATAAATTTCCTCTTTAGTAACGCTTCAGGTCTTTTTGCTGTTAACAGCTATGGACATGTTTATCAATAGAAATATTCATGGTGACAGAACTACACATGTGCCTAAATATTTGTGAGAGTGTGCAGCATGAGACACTAATTCCCAAGGGCATGTTTAGCACATGCTCTAGTGCTTTACTCAGTAGGGAGTGAATTTAAGAGTGTGTATAGGTCCCCTTGATTTCAACAGTATTTAACCAAACAAGTGACTTCAGCTTTTTGCTAGACAGGAAATAATAATTTAAGCATGCACTTTAACGTGTTTTTTTATTTCTTTTTAATTTTTTTCTTTTTTTTTGGTCTGAGCATTGCAAGACTCATTGGAATGAGCACTGTTTAAGCCTTACATTTCGAATCCCTGGAATAGTTACCAGCCCTGGCTTATATTTATTATATTATAATTATAAGCCCTGGCTTATATTGTTTTATATATATCCCATGTACGTTTTAATAATTTGAACAGCTCAGGCTGACATTTTCCGAGGTAATGGGGGTGGTGCTTCCCATCTTCACTATGCAGTGTCAGTTTACCTCCTTTCATAAAGGAGACACGTGAGGGCTTTCACAAAACCCATCATGTGACAAAGTAATGAAAGATGGACCAGAGACCTGAATTACAATTGCACCAGCAATGTGTATCAGGAATTACATGAACTTAGTAGGGGATGATACCTGCCTTGAGCAGCTGACTGCCTGAATAAACTTGGGAAAAGGCTGGGAAGAAGTTTAGTATTAGTGTCTCCTTGAGGGGCTTAGGATAGGTAAGTAAGGCTAGGCTGACTCGGAGTCCTACAAGTACACGTGAAAAGTAAGCTCTTTCTCTCTTCATTATATGGGCAAAATGCCACTGCGTATTTTGCAATAGGTCATGCAATAGATGTTCTTAATTCCTGTTAAGAATAGGAATAAAATAAACTAATTGATGGGGTTACCTGCAATGAAAGATCAGCGTGGTAACCCATGTGGTCTCCTGCAGTTTTAGGTTCTGGTGGAGCTGGGTCCCAGTGGCTTGGCAACCTCTGTTCTTTGCAACCATCCAGTGATACATGGTGATGCTCAAGTTGCCCTGGAAACTTCATGCTGAAAATTTAGGACTAATAATATTGTTGGGATATAGGATATAACATACTCTTTGCTTACCTCTTGAATTTCACTGAAGTTTGGAAGCTAAGCTTCACTCCTGACTAGATGAAAATGTTTTATTGGATTCACAGTAACAGCCTTGCTGCCTCCTATTGTTCATTGCTGAAGTGTTTATAACAAAGGGAGAGATGCACTGTGTTCTTTACAAAGCTCCTTTCTGGCAGGTGCTTTGACTCCCTTGCATGTTAGATTTTGAATCTCCGTTAACTCATTTGTAAGAGGAGTTCAACACTCGGTAATAATTTACTTCTTTGAGTTCGCTCTGAGCTGTGTCATTTTGTGGTCTGTACAGGATGGAACTGAACAGAGGCAGATGTGGAAATATTTCTTTCCAGTAAGATTATTTTGTACACAATGTACTCCTCTCTGTTGCGTTCATTACAGCTCATTGGACTTTGTATAATTCAGGACAAAAATGTAGACAAATAAATTTCCCTGTGTCATTTGCATGCCCTTGAACTCAGTTTCACTTTGAAATGACTGTGTGAAGAGACCATGAGTGGGTACAATTTTCCAGTCACAAGGAAAGTGCTTGGAATTCCTGATGTTTGGAAGTGTGCACATATGTTTAATAAAATGTGAGGTTTTATTTTTTTTAGAAAAAAAGCTCTTTTAAGTTGCTGAAACTCAGAACTTTTATGTAATCAGATATGACCCTGTTTATCAGACTTAAAGAAAATGCCTTTCACTTCATTTAAATGGTAGTGATGATGTTGAAAGGAAAGATTGATAATTAATTGATTGTTTGATTAATATCTCTTTCTATGTTCTTGGTAGCCACCAAAGATCTTAAAGTTCATTCTCTTGTTTCATCTTGAATAACAGAGCCATTTAAAGGTAGCAGCTGGTGACTGATATGGTCTGGTAGAGGCGGTGGGTATCAAGAAATAATTTCTGTGTGAGATGTCTTATTTTCCAAAGCATTTTCCAGCAGTGAACTGTACTTGTGAAACTGGCTTAAATGAGTATTTTTTCATACTGCCAATATAAATTATTTCAGTTCCAGTGTATGCAGTTTCTACAAACAGCATTTGGCATCAGGATGCACAAAATATTTTGATTATTTTAATGTGTCAGTAGTACGGGAAATACTGTTCTAGGCAGTGGAACTTTTTATACAAAAGACAGAAATAAAGATATTTAATTCTGTTGACTAATAAATATTTTGGCGTATATTAAAATGTCCTTACATGATTTTAAAGCTATTAAAGTGCTGCTCAGCAATGGACATGGTCACAAATAGCTGACTAAGAAAAGGTTCTTGTCTCGGTCCGTTACTTCAAGGCATTTTTATGCCAAAAAAATTACAATTTGAGGTTGCTTTACTAATTCTGGAGTGAAAAGTGACACCTGTTTAGCATTTCAAATGCTGTAGTTATGTCTGAAGCAGGGAGAGAACAGTTTGTGCATTTGAAAGTTCTCTCTTGGCATCTTCACTCTTCCCCATTTTTGTTTTCTCCAGTATTCAACAGTTGGGTTTTTTTTAAGGTGCTATCAAGGCAAAGTCTTTTCTTACAATAAGTAGAAAGAGCCCACAAGATTTCTCCTTCTACAGCTTCATCCCCAAAGTGAGAGCTATGGCAGAGAAATGTGGTTAGAGAGTACAAGCCTTGCTGGAGTTGTTCTGGGAGAACTGGGCCAGCCTGTTGAAGGGGGACTCTTCGGACTGGTCTCACCATCTGATCAGAAGACTGTGGGAAAGGGTGTCTGTGAGTTACAGCATAATTTATGTGCTGCCTGCTATTAAGATGTCTTCAGTCCGACAGCGCTGAATGTGAAAGGTTCCCTAAGTAGGGATTTTAGGAGAGCTAAACTTAGACAAAGCTGCTTTTATTGCTGGAATACCTCATTCAGTCATTTTCCCAGTATAGATGAGAGTTCAGATTTGTCTCTATTAATTCCCTCAGGGTATCTTAAGGAATTTTATGAAAGATCTCTAAAAAAGAGAAAGAATTGTGTTTCTGTTTCTGATGTTCTTAATCTGGCATTATATTAAACATCTGAAAATACACACATTAAACATTTGAAGATACAGTAATGAACCAGGGTTGCTTCAATTATTCTTTGACCCATTCCTGTATTGTAGGCAGATTATAGTATCAAAATACTGTAGTAGATCACTTAATAATTAAACTCTTTGTTGGTATCTCAGGAGTTTGAAATTCCTTTGGGTTTTCCCACCACCACCTTTGAAGATAAGGCCTGATTTGTCATGTGTTACATGATTCTAAAGTAGTTTTTGCTCAGGTGACCTAACAAGCGATAAAAATGGTGCTGTATTTTGGGGGAGAGAAAATACTTTAAAGTTTTCGTTTGATTTAACCATTTTTTCTTTAATGTCTTTAGATTTAGCAAAATTATACCCTTTCAGAGTATACAAGGATGCTTATCCAGTTGTGTAAGGCTGCCTTATTATTAAGCAAAACCTTTCAGGTGTGAACATTTGTTTTTTAATTGGAAGCAAAAGCTCTTTGGTAGAGATTCAGTACTTATTATAGGTAAGACCTGAGAAAGCTCCTAATTTTTGTATCAGAACTTTCCAATAGAAGATACATTTTCAAGAGAAACCGGAAGATAACAGAATTTAATTCTCAAGTATTTATTTTTTATTTTTCAATTGTTTAATTTTTCTGTTGTTTAATTTTCTGTCTTGGATTTGTTTCTGCTTAAAAGCACAGGGACCTCAGGCCAGATTCATAAAGGCTTCTTACATTAAATCTGCTAGTATCCAGCCCTCATTCAGTTTCAATGTGATATGATGTGTTATGAGTCTAATTTTTTGTTTTAAGAAGCCAAATGGTAATAAGGGTCTGTGATTTTCCCCCCAAACAGTATTTTTATGTGTGCTTCTCCCTTGGTAATACACGCAATATTGGTCAGCGTTTGGAGAAGCATTTCATTGCCCCAGTAGTGAAGGAGGTGTTCTAGGAATAGTATGAAACCCTGCCAGAAGTTCTGGAAGCAATCTGAGAATTGCTTTGATGTTGCGATATTTGTACAGGGGTACCAAGCTAAGGACCCTGTGCAAGGCTCAGTTTAGTTTCTTGTTTTTGCAGTTTAGAGTGAAGCTCTTGAGCACAAAGGCAGCAACAGAAAACACCTAATATATTTTTTGTTGTTGCTTTTTTTTCTTTTTTTTTTTTTTTTTGATGAAAGGCAGCTTGTAATTAGGGTTGAAAAGGACTCTTAATGGTGTACTAATTTATTCCTCTTCCTTGTCCTGACAGGTTTAATTATTCCTAAGTATCAGTGAACAGACTGATGACTAGCTCAAAATTGACCAGTTCCACTGATGATGGGACAGGGGTAAAACTGTTCTTTCCATTTTGTTTTTTTTTTTTTTTTTTGTGAACTGTAGTAGTGAATTATTCTTCCACAGGTAACCTGTGTTTTACTTAATTGTAGATAAGCTGATAAGATATTTCCTTTGATTCTCATGGGTATTTTTTTAATTCCTCAGTCATCATCCTGGCTGCAATTTAGAGGGTTTAAATCAGTTTTACTGGCTGCAATATTTCCTTGATTGTAACTTTCTTTCCACCACATTTTAAAAAATTAAAATAAAATTGCCTCCCTCCTGTACTATTTTTTCCTTCCTGGATTCCTGGCATTTTTTCTAAACTTAAAATAACTCAACATGCTGAACTCTTCCATATTGTCTCCATCAATGTCTTCATTGTTATTTCCTTTTTCCCCTTTGCTTCAGGAAACACATCTTTCGTGTCACTTGTGGGCAAGGGAGTAGCCGATTTATACAAAGACCAAACTGCCTCCCAAAATGATTCTCTTTTATAATTTCCGTAAAAATTGAACTTCTTTTCTGCCTACCTGTCAACCTTCTGCTGTTGCCTCCTTCAGTGTTTTATATATTATAAGAGCTATGCTAAGAGCTGTGTTATTGTCCCACTACTGAGTGATTCATCTCATCTGATAAATAACTTCTGGTTGTGTATTGCTCTGCTTGGTTATTTCTCAAGGAACGTGCAAAGATGCAGATTATCAATTTCACTTTTTCCAGGGGCTGAATAGTGTAATTCTGCAACTGCATTTGATTTATGGCAAGTGATAAGAAGGTGGGGCACAGAAAAGTGAGGCGGGGATATTCCTGGCTAAAAAAACCCAACAAACCTACTCCTGTGTGAGTAGATAGAGAAAGAAAACTGGCATGATGGGAGAAAAAACAGACTGCTCTGCGAATCAGAATAGTTGATGTATTTTACTGAGTCTTCATGAACTGGTCTCATGATGAATTTGGTTTTTGTCCAAAAGGTTTTTCCTCTAAGATTGTCGTCCCTGTAACAGAAGCGACTGAATTACACAAGACCAAAACAGCTTCAATGAGTGCAGCAAATGCAGTAGGCTGTGCAGGAGGACAGCCTTGGGTGTGTTCGGAACTCACCTGGTGCTCCAGACTCTGTGAAACAGTCTCCCACTTGAAAGCTTTGTCATTACTGCAGCTGAAATGGAAAATTACAGTGTTTGGTCTGAAAATAGCACTTTGCTCAAAGAAGTGGTGTTCTGATGTTCGAAAAAAGCCCAGAAACCTGATAGAGCATATGGGTGCATGTCAAATATGACAGGAGAAAATACCTTAAAGATGCAAGCTCATAAACTGAAATAATAGCATATTATGTTCCCCTTGGCTGACATCTCAAATATCTTTGTAATGGTAAAGACTAGATGTTATTCAGGCCCTGAATATTCATGGCAGGAATTGGATGCAGTCATCAGAAAAGTAGAGTAGAATCACAGAATGATTAAGGTTGGAAAAGACCTCTAAGATTGTCTCTAACAACACTACCAGGTCCACCACTGAACTTATGTCCCCAAGTGCCACAACCACTCATCTTTTAAATCCTTCCAGGGATGATGACTCCACCACTTTTCTGGGCAGCCTCTTCCAATGCTTGGCAACCCTTTAGGCGAAAAATTTTTTCCTAGTATCTAAAACAAACCTCCCTTGGCTACAGCTTAAGGCTGTTTCCTCTTGTTCTATTGCTTGTTCTGTGGGAGAAGAGTGCAACCCTGCTAGGAAGGAAGTTGTTTTTTAATCCTCCATCCAGAAAGTTTCAAACCTGGAAAGGCTGGTGCTTTCGCTTTATTTTGTGCATCTTCTCTTTGCGTATCTCTTTGTGAATCCCTTTGTGTATCTATGGACAGTATCATTTCAACAAAGAGAATATACCCAGGTCTTATCTGCTTCTATTTTAAGTATGTTGAGGGGTTTTTTTCAATATTTCTTTTGCTCTCAATGGGGGCTGAAATTGATACCAAGTAGGTAATCTAAGGTGTCAAAAACATTAATACCTGCTCTATCATTTTGATTGCATGAATAAAGTGTCTTAAATTATTTTCAAGATGCTTTTTTTAAAATACTAATGTGAGCACAATAGTTCATTTTTGTTTACCAGAACTATTATATTTATTTTCAAACTTTTAACCAAATATGTGTAACGTGAGTAATCTGTCAAGTATTAATCTGTTGAGTGTTGTCCAGATTGACATTTGTCTATATTGGTATTGCCTGTCTACAAGGGTTTTTTCTTCTGTAAGTTGATAGCTGAAACTATTGGTTCCTATTTTACACTGGTGTGTACTTGCTTGAGTATGTGTAACCTGATCTGTTTGTCTGAATTTTGGCTGTTCTGGGGCATATGCTGCCTGCTTGACGCCACTCTGCGTTTGTCGCCCTGGTTTCACTTCTGTAATGATTCCCTGCAGTCCATGAACGTTAAGGTTCATGTGAGGTCAACCATACCTTGCAGATAGTGACAATAGTGCAAATAATGACAAATATGGGGGGGTCACAAGGTATTTCCTGTATTTAATTTAGAGGCTGGTGATTTGTGAGCAGCCAGAAAGGATGCTGCACAGTTTGGTTTATCTTTAGGTTCAGATTTGAATCCCTGAATATGCTTCTGTTCCCAACCCTCTTTTGTATTTTGCTTTAAAAAAAAAATCGTTGAAATTGAGCATGTTTGGGGATCTTCTGTCTCCGCGTTTGTCTTTTTTCATGTTTTGTGTGTATTTTGTTTCTTCACTTTTAGTGGTATTGTGTTGACAAAGCTGTCTCTTTTTATCCACCACCTGAACTTCGGTAGTGTGAAAAGGAAACTGGTCCAGCTAAGGAATAATTTTAGTCCCTAATGACAGTGAAAGCACATGGAGGGAACACAAAGTATTTTCTTATGGGTTCCAAAAAGAAGAGATGGCTCTAGGCTAGAAATACCTTTTGCAAAGTAGGAAGTGATGTGCACATGTGAGTGATTTTAAAGCTCAAAAGAATTTCTCTCTCCACCAGCTGATGCTAAAAGGTAATTTAATATTACTAGTAACAGTGCTAGAAGGTAGCAAGGCAGGAAAGTTATTAAAAAAAAAAATCAACGGCAACAACAAAACTCCCTCTTTTTTTCAGGTTTTTAATAAGCCTATTCTAAATTGTAAGATTATAGGCTTCTGCTTATACTCTGAATGAACAGCTGTTGTTGGCTGGTGGAAAATAAGGAGCTCTTGGCCTCCCCCAGAGAGCCCTTTGGCCATGCAAAGGTGAGTGCAGGGGGTTGTGGTGCTGGGTACTGCTGGGCTGTGTGGTGGCTATTAAGGAAACAAAATAAAGATGAAATCTTTTGTTTCTGCCTTGGAGAAATTACTGAAATCTGAAATCCCAGGAAACTATGATATAACAGTTTATTCAAAGATTTCATGACAGTTTGTGAAAGCACTCCCTTAAATATGGAATAATGAAATTTGGTGAGATAACCTTATAAGTCTTCTTTTACTTCAGTTGTCTTTGTTATTAAGTTAGCAGAAGGAAGTCTTTGTTCCAGGTTGCTTTCAGTAAGATATGCTGAAATCTTTTGGTTGATTGATTTGTTCTTACGTGCTCTATTGGGAAAAAAAATCACATCTATATGTGATGGATACCCTGATATTATGCACTCTGTCATTTTACAGAGTAGGATGTGCACTTAATCTGTTTTACAGGAAAGTCTTTTGAGACCATTGAGGAAACAGGCCAGAAACATAATTATGCCAAAACTGCTGACTTTAAAAAAGAGTTTCCAGTGATAATAGGATTTAAACTAAATGCAGTTTAATTTGAATTCCATTGCTGCAATTTGCAGGAAAGAAATTTTACCTTGAGTTTACATTTTTCTGGGTTTGAATTTGTTAACCCCTTGTGTTAACTGTACACTTAAGCTGTGACACTTTGTTTAGCTCTTATTTTCAGCGTTAATGACATAAAAATGATAAAATTGTGGTTGGAAAGAGAATTGTGTTGCTGCATTGCAGTTAGATGTTCTCATAGCTTGGTTATGCTTTTGAGTGCAACTAAGATAGCATGTTTTGGTGCAATAGGGAACTGGCCCCACAGTTTTTTCCTAGTTCTGTTTTTACAGAGCTTGTCTGGGAATAGCTGAGAGATGAAAAGGTATTTTCAACTGGTCATCCCTGAACCCAATGAGGTTTGGGTTGTTTGATTTACTTTATTATCATTAATAAGATAGTATTTTTTTTTCATAACCCCATTTTGAATGCCATTTTATTTTATCAGCTGGCAGTTCATCTACTCACACCTTGGCTTTGGAAATCCAGAGTTTCTTAAGTCAGTTTAAGGGAGCAAATATTTCATGACCACCTGTGGATGCATTTCACCTTTTGCTGTTCAGTTTTCAGAATGCCTGTCCTATAATCAAAAAGCCTTTAACAGCAGGATTTTAACCAAATCATCTGGTCTTCTGCACCATTTGTGGTGTACCTACAGGTGCAGAAGACAGAGAATTAAATTATTTCCTGCCAGAGCGACGTGTGGAGCCCTGTAATCTTCACTAGCTAATGCTCGTCCATGTGCTTCAGAGCGATACTTAATGAGAGAGTTCAGAAGGGCAGCAGGTGTGTTCTGGGGAGCAGCAAGAAATCGGTTGAGCTCTTTGCTGTTGTATTTGAAGATGTTCATGTTGAGTCATTTTACACAGTTCAGTGAATTGAGTGACCTCATGATGTGCTTTCTTTACTTTTTCTCTTACCACAAGAAATCTTTGCACTTCTTATTCATCCTTTCCTGTCAACCAAACCAGACAGGTCTTTTAAATGTAGTTGTGTCAGTGCTCCTCAGGCAAGCCAAGGTGAGGTAGACTCTGGTGACATTTAGGACTGTTTTGGTGCTGAGAATTATTTGAATGCAGTATTTGGAGAGGAAAAAATAAATCTCATACCACTTTGAAAATATGATGTTTTTGAAGATTCAAATCTATAGCAGTAATTTTACAGGAAAGAATATAATTGATGATGTCTTTTAGAGGAGTAATCAACTCTATTAAATGCAGACATTTCATTAATGAAAGTGTTTAGATAATCTTCTTTTTTCTCCTGTACGTAAAAATCATATGTATGATAAGCCTTTAAATTTTTACAAATAATTTAAATAACTTCCTTAATTTTCCCATAAAGAAAAATTTATTTAATTTTTTTTTTAGTTATTAGTGGAGTAAGACATTTTTCGGATGTAGGTTTTTCTCATGGGATAATTGTTTTGTCCTGCATTGAAATTTGGAACATGCATACTAGAAAAGAGTTGAACTCACTCACCCCGTGTTGTACTACGTACTCTGTGTAGACCTGGTACTTTTACTCAATGTTCACTGTGTTTCTGAAGTAAAATCAAGTGTGAAACAGGTAAAAAAAATCCACACTTAGCAGCAGTTCAAAATTTTGTTTAAACGTCTTGTTTATAGTATAGTCTCTTTAACACTATATTTAGCCATTAGTTAATGTATTTGAAGAAGCAGTGTTACAGTGCTTGATGGCTCTGTGGTGTAGGCTGGAAAAGGAGTGAGAGAAAGTGTTGCAAGAAAGATCAGACTTCTCTCTCAGATTTAGCAGAGAAGGTTTTCCCATTTGAACTTGCCACTTTATCAGTCAAGGGTGCTTGCTGAGTCTCTCCTTACCGAGTAGAGAGAGTCTCGATGGAGGAGAGCATGAAGTAAATCTGTAGCTCCTTGGCTAGCATGAAATAAGGTGCCTTGCCTGTCACATAGTATTTTAGATTATTTGCCTAAAATAATGAAGAACTTGAAATTTTGAGTAGCTTCCTAAAATGTGTCCAGAAATTTGAAACAACTGAGTGTGGAGATGCAGTAATGTCAAGAGCTTATTAAATTTAGCTGTGTGATGGACTGGGTGACTAGTTACAAATGCAGCTAACCTCCCTACTGTGACATTTTGATGTTCCTGGTAATTTTCAGGGTACAACACCATAGTCATGCATATGGGTGCTGTCTGCAGTTATCTCAGTGGATTGCACAGCTATTTTCTGGAATCAGATTTTCATTAATTTTCATAGTGACGATTAATACTGTTAAATTAATATTTGCAGATGACTTTGTTTAGATCTTGATAACCAGCTCTTAGCTAATTATGTCCTTTTCAAGAGTTTTTTAACTCTCTTTATCAAGGTGACTACTTTCTTTGAGGTGTTTTGTGTACAGTTGTTGTACTATTTGAATGTGTCCTCATTTATATTTTTAAAAAATTATGAAAGAATAAAAATCACATTATTACCAAGTACCACAGTACTTTTGAAGTTCTCCAGGAGCAGACTCAGGAGATTTGGTAAACCAGGTAGCCCTCATTATCTGTCCCTTCCCTTTTCTCTCCTCTCCACCTTTTACTACTGGTCTGATACCACTGTATGGATGCAATTTGCCATTGGAAATTTTATCCACCATGATGGATGCCGTGCAAGATGTAATTTGAGGGTTTGGGACAGCCTTTGTGGCAGCCCTTCTTCCCCAGCTCCCAGCAGGAGAAGTTATGTGCAGACAGCTACCCTACCTTCCCAGAGAGCAGCAAGGGGTGAGAGTGGTGGGGGTGCAGAGCAGAATATGGCAGGGCTGTAATATAAAGGAAATTGTGATGTTTTTAGTTGTTTTGAAATGTTGTATTCTGTTTTGGGATCAGCAAAAAAGTAGCGCCTCTGGCATGAATAAACATCCATAGTTACTTGTAAATATCTAAGAGAATATTTAAACAATGACCAACGGGCATAATCTTATATTAACCTTGTTGCACTTTGCTTATGTTGTTTTGATCATATTTTTTTCTCTGTTGTGGTGGGAGTAACAATAGCAGAAAGAATAAAAATTAATCTGCCTTCTCAGTAGCATTCTCTGCTACTGCCAAGACTTTTTTCCCAGCTTGTAGGTGTTGTGTGCAGAAGTAGGTGACAGATCTTCTAACATTTGAGTGATTGTTGGTAAAACAAACAAGACAAAACTGCTGGGAGAAAGAGGAGTATAATATAATTGATACTGTTTATCCTAATCAAGGTGTAGCAAAGTTCTGTAATGGAGGAAGAACGGGTGTTTGCTGGTGTGTGGGCCTTTGCTCTGTAATCTTATAAAATTAAGTACTTCAGTAAAACACCATTATTTTTCTGCTGGTTTCTGTATCAGTTTTGAGCTTCTCTTTCTTAGGTCTAAGAATATTAGAGCTTAATAAAAATACAGGGAAGGCACCGTGAATTGAGCTAGGACAGTTTATAATAGTGCTTCTCATAGCTTCTGCTAGCGTCTTCTTCTTCCACTCAGTCTCCATGTAGAAGGTGGTTGAAAGGACTGATGGAGAGGCTCCTCAGAGTAAAATGAGTTGCTCTCTGAAGCACAGCCATCACCAGCAGCCTGAGCCCCTTCCCCGGCTTACTGCAGTGATGTGGCTGCTGAGCGAGAAGGAACCTCCAGCACTGGGATGGAGTGGATATCTGTGGCAAAGAACTCAAGTCCTTCCTTTCATGTGCCACAAGAGTATCTATACTTTCCCAGGGAAATTCACTGGAAACTGATTCCATTGCAGCATGAACTCCTCCATTCAACAGATAACACAATCTGTGCTTTCACCCCCTTCCAGTCAGGTCTGATTCTCTTTCCTAACATGCTCACATAAATGTTACTTTTGAGAGCCCTCGTTCCCCTGAGGAGCTGACTGTGTCTTGGGATGACAGCCAGTGTCAGCTGTACAATGTGGAGGCTCCTATCTGGGGAAATGTGAGAGGCATTTTAGCTTATCAATTTAGCTATTCTCCCTCCTCACGTTCTCAAGGGGGCTCTTACTTGCAAAGCAATGCATGTAGTTCACAATGTTAATGAAAACTCTGACAAAGTTGTGGAGAGATACAGGAATACTCATGTTAAATGACATTATATACAAGGTGCCAGGATTTATACGCAAACATAAATAATTATTATCAATTTTAGATATTTTTCCTCACTTAGTAAACACCAAAATACTGCTGTATGTGTGTATGTAGAAATAGCATTTGTTGTAGGTGTCTGCTAGTTGTACAGCATTTTTAAGAAAAGAAGTGCACAGTTCCTGAGCACATTCCTTAATGTGTATTTCTCCTGGCTGCTCCATTGGTTTCCTCGGCCTCTTCTTTGCCCTGCCCACCATCTCAACCAGCACAACAGAGGGGGCCGCTATGGGTTTGGGCATGTGGGGCAGAAATCTCTTGAGCACAAAAGATGACTGTCGTAGCCAATTTATAATAAATCTGAGCATGCCAAAAGTTTCAGTAATTTTAAAATTTGTCCATCTAACAGACTTCAATTGTATAAATACACCACTTAATATAATAGTTAAATGGTTGCAATAGTGGGGAAACCCTGCTTTTTATCTGAATTATCATAATGGATAATTTATTTCTGCCTCTTTTTATCCTGTCCCTTTACTAGGTGTTAATGCTTATCGGAATCTTTTATCAGAATCTTTTATCAGAATCTTTTATCAGAAATTCATCCCATTCTGCTACTTTTCAGAAATTTCGCCTGTTAGAATCATTACTGGATACAGTGGCTTTCGTGATGCTACCTTGCGAAGTGTTGTGCTTATAATATTTTAATACATGTGCTTCACGGTAACAAAATTATTTCAACACCTGTAAGCTTTTAAAGACAAATAACTTGCAGTTCCTTTTTGGATACTGAGGTAATATCAAACCTTGTAATTCTTCCATGATTGTGAGCTCTTGAAGAAGAGACAGATGAGCAGAAATTCTCATGGTGGAGATGAAATCTTGGATGAAATTTGTAACTTGAGCTAAGCAGTTATGTTCAGAAGCCTAATACAAGACATCTGCACAGACTACTAAGAAAATTTATTGGGTTTTTAGTATTTACTACATTTGTAAAACTCTTGTAGGATAAGTAACCAAATTTAAATTTTGGCTTACATATGGATTTAATACTTAGAGATGTTAGTGTTTTTGTAGTTTTCATTTGCGGTGTGGTATTTCAAGTATATCCCCGATTCTGCCTTTTCAATATAATTTGAACACTTCACAACTATTTCACGTTTATTTGTCAAAATTATAGTGAAAGGAGGTTCAAATCACGCTGGTTGAATTGACTATGTTGTTGGTATCAGGCTATGATTTGATTTGGGTGTGGCTTAAGCTGTCTGTCCCTGCCCCTATTAGTCCTCCAGAGCAGAAAATAGTTGCTTTCAGGTGGGTCATGTCTATGATTTGTTTTTCTGTGCATCTCTGTGCCAGCAGAAGACACATGGAATAATCAGCAAAAAAAAGGTGCTGGAGGAGGAGTGATGACTGCGTAAGTTGATGTTGCCGGAAAGTGCTTTGTGTAGTTTCAGCTCGAGCTGTGTGCGTGGCCCAGCAATGGCAAAGCTTCACAGCAAGATGTGTAGCCATCATGAGGAACATGTCAGGTTGTAGGAGAATCATAGTGACCCAATCTTAGATTTTTAAATATGGATTTGAAGTGTAGATTTTTGAATTGAACTGAGTACACTCCAGTGGTATAATACAGAACATTTGCTTGTGTTGGTGATGAACCTACAGTTTCATTTGGCAACTGCTTTTTTGTGCTTCAGTCTCTCAAGCCTTGTGCATTCTTGAAAGCAGTGGACTCTCCTCAGAAGCTTCCAGAAAGGATATTCTGTGGCTCTGTCACTGTATGTTGTAGCTCTGTTTACTGTGCCTAAAAGAATATGAAAAATGGGGGATGAAACCAGACAAGTGTTGAGAAAACAAATGAAGAATTCTGAAATGCTTAATTATAGGTATGTGTGTGTGTGTATGTGTGTGTATACATGGAATTTGTGAACTAGAAAATTGAGGGTTTAATTTTTTTTTATTCTTTGCTGTTCTTCTGGGCCTGGCAGGTGCTCCCAGTCTTGGCTCAGTTACTGTCTGCATTTGCCAATTATAACCTTTTAATCATGATCCAACAACAGTGCTTTAACAAGAATCTATATAATCTCTTGTTTAATAAGACATACTAGTGTTTCTTTTGATCTTATCAGCCCAGAGATTGCTTCAGACTTGCTGGCAGAAAAAAATCAGGAGCCTCTAACAGCTGAGTGTTGTAGGTGTAGCTGAACTGGCCCTGTGCCCAATAACTATCTGACGAATTGTTTTCTGCTTTTTCATAAAGCCTATCAATTCTAAAGCAGCAGCAATGTCGCTTTGAAAGTTGCTTCAAAAGTTATTTAATTTCAGCTAGAGAAATAATCATTGTGTGGATGTCCATGAGTATGACAAGAGTTTTTGCCATTGCTCGTGAAGTTCTCCTCAGATATGCTGCATTTCAATTAGAGAAGGAGAGAAGGTGTTAAAAAGGCATTTGGCAGGCTTCACTGTAGAAAGAAGGTAAAACATTGCATCCCTTGAAATGGCCAGAGAGATGTGGCTCCATTTCAGGATTTCCAGTTGGCATATGTCTTTTGGGATTACTAGAAGTTTCAGCGTGGTGAAGGATATCCGCCATTTTTTATAAGTCCTTATGCTTTCACACAAAACCTAATAACCCAATTTCAACATAAAATACCTTTTAAAAACTTCATTAATGACGTTTCTATACAGGAACTGTGTGACTTCTTTAATGAGCAGCGGAAACACTGAGAATTGAATAGCTCATTTTTGCTACTTGCTGCAGTTCTTAGGAATTGAGGAGTGTTCCTAATAGAAAATAAGGGATATTAAAAAGAGATTTAAATGGAAACTAAAAAATAAGTAAATCACAATTTTTGATTAGTGTGTAAAAGAGAAGAGGTATTATATGACTTCACAGTAATCAGACAGTGCCAACCCAGCAAGTCCGGACGGTAATGTTTGATGGTGGTTGCATGTGTTCTATTACAGCTGTTGGATCTTGGACTCAGAGTCTTGGTTGTTCCAGACCTGTATGTGCTGGAGGAAGCTTAGAGTGCTTTGCTCTCCCCCTTGGCTCCTTCTCTCTCCCTGGGGGATTGAAAAACAAGGAGCTTGTGGTTAAATGTAGAGATGGTTGTTGAAAGCACCCTGGCCTTGTCCATAGCACTGCTTAGTGCTCTTAAGGTGCCATCTGTGAGACAGCACTTGGAGAAAGGAGCAAGGGCCCCAGAGACAGAAAAAGCTGGATGGCTGCAGTAGGGCTGAAGCTGCTGCAGGATTTGGGACTATGTTTTCCCTTCAGTATTCACCGTATTTTCACTACAGCTTTAACAAGTAATTTGACAGACCTGAAGTATATATGTTGTTCAATATTGAAATTTAAATAAAAGTAACAGATTCAGAAGCTTTTGCTGAAGTATACAAATGCATGTTTTATTATTTGTAATGCATTTGGTTTAAAGACATGCATCAGTAATACTGTTGTTATGAATGCTGATGTGACAGGACACCATAAAAGCATCTAGCTGGATACTGATCAATACTGGCTGGTGAATCTCACCACCCTGCATCAAGTGTACACAAACCAGTCTAATCGCATTGCATTAATTAATCTTGGTAACCAAAGAAAAAGTTGCTATTTTACTAGTCTGAGTTTGACAAGACTTAAGGTTCTAGCTATCATCTGTTGTTTTTTCTACCAAATTAAGGAATAGTTTTTACTCCTGCAGGCTGGTACTCCAGCCACCTCCCTGTCTTCTCTTGAATAAGCCAAAAGCATTAAGATACTGGTAGCTTTAGTTAAAACTAGTTAGCAAGTAGTGTAACATGGGCATTGAATTGCTTGTTGTATCTGCCTCTCCTGGGGTTGTTTAGCTCACTAACTGGTGGGAGTAGAGTTGAGCTCTGGAGAATCTACGTTACTTGCCCAAGAAGAACATCAGTTTAAGAAGTGTGGAAAGAGTGATGAGGGATGCAAGTGATTATTACTTACATGGGACAGTAAATAGATAAGTGGTGCAGAGAGCAGGAGAACTAGTTCAGTGCTCAGGAGAATGCCTTGCCAAACCCATTGCTGATGTAATCTAGTGTTAAGTGGCTGTATCAGCCTCCCTTTGCGCTGTGTAAGTGCTGTTCATGGCAGTGATCTCAGAGGTATAGCTGATACTCTTGGCACCTCCTGGATTTTGGGCTGAAGTTCTCCCTTTTAGTCCCATATAGGTGACGATGTTGCTGTCACGTAAGAACTGCTGTCTCAGCTAATGGTGACTAATTCCATTAGGTAATTGTTTACTGTGGTAATTTCTTGCCTGAGGCATTAAATAGTGGTAAAAAAATAACTATTTATATTAGTAAGAGTGATCATCAGATCAGGTTTTAAGAGGCTGAATGTAAAGTAACGTGAGTCCTGCTTTCACGTAAGTTCTCTTTATACAGCGTCTGGTGTCTTTGGTGTCTTTTTATATGACTTCTGGTATCTTTGTCTAGTGGCTCAGAAAGGCTGTGATTTCCATCCCTTTTAACTGCTAGAAAATGACAGAAAGTTGTTTGCTTTTTAAACTGGCTGTTTTGTTACTGGAAAAGATTAACAAATATATTTCATAAAGACAGTTCATTGATTAGGATGTTACATACTCTGCAGGTGGAAAAGAGATATTCCATACGTATGTATTTCGTGGGTCAAGGAGTACAAGACCATTGCATTAATCTGCATGGCCAGTTCCATGATTTGAATTTGTTTTGTTTTGGTTTTGTTAGAAGGGAGTTTGCTTAAGAGATAATCTTAGTGATAAGAACTGTAGAAAACATTTCAATAAGGGCAATAACACATCTTGAAATAAAAATTAAGGAACCACAAGCAAGTGTAGCTTTGGGGATTTACTGTAAGAGACGATTTTTTGTTAAAATAGACCAATTAATATGTATGAAAAAAACAGAGTGGCTTTTGACTACAACAGATCATTCTTCATGTCTGAAGTGGGGGTAAATTAGGAAAATGAACTGTGTAGTCAAAAGTCCCATATATTATCTTACATGATCCCTGGTGATAATAGCTGATATAATAAAAGATAGTGCAACTACCATGCTGCTGTTCAACTGTGTGTGAATGTAAAGGTGAGAGGGGGCTTATAACCTCTAGCAGCAGAGACAGCAGTAAACTCTTCTGTGGATGAATGTCTTATTTTAAGGAATAAAGAAATAGGCAAAATAGTTGGGGTTTTCTGCATCATATATTTTAAGAGTAAAAATCTGTAACCAGCTGTACACAGCTCCTAGTTATATATATTGCAGTTATATATCCTGTAACTTTGGAAGAAATTGGCTCAAGTACTAATTGCTTAAGGGGCTTATTTAAACCGGGTTTTTAATTTTCCATGGCTTTTACCACTAAACCTCCCCTCAGACAGGCTTTAGCTGGCAGTTCAGTTCTCTGTAGCACACAGCCTCCAGATTCTAGGAGTAGTAACTTTGTTTTTATCAGGTGTAGCTGTAGCTCTCACATACATTGCGAAGTGGTTGGTCAGGAAGGTGATAGTTTCCAGGCTTTATGAATATACTGGAAGTCAAGTGTCATGTGCTTGAAGCTTGAGTGAAGAATGTGGTTCATGTGGCTGAAGCTGCCTTGGGTCTTCCGTGAGCTGGTAGTAGCACTATCCAGTGTTGAAGTGTAGCTCCAACGCTCTGGATGCTTCTACCAGCTAATATCACTGATCTGCCCATTTACCTCCTCCTGTCTTCATTAAATATATTATGTGTACTTTCACATAATTAATTAATTATTATATTAGACCTTTTAATTACAAGGTCTGTGTTACTTTATCACAGACTTTAGTCCTACTCTGTTCTGGCCATATGGGAGAACCAGCAACCTCCAATCAGAGACCTTTTGTACCCCAGGAAATCTGACTATAATGGAAATGCTTAAAGAAAATCTCCATAACCTCAGGATTGGGTAGTGTGCAGGAAAAGCCTGAATACACAAGACCCAAGTAGTTTTGATAGTTTTAGCAGTGTTATTTTTCCTTTCTTTGGGCCAAGATTTTTATCTGGCTGTGAGGGCAAGTCATTTGTGAGCTGCTGCTGCTGGTGTTACTGGGTCTACTGCTGTCACCAGTATAGCCTGAGGGCATTGGAGAGCAGCTTTGCGAAAAAGAATCAGGGGTCCTGGTGGTCACCAAGCTGGACATGAGCCAGTAAAGGGCCCTTCCAGCACAGGAGGCCACTGCCAGCAGGCTGAACAAGGTGATCTTTCCCTTCTGCTCAGTGCTGCTGAGACACATCTGTAGTGTTGTGTCCAGTGCTGGGTTTCCCAAGCTGAGAAAGCAGGGGTGCTTTAACCTGGGGAAGAAAGAGCTCCGAGGGCATCTTAGCGATGCACATAAATGCTTGTTAGATTATTGTCAAACTTACTGGGGAAAAAAAAAAGGTAAGAATAAAAGAAAAAAGGGCAAGAAAAATGGGCAAGAAAAATACTGTTTAGTGAACTGGGTGTTTTTAGTATGCAAAGGCATACTTATTTTTTTGCGTTTTGTTTTGTTGTCCCTGCCCCCCACCCCCCCGCCCCATCCTCCTGAAAACTGGTTCTTTGCCATTTCTCACTTATTTCCCAACATTGTTGCTCAGGCTGTCAAGCCTCCTTCTCCCTGTGTCTCCAGAATAACCTCAAGAGAATTGGTGGTTGTTGCTTGACTGATTAAATACATTTTGAACTTTAGAGGGTTAGGGCAGATCTTTTTGAGTAGAATTTGTGTTTAAAAGCAAGTCTGCTTTTGCTGCTAGTTTGAGATGAAATATACCATTGTCCTCATGAAATACACCTTTGCCCTAATGATTTCATATAAAATTATTTCAGATGTTCACATTTTTGATGCAGGTAAATAAAATATGATAGTTCTGATGAAGGAAAAGGAAAAAATGGGTAGTTTACAAAGCAGATGTTATAATGTCTCATGTGGCATAGTTTTAAGTCACCTGTAAGTCACAGTATGACCCTGGAGACTTAGAAAAGGGAAATGGTTTCATGTGTAAGATTTTTTGTTCTGAAAGTCATTGTAAAGATTTCCTGTGCAAAATTTTGTAACACTTTCTGTTCTAACACACAGCAGCATCCTGTTCTACAGGTTTATAACCTAATTTGCACTTCTGCCGCCTCTTTGATTTCTTCTCACATAAGATGTCTGTATTCTCTCATGATCAAAACTTCTTCAACCCTTGAAAATAGGTGCAAATATTTTCTGAAAGACTTGCAATATTTCTGTAATGATTTTGCCTCTTAAATGATGGTATGAATATGGGCCAATGTAGCTAGAACAAAACAATATTTTCTCACTTGTGAGCTATACCTGGCAAAGATGGAGTGGATTAAGGCAGGTTTTCTTCAGCATTTGTGAGTCCCTGTGTAGGTGGTAAGGAGGAGGTAACAGCTCTGAGCCCCAGCAGAGAGGATGGCAGAAGGAAGTAGGGTGTTCTCCTCTTGGTGCTGGAGAGCTGCTAAGTTTGCTCAATGACTCTTGTATGATCACACTGATAATACAGAGCAAGATAGGATTGTTCCAAGTGAGTTTAGCACTAAGGTAAACTAATAGAAAGGGTACTTTTAATTGGGAATAGAATTACCTACTCTCAAACTTGCCGGAAAGCAGTTCAGCAGAAGCAGCCGTCTATACAGACATTTTAAACACCATGCCTTTTAAACCGAAACTAGCTATATGATATTTGAATAAATCACAAAAGCAAACGCTGGTACAATATGATGTTTAAATTTCAGTTCTAATATTTTATTGTTTAAATTCTGTTGTTTTATAATTATTTTATTACTTGGTCTCTTACTACAGACGCTTTTCAGTGGTGCCATTTGCTGTGTCTGTTGTCCCACTACCCTGGTTTATATTTCAGTTTTTTAGCTTCTACAGGAATCACTCAAACTTCCCTAGAAACTCGGCAATCCTTTTTGGTGGACTCAGACAAGCTTTCATTCTGGCCCCTCAAGCGTATTAAAAACGTGTAGCTTTTATAGTAAAAGTTATAAAATCTTCATGATCAGAACATGCAGTAGTAGTGTGTTATGTAATAACACTCTTTCTCCTTCTGCTGTAGGTCCTTTTGTTCTGCATCACAGCTGCTCTGTTCATGTTCTTCTTCAGGTATGTCACTGGTGTATGTGTTTATGTGGTAAAAATTGTTTTGAACAGTGTTTCTTAGAGCTTACTGTTTTTTGGTATTCATCTGTATATTGTATATTCTTCACTCAAGCTGAATTGAGTGGAGTGCTTCAGTGGCATCACGTGCTTCTGGGAGCATAATTGGGCTCAAAAAGGAAATGCTGAGTCTTCTGGAGAATATACTGATTGCTTAAGGAGTTTCATCTCCTGAGTATGACCCTGGAGATCTAACATAGTGTGAAAACAACTGAAATCTGCTTTTCATGGCTCTTTTTAAGAGCTCATGGCAGGAAGATCACATTTTCTCTTCTGGTAAAAACAGAGGAGAACAGGAAAATCAAATTTCGCCATCTTAAATAATATCAACTATTTGACATGCATGCAGGTATAACTACCTTCTTTCAATTTTAGAGTAAACTTGTTTCACATGTTTTCACAAGTTATGAATTGTATTCCTGTTTTAAAACTTACATTAGTGGGAGATGGATGAGACACTCATTAAAATGACCTGTTTCTCTCTGTTTGCAGTATATATGTATGTCATTTATCTTGTTTCCCTTAAATACCAGACCTCTCAAATTTTCTTCATTTTATCTCAGATTGGAAAGTTGCTTTTTGAAGTAACCTTTGACTACAACCCTTTGACTTAGAATTTTCTGCGGCATGCAGCCATCTATGGTTCTTCAAGCTGTATGATCCCCTGGTAATTGCAAAACTCTGGAAGCTGCAGCTTGTTTTTCATAATTCCATTACTTACGGATATTGGCCAAGAACAGTCTGTGGATAGAAGTGGGCTGTTCATTTAGGGGATTCAAAGAAGCATTCCTCCTTTCATCTATAACCCATTAAGAACCTTGCATGGGCAGTCTTCTTGCTTTATTTTCTTCTATGTCCCAAAGTTAAGCCATAGCAGCCTCAGAGAATTTGACTTGTAATGTTGAGGTTAGACACCTGCCTGCACGAATGCTGATCAAATGCACTCAGAGCACTAAAATGCTGGTCAAAACTGTAAATGTCATATGATCTTGGAGGAAGCTAATTGTCTCCTGTCTATCTATGACTTTGCTAGTGAAGCAGTGTTTTAGAGAGAACCTGCAGTCACAGGTCTGCGGAGCAATCTGCAAAACTCACAGAATCCTCGAATAGTTTGATCTGAAAGGGAGCTTCAAGGTCATCTAGTTCTAACCCTCCTGCCATGAGCAGGGACATCTTCCACTGGACCAGTGCTCAAAGCCCCATGCAGCCTGGCCTTGAACACTTCCCGAGACAGGGCTTGTCAGGGAAACTGTTCCAGTGACTCACCACCACCTGGTATGTCACAGTAAAGAATTTCTTCTTAATATCAGTCGAAGCCTCTTTCAGTTTGAGGCCAGTACCTCGTCCTTGTAAAAAGTCCCTCTCCAGCTTTCCTGGAGCCTCTTTAGAGGTGAGAACTGACACAGAGCCCAGAGGTGTTTGGCGAATTTTTCCCTGACCTGGCACGGCACACTGGCAGTTGAATGGGCTCCAAACCACTTTCTCTTCTAAAACAGTGACTCTGTGCCAAAGCTGATGGAATATCCTGTTGAGCAGTCATCAACATTTAATTTCTTTCGTCTTTGTGTTTTAATAGAGGAATTAAAATAGACAATCAGGTTTAGTTTAATTCTTGGGGAAAAATAATCTATTTGTAAGAACCAATGAATGTGCTAAGACAAGGTAAATTTGTCAAAAATAATTAGCACAGACTGGTTTCTGAGGTGCTTTTTTTTTTCCTTTCTCAGTGTAATCACTATTGTGAGTAGGACTTCTTCACAGTATGCTGCTTGCCTAAAGAAACCAGGTTTAGAGGGATCTGGGTGAAAATACCTCTGGGTACTCACAGAGTCTCGTCAACTGCTCAGGGAGAAGAGACAGCAGAGAGGTCACTTAATCAGGCCTCAGAATTGTCCATTTGTCTGGACTGGCTGTGACTGTGAGCTAGTCGCTGTCTGAACCCATACGTGAATTAACCGTTGATCCTCTTCAGCAAGATTTTGGACAGCCCTTGGAAAAATCCTGTGTGGAGTCCCTGGGAAGGCAATCTTCTTGTCTCTGTTGCCATCTAAAGCAGGAAATAATTGGGAGAGCCATTAAATTACATTTCCTGTTTAACGTCTCAAAATCACTTCAGCCTTTTTCTTAATCATAAGTGGATTAAACTGACAAAATCATGTTCATATTTTTGGAATAAACACCTTATTCAGAGTCAGATCTGTTTGGCTTGTAGAATATATTCCCAGTGACTCTAAACCACTGTTTACTCTTAACAAGCACATATTGACCTGAAAACCAGAAGATTCTCTTTTGCATTGTTCTTAATCTGTTCCCAGAGAAGATTTTTGTCCTCTTCACCCAACTAAAATGTCAGCCAAGGTACTGAGGGCAGTGGCAGTCATGGTCACCAAGATCATGTAATATCTGTTTCATTATTGAAGATAAAATTCTAATATCTATATGGTGTAATTTGAAGCTTAAAACTTTTCTAAGAAGAGACTTAATTTAAGTCTACCTCTATGCTGTGAAAGTCTGACTGATGCTTGGGCGTCAAATGTTGTATAGAATAAAAGCTAAGTAGTCTTTATTTTCTGATTTCGTATAAACTGCCTTATTTGAGGTTATCAGGTTCTGTGATCTTAAAAATTATTACTGTCCCCAGTAGGTATCACTGGTTGGCACTGCATTACTAACAGCTCCAGGTTTAACTAAATTTGGCCACTATTTCTGCTCTAGGTAGTTTTGAGGCGAATCATTTTCCTTGCACAGCTTGTACTGTGATGCATGGTAGCTGCATTGGCACTCAGCCAGCGGTGCTAATTGGGGAAGCATGGAAAGCAGAGATGCTCCACAGCATTCACATGGACTTTGGTCATTTCTAAGTAGCTGCATACAAGCATAACTTAAGATGATCTTTGCTGAGTCTAGGAGATTAAACGTTATTTGAGTTAGAAGGTTCAAAACTGTTTTCTTCGTGGAAGAATTGAGATACATTGTATACGTCATGCAGCTCCCCAGGGTATCTTCCAGGTTGCCCTGTTAATAGCAGCCTGTAAAGTTAAGTTTGCTTAGTGTTTAGCGTCTGGAAAGCAGGGCTCTGGTTGATAGTTATCCGTTAAAAGAGAAAAAAATCAATATGGCACATAATTGAAACACGATCATACCTCTCCCTTGGGGTGGGTGTCTTCCTACCCAGTCCTACTCTTACAGGAAATACTGCTGTAACAGATGTATGAATCTTGATCTGTGGAAGTCTAGGCATTGTTCTTCTTGATTTATTTGAATATTTCCTTTTCTAGTATCATGATTGTCTTCGGAATCTCATTACAATGTCTATCTGACATTATTTTCTGAACAATTTCTGTAATAATGGGCTGTTGATGAGGCAGGTGTTTCATATTAGTTGAAAACTTCACTGAGCAGCCTTGATATTTATCACTAGAGTTTCCTCCAAATTCTTTTGGACTGTTCAAGCATTATTGCATCTGCTACAGGACAAGAAAAAGAAGGTGCTAAATCTCAGGTGTTAAGTAGTGAGGTTACAGAACTGAAATGGTAGAAGGAAAAAACAGGAATAATTACTCCAGAATAGATAAAGTAAGAGGAGAGTCAGAGTGAAAGGTAAATTCAGAAGAGCAATACAGAAAGGAAGAGAGTAGGAAGAAGGAAGGAGAGAGTGACTGAAGAGGAAAGAAAAAAGGTCATGTCAGGAGACAAGACAAAAAATAGAAGAATATACTAGGAAGAAAGCAGCTGAAATGCAGATGATAGGTTTACAAGCAACAGAGTTATATTTACAGACAGAGGAAGCATATTTTAGTGAAGTGTTTTTTTATTTCTTCTCTTCCATCCTCCTCTTGTGGTACTTTTCTCCTAACTTGGACCTCTGTTTTTTCTCAAAATGCTTTTGCTCCACTCCACTGGAAGTGATGAAATTAAGATGCATTACTCATTTGTGGATAGCTGTAGTATACACAGTACAGTGGAATCTGACATATGTGTATTTAATTCACACATAGAAGCAATCACAGTTGAAACAGGATTGTTCCCCTTCCACCCATTTTTCCCTAAGAATCTTAGGTGCAAAAGTGTGTCTGGGGAGAGGAATGTTCTCCTATCTGTAGGATATTATCTGAGGGAATTAATTTTTAGGTGATACTGAACTCCACTGGGTTTCAGTATTCACCGCTTACTCAAAAAACCCAGTATTTTGTGGTGTCATCTGATGTCATTGTGTCAACCGACGTGCTGTGCATAGGACTTCTTCACAGTGTGCTACTTTCCTAAAGAAACCAGGTATTGAGGGGTCTGGGTAAAAATACCTCCGGATATTCACAGAGTCTGGCCAACTGTAGTTCCCTTCAGGGAGAAGAGACAGTAGAGAGGTCACTTGATCAGTCCTCAGAGACCATTCTTAAAGTGTCTGGTAATAGAAGTACACTTTTCTTTAATGCTTCTAATTTTTTTAATTGAAGTTTTTATGTAATTAAGGTTGCAGGTAGAAAGGTTTTGATTATGCCATGGTTTCATGCCATCTTATTTCAGTTTGAATAATTCATGGTACTGGCCAGAATACTCTTCTAGAGTAATTGGATAGAATGAAATGGAGAAGCAGGAGGGATCCTACAGTGTGTAAAATAAATATTTGTAAAACACAGTGAAATTGTTGTTTTAGTAGCAGTTTCATTTTGAATATTACACAAGGGATATTTTTTGAAGAGTGATGCAGTTTTCATGCTTGAAGAAATCCACAAAATATAAAACTTGAAATCTCTGTACAATAAATGAACACCTACATAGAAATCCTGTTCGTGTAAACTTAGGAAGTCCAGCAATTTGGGTGAATATGCGTTGGCAGACTACAGTACTGGTTGCTATAGTAGTTAATCCATATACTACCCGCTTATAATATGCACACATTAATTCATCTGCTCTGAACCTTAGAAAGCAAAGCTCCACCTATGAGCTGAAACCAGCTATTAAGGGAAGCTGGATGTTTCTGGTGATTGATTGATCGTAAGTTGAGGATGAAGGCTGCCTTCTCTAGAGGTAAATGCTAAAGTGTTATTTTCTAAAACAGTAATTTCAGACAATCTGAAGTTACTGCTGTGATTTCACAAAGCAGGACATCATGTTTTTCATAACTCAGGTTTTTTATAGCTCACAACAGAAAGCTCTTGGTCTTTTGATGTTGTTTATATATTATGTGCTGATTAAAATGGTTGATGAAAAGAATATCTAAGAAATGCAGATGCAGTGTCATATACTGCTACTAAAGTAGAGTATTGAAACTTGTGTAAAGTCACTGAAAACCTTTGAGAAAGGTCCTTTTGTTCACAGAGCCCTTTATGCTATCTCATTAAGGAAATTCTAGCCTCCCAAATTACAGCTATTTGCTCTTCTTTCTCTGTGAAACACATATCCTGTAATTTATTCAGTATTTTCGGCATGATATTTCAAAGTGCCTTTATTTTCTTTTAAAAATGTGTGGTACCAGTGCCATGTTAGTCTCTTGTTTAATCACCTAAACTGCCTTTTGTACTGAAGCAACTGCTTGAAAGAGATTTTTGCCTTATAATTCTACTATCCTTCTACAGTAGAATCAGGAAGCTTAACAGTCGGAGTTGCTATTATATGGATTTAATATCAAATAATCTTCCCCTTTTTTATAAAGATTATTTTGGAGCCTTTTCCATTTGCTGTAGAATTACAGGAGTGCATTAAAAGTCCTCTGCTGTTGAATTATTAGGTAATAAATCAGAAGAAAAAAACAGATGAGGATTTTTTTCCTTGTTTATACATGTTTTTTATTGTCTTTATATAAACATCTCCAAGTTAGTGACTCGAAGTATTGTTTTGATAACTGTCATGAAGCTTGATTTCTGAGGTATTTTGGATGACCTGGTGAGTAGATGAAAACATTCAGCCTCCTAAGAAATGCTATAAATATCAGTTTGCTTTATTTAGTGTGAGCAAAAGTAGAACATGGATGCAGGAGGGGGTTGGGGATGAGAAGATAACCTTCTGGGTTAACTGAGGCACTTCTGGCAGAGACTTGCTGCTGGACTTGCACAGACTGGGTTCAAATATAAATATGGGTAAAAGGTGAGATAATCCATGTTCTGTTTATCTACCAGTAAAATAAAAAGTGAAAAAGGATTTTTACTTTTTTTCTTTTCATGAAACATCCTTTTTGTTCTCTCATAGTCTTTACCAGAGTTCTACTGCATTGTAGTTTTTTGTTATTTTGGTCCCTTAAAACTTGCTAGGCCATATATTACTTTTAGGTTTGATTTGAAGGGAAGTTTTGTGGATTGCCGAATTTTGTGGAGCTCTGGTCCAAACTCTCTCCTACATTCACAGGAGACGGAGACTGAGACTGATCTCCTCAAGCTAATGCTGGACACACATCTGTAGTTCAGAAATTAAAGATGCATCTTAAGCATATTTTTATTAGTGCGAGAATTCGAGATTTTTAGATTTTCATAAAGGTAAGAAGAATATCTGTACCTAGAGATTTTATTAAGAAAATGTATATTTAGGGTGGAAAATTGCGGTGTGCAACAGGATTAAGGGGAGCATCTTTAGTTGGTTTGTGAGCCTCCCCTCAGATGTCTGACCTCAGAGTGTCTCCTGACACTCTTTCACCTTCATTGTTTGCAGTGGCTGCTATACAATATCCATGAGCACATCCCACTTTTGCTGTTTCTGTGTTCTTATATTTGCAGCTGCAAATCATTATTTCTCACCTATTCATTTGGGTAGTACTGGAGGAAGAAGACAACAGTAGTATTCATAAAATTAGAAGAAATCAATTTTGATCCCCAAACTAGCATTAAAGAAAACATTACAACAATTAGATCTTAACATGTCTCTAGGGCTTGTTTACAAGACTCATCTTCAGCTTAGGGACCTATCTGAGATATTTAAGTTAGGAACTAGGAGGGAAAAATGGGCAAATCAAGAGGGCAGTTCCCATCTTTTGTAGGTTTAACTTATGTTGCAGAGCTTCCTCTCTCTAACTGATAATATAGGGGATTGTGCACCAAACTTAACTTGCATAGTTCTAGGTGGAATACGTCTAGGCTAACATTTTTCTTTAAAGTTACCTAGACACCGTGTTAAAGTTATTCTGAGGGTAAGTGTTTAGAATTAATGAAATGCTGAGATACTATTATTTTCTTTTTTTTTCTAACCTATTCTGCATACGTGGCCCATATTATCTTTCAATTTCTTGGACCCATTTTTGGCTTTAATATGAAAAAAAAATTACCTTGTGTTCTGCTAATAAAAGCAAAAAACTGAAAGGGACATGTATATTAAAGTACTTAAGTATTGATTTTTTATGCAGAAGTTTTTGGATGGAAATTACAGAAAAAAGACATCGTAGAACAAACTGCTCTCCTGCTTGGAAAAAAATATGTGAAACATTTGAAAATATCCTTCTGAGTTTTAAATAAAATTATTGTAATTTTTGCAGTAATATAAAGTTCAAAAATGCAGTAAATGGTGATCTCTTCAGGTCCTTCTCAAGAGGAAAAGTGAAAGTATTTATACTTTTTTGTGCCCTGGAGATGCATCTTTGGAACTGGAAAGGTTTAAATTTGGCATTGGTTATTTCTGTCTGTCAAAAAGTACATGCCAACGGTATTTAAAGTATTGCTTTAAATTACAGATTTGTCATGTGATGTTAATTTTACAAAGTTGTTTTTTTTTTCTAGTACCTTTTCTTGAGAAAGTATGTGTTAACAATATATTAAGTTTGGTGATTAGAATGTAGCATTTAGTATTCATGTTTGCCTTCTGAATATATGTGTTTGTAATGTTGAAATGTTACTAGAGCAGACTTAGTCTTAAGATAGCAGGAGTTACTGGACTAATTTCCTGAAAATACCCTGAGAGAAAACTTCCCACATTTGGATGATGATCACTGGTCGCGTGGCGCCTGCTGCATTTACAGTTTCTCCCAAGGAAATGCACACCACATCAGCCTTTAATCCTTGCACTCGTTATTTTATGGTCAGCCGTGCTATGGCTGTCCTGCCAAGCCAAGCAGTGTCGCCATGTCCGTGCCTACCCCCAGAGGAGGTGCAGAGTCCATATACACCACAGGAAACTGAACCAAACCTGAGAGCCTGTACTGCAACATTTAGGTGTTCAGGGGGATAAGCATAAATAAATTTACAATATTTTAAACACTGCTTCTGGTAGTAAGATCAAAGGAACTGTTACCTGGTGCTGGGCCATGCAGGTGTCATCTCGGCCTCCCCCCATCCGAGCCGGCAGCTCTGCAGTCTCCTGAGAAGTAGGTGAGAGCATAGGAAAGGTGAGATAGAGTCTCAGTGACAGTGTCACTATCAGCAGAGACAGATGGTTAGCATCTCTTTCCCAGAGTTGGGATCGATTGTGAGGCGTGGTGGTGGGAGCCAAGGGGAGGGAAGGGACTGGGAGGAGGCTCTGTATGGGGCTGTGTGCGGTGGGAAAACAAATGCTCCTCTTGGGTGCATTTCAAAATATTTTTTTTCTTTGGATCATCTTGAGGATGACTGATGGGTTACACTGAGTTCCAAAGCTAGCTGCTTCCCCTTGACCTACTCCTGTTATCAGATGCACTGCTTGACCAGAGAAGAAAAGAGAAACAGGAGGAGGAGAGGTGGGACAGTATCCTCAGTGAAGGAGTAAGAGGCCAAGCAGGACAGGGTTTTGACCAGCCGTGAATCAGCTGTAATTAAAGGAGTGGGAGAACATAGGTGGTTGCATTATTAGGGCTATAGTGCAGCTTTTTGTCTTTGGGTTTACCAAAGCTCTTCAGATAAAGTACTTACTTAAAAGCATAGTGGATCATAAAAGTAACTAATTTGCAAGTCATCAAGTAATTTTTTTCCTTTTTTTGTTTCTGCCGCTTGATCTGGCAGAGAAACGTTACTTGCTTTTGCAGCATGCTATCTACAACTCTGTTTTTATATGCCTAAGCAGTACCTAAATGTTATCAGTATCAAATGATAGCCAAGAATAAAGGTAGTCATTGTCCTTTTGGCTTTTTAAAAAAAGACGGATACTGCCTCCAATCCCTTGAACCACCTTTCTTGTTATAGGGAGTTTGCCAGTCCCAGTACATACTATTTTTCACTTCGTCTTTCAAGTTGAAAAGCTAATAGTGAATTGAAATGAGTAGGCAGGTATTTTATTGTTATATTATACCCTTGTCTTCAAACTAGCTCTGTTCTTGAAGGCATGAGCTGTGGTTAGGTCAGGTCCGAATGAGGAGTATTAAATGTGTGGGCTGAACTTGGGTTAGTTTTCTTTTTCTCTATGTTAAATCATGCTGCTCCTGATTCCTGCAGTCTGCAAAAAAGCTGCAGAGTAGACTTTTTCAGCTGCCAGTGAGGGGAGAAAATCATGTTCTGTTTAGTTCCTGTCTTTCCTATCTTTTTTTGTGGTTGTAGTTTTTCATATTGAGATATGCTGGTACATCTGTTTAATGGTAATACACATGTCAAAAGTCAAGAAGATGCTTTTAAGCATCTTTAAAGCATGTGACGTCTCTTTTGTTGGGCTTCACTGCTTTTAAAAAGAAACAAAACCCCTTTTACAGTAAATTCAGATGTCCTGCTTAATTGCTTCCTGCGGATTAAGTAGTACCAATGATTTTATAGCTATAGGGGAAGAAAGGAATAAAATTTGATAAAAGTATCATGGTTTCCATTGCCACATTGAATGGTGCATGTGCTAATTTGCATGCTAGGATATAACTGAAATAGAGATTTTAGTACTGAGCATACAATATTAAAAATGTAACTAAATAGCCTACAGAAACAATGTGTTTCTTGGGAGTTAAAATGGAACGCCGGTTATTACCAACAGTTCATTGCATTTGCTAAATCAGCAAGTTTACTCTTGTATAGAAAATACAAACCTTTGAATGTAATGTGAAGAGATTAAATTTAGTTTGCCGTGTTTGGTCACTTTTAGACATATGGTGCATAGGCTCCTGGAATGTATTTAAACTTTTTCTTTCCAACAGTAAATCTTGTCCTCGTTTTAACAGATTGCTTTACATGTAGCTGGATCCAGTTGCACAGCCTCCTCAAGAGAGGAAATGCGTTGCCTGCAGACAAGCGGTACAAGAATTATGGCTGTACAATGGGGAGTATTTTTCCACCATTATCACTTTTCAGTGGAGATTCTTTTTCAGATATGTAACAGTGATTCAATGAACCAGGAAAGTGTTTACCTGCAAGGTGATCTGGTGGTAACAGGAGAAGCTTTTGAAGGCTAAAATTTCAGGCGTCTCTGTCCAGAGCCATCTCCAATGGAAGAAAAAGAGGGTCCCCTCCCCTTCTTTAGGTTTTCTCAGTCAATCACAAAGGCCTTTTGTACTGCTAGCATATTGATGTGTCTGGGCTTTGGCTGTTTATCATCTTCCTGTCATCCTTAAATGTAAAATAAAAGAAAGGAAATAGCTTCTGGTTCTCAGGCTTTGAGAATAAACTGCTTGTGGCTGCTGGGGACCTCGTTGTCCCAGCTGCCCTGGAATGCCTTCTATGGGGATGCGATCGCTGGCATGGCTTCACATCACCCCTGTAGCTCCCAGGCACTGGCAAGAGCAAGGCTGATATTACAAGTCAGATGATGAAAAAGCAATTGAGGTTCACAGATTCGATTTCTGTCTTTGATCTTGGCATTAAAGTACCAAGCTCTGTGAGTGGAAGTACAGTACAGACAAGATTTCTGGTCGCTTTAATCCTGCTGCTAAAAAGATCCATTCACAGGACGTAGGGATTGCCTTGTATTTTTGCAGGATTTCAAAACTGTTGGATGTATTTTGTCTGTGTTTATTGCCAACACTACAAGCAACTAGTTTTTTTTCCTCCTTATTAAACATTATTTTTCTGTAAGATTTTTCTTATTTATAGTATACTGTAGTATAGTGTACTGTAGTAAAGATTTGGCAGCTAATTGGCTTACCCTTTAACATACATTTGAGGCACTTTATAGTCTACATACAGACTACTAAGGGAAAAGATTTAGGTACCCTGCTGAAGGTCAAAGACAAAATTTGTGTGCCTTTGAGCCATAGAGTTCCAGTCCAGTTCTTAAATCACAAGACTATCTCTCCTGCATTCCTATTACAGGACATAATTTAACTTTAAAAAGGGGGGGAATGGTACAGAATTGCTAGGTAGGAAGTAGGATATAAACAGCCTATATAGAACCATAGAAAGAGGCAAGAGACAAGGATATTATGCAGGACAATGTTGAATACTTTGCACAAGTCCAGGAAGGTGACATCACTCGCTGTTTCTTTATCTACCACCACTGTAACCCCATTGTAAAATGCCACCAAATTTGTCAGGTACAGTTTGCCATTAGTGAAGCCAAGTTGGCTGTCAGCAATCACCTCCTGGTTTTCCATGTACCTTAGCATAGTATCCTGGAGGATCTGCTCCATGATCTTGCCAGGCACAGAGGCAGCACTGGCTGGCCTGCATTCCCTGGGTCTTCTTTTTCTTCTTTTTTAAAAGTGGGAATTTTGTTTCCCCTTTTCCAGTCACTGGGAACTTCACTGACCTGCCACAACTTCTCAGATAGGATGGAAAGAGGCTTAGCCACTTTATCTGCCAGTTCCCTCAGGATCTGTAGATGCATCTCCTCAGGTTCTATGCATTTGTGCACCTTCAGGTTCCAGAGATGGTCTCAAACGTGATCTTTTCCTGTACCAGATGGCTCTTCCATCTCCCAGTCCCTGACTTTGCCTCATGTTGCTGGATCACTTGATGATGAAGACTAAGGCAAATAGATCACTGAGTACCTCAGCTTTCTCCATGTCCCAAGTAACCATGTCTCTCATTTCCTTCTAGAGAGGGCCAACGTTTTCCCTTGTTTTGTTTTTATCACCAGCGTACCTACAGAAGCTTTTCGTGTTGCCCCTGGCCATATTTAATTCTCTCAGGATTTTAGCTCTCCTAACCTCATCCTGCTGCTCAGGCAATCTCTCTGTATTTCTTCCAGGCTACCTGTCCTTGCTGCCATCCTATGTAGGCTTCTTTTTTTTTTTTNAGTTTGCCCAGGAGCACTTTTTTCTTCCATGCAGACCTCCAGGCATTTTTGCTGAACTTCCTCTTTGGGAAGCATCACTCCTGAACTTGAAGGACATGATCCAGAACCAGACTTCTTGAGCCCTTTTTCTCTCCAGGGCTTTATCCCGTGGTGTTATACCAAACAGATCCCTGAAGAGGCCAAAGTCTGCTCTCCTGAAGGGTATTGAGCTTGCTGTGTGTCCTCCTTGCTGCTGTAAGGATCTTGAACCCTACTACTTCATGGTCACAGCAGCCCAGGCTGCCCTTGAGCTTCACATTCCCCACTAGCCTCGTCTTGGTGAGAACAGTGCAACATAGCTCCTGTCCTTGTTGGCTCCTCTATCACTTGGAGGAGGAAGTTATCATCAACACATTCTGTACTCTTTATTTCTCTTGTTTTCTTTCCTGTCCCAGCTCCTTGGCTTAATTTCTTTTGGCCATCTGTTGCCTGTTCTTCCTGGTTTTGCTGCTGCTGCTCTCTTAGAAATAGTTGCGTCGTTTTGCTGAGCTGAGGGTCTGTGTAGTTGCTCATTTAAATTAGAAAAGAAAAATATTCTCCTGACATTAAAAAGGAAAGAAGAGATCCCTTTGGGAAACAGTTTGGAAAAATTTAAGAACCGTCTGTGTATTTACAAAATTCACCTATGAAAGGAGAGTCACACCAAGAAATGAACTATAATTCTTAGAAGATGGATTAGAGTTCAGAAATCCCTGCTTGTCATTTGAATGTTACCTGTGTCTGTTTGATTGCTACAATCCTTTGTGGCGAAACTGAGCGGTTGCAGACACCAGCATGGTCATGAAATACAAGTCCTGAACTGGTAACTCACACTCATCACATGTTTCTGATTTGATAGCAGACAGGGCAGAAAATCTCCGTTTCATGAAAAGCAGAAGGCAATTACATTACATTAGAGTCTACGTGTTTTGATGTGCATTTTTAAAATAAATAGTCTTTCTGTTTATGTAAGGGTTGCATGTGATCAAATACTTTACATGTAACTACTGTGCAAATTGAATATGTATTTGTAGTCCAAAGACTGCAGTCCCAAATACGGCTTTTAGCATATGACATTCGTATTTCATTTTAGAAAAAGGCATATTTTTAACTACAGCCATTGGAAATACTTGAAATTCTATTCCTGTGAGCTAATTGCTGACTAGAATAGGAAAGTAGGAGCTGCTTTGTGGCTAGATGCTTGTGGTCTTTCTTTTGGCTTTTGGCCCTTAGATAAAATGGCAGGGAAAGCACAGTAATGGATAATGGCATATCAGTGCACCCTGGACATAATTTGAAGCCTGTTGAATGTCTGCTACTTTATAAACATTGATTTACATAGTTCTTCTTCGTTCTACCATCTGCTTATTTGGTTGGAACAGTATAAATTATGTCATAGATGATTTTCACAGACACGCTTCAGTTCATAAAGTCTCAATTTCACAGAAAAAGAAACTGCTGCAAAAAGAACCAGTTTCTGCTGTGAAACTGAGACTTAATGGGCCATTTCAAGTATTCGAAAGAATGAGACATTCTTTATTCTCTTTCATATGTTTGATATATTGACTAGAAACCATACTGAGGAAAGGTTTCAAGTCTTATATTTTCTATCCTATATAAACCTTACCATGAACTAACCAGATCTGATTAATATAATAACAAACTCTAATTCAGAATCTGACTCTACTCTTACGCACATTAATATCAAACCATTGTTCTCATCATCAGGTGAAGCTATGGTTAATTTTAATTGATTTGTAAAAAACCTTGGATTTCACTTACGGTGTTAATAAGATAATTGTTGTAAGTAAATAGGAAGTGAGGAAAAACCTGAAAAAAATTTAAGTTATTACGGTCATATTTGAGTATTTCCTCAAAAGAATAAGATTATTGCCTTTTAGATTTAAGTATATGTTTTTTTAAGTAGGTAGAATACCTTAGGAGTTTTACATAGTAATTTTCTGATGTGCCAGAGGTTTTTTTCTCTATGAATTTGAATGGAAGCATATTTAATTTTTTTCAATGAGACATTATAGTAGTGTTTAGCCCAGGATCATGCAGATGTCAAAAATTCTGGCATGATTTCTCAAATACACTCTTTGAAGACACTTAGAAGAAACAAGGAGGTGAATAACATTGTGCACAGTTATTGGTGAAGAATGAATTGTGTCAAGTCAATCTGGCTTCCCTCTGTGAAGATTAGAGGCTTCGTTCGTTCAGAATTAATAGAGGATATCGTATCTCTTCAGTAAATCTTTAGACAGCCTCTCATGTGACATTCTCATAGGAGAGGCCTGAAAGTACACTGTAGAAAAAAACCCTCCTATTAAAACTGGATGAAAAACCTGAGTGCTGAATTTACCATTGGAGTGGAAGTATCATCCAGGGATAATTGGTTCCATCCACAGATTTCATATCAAGTTCTAAGTAATCATCCTGGTCATTATTGAAGTTGTTGAACAATGAGACCAAACCTGTCTTCCGAGATGTCTGGCTTTATCCACAGATTTAGTAAATATGTCATTCAGAACAATTTAGTAAATTGGAAAATACTCCCAAAATACACAATGCAAATTGATGGATGGTTCTGCACTTCAGAAGGAAGAACTGTACAGATGGGGAATTTGGAACCTCTTAGTGGGTCACAATTCTTCATAGCAGTATGTAGGACTTCAATGGCAACCTGAACATGAGACAAAGTACTGGGATGTGGAAAACAGCAATTATAATTGGGTGTACATGGCTGATGGCTGGATGGACACTGCCAGAGAGTTGTGGTCCATGACTCTGTGTCCAGGTTGAGGCTGGTGATGGGTGGTGTCCGACATGGATCTGTTAGTGCTCTTCAGTATCTTCGTCAATGACATAGACAGTGAGACTGAGTGCGCTTCCATCCCTGGAAGTGTTCAAGGCCAGGCTGGATGGGACTTTGAGCAGCCTGGTCTAATTGAAGATGTCCCTTTCCATGGCAGCGAGGTTGGAACTAGACAATCTTTAAAGTCCCTTCCAGCCCAAACCATTCTTTGATTCTGTGATGATATAAATGAGAGTACAGCGTACAAAGCATGTGAAGTTACCACTGATCTCTCCTTAGTGTCAATAATGCCAGCTGCAGTAACAAAATTTATCTATACATGGACACATTGTGCAGAGCTCAGAGCAGAATGGGAGTGATCAGACGCTTACAGACCATATTGTTTGAGGAACTTGAAATTACTTGAAATATTTTGTTTACTCTAGAAAAAGGCTAAGCTGATAATAGTCTCTCATGTGTGCAGTACTTCTGTAATGAAGGCAATACTCTCTTTTGGATAAAAAATAAAAGAAATAATAGTCTAAAATTGCAGGGTGTAGATGTGGGTTAGAAAAAATTATATTTGAGAAACTTTCTAATATTAATACTCACCATATAGTGAGGGATGGTTTGATGATGAGGGTTGACATGAAGGGTAGCACTGCAGTCCTTGTTTTTGATGGAGAAGTGACTACTTGAAATTTCTTCTGTAATTTTATGTGATTATTCTATATAACTTGCAGTCTAAGTTCAAGTGTGATTATGATTCTGTCTCTGAGAGTGCACGTTGATTCTAAGTGCAGGAGAACTCAAGTGGGCAGGCATTCATACATGGAGGCTGAATGGCTGGTGTCAAGCTAACATGGAAATTTTGATATTTGTATTGGATTTATAAAAAATAATAATTTCTGTTCCCTGCAGGAACTGTTCCTTCTTAAGGTGTGAACCATCACTCCTAAGAGAGAACCTATTGGAAATGCTGTGTTTTGTATGTGTCACCTAGGTGCCAAAGAACAGTAGATTGTGTTTAGTGGTAGAATTTCTGAGGAAGGACTGCTGGCAAAATACATACCTCACTGAAGCAACAAAGATCAGCTGTAAAGAGGAAGATACGTGTTGAGGAGTAGCTGAAACACCTTTGTGACTTAATGCAATGTGAACATGCATGGTAGCTGTCATAGGCTGGGTCAATAGTACATGCTTGTATTCATTTCTCCCAGGAGTGCAAGGTCTCCTGAAGAAAGAAAGAAAAGATACATGATTGCAGCACAGACCTTTTTTAGCAGCTGCTGTAGAAGGCTGTTTGGAATCTTGTCAATCTTGAAATCTCATCAGTCGTATGATGGAAATACCAAGGAGCTTAAAGGTTTTTCCAGTTACTCATTTCCTGGTTAGAATATCTTTCCTCTCTCTGTTGCTGCATGAAGAATTAACTAAAGAGATAACTCCTATAGCACTTCAGGAAAAACTAAATTCATAAAATGCTTGAAACCAGAATGTATAAATAAATGGAAAAGCTTCCTTCTGGAACTCTGTTTTGAGTTCATTCTTCTAATTTTGTAAAGATCAGTTGATAAAATAAGACAAGAAGGTGTTTTGATTTGTCCCTGTCCTTTTGAAAAGTTAGACCCAGCTAGAAGGTAGCTCTAGGTTTTAAGGATTTGTCACCTTCCGAAGCTGACTTAATGAAATTGGAATTCAACTTATCCTCTGTTGTCGCTCTGTAACAAAGACTGACAGGTTGCTGATAATTTCTTGCTGATCCGCCTCTTCCCACAGGGACAAACAAAGGATAAGCCTTATGCTGAAAGCCAAGCTTTCAAATCATTTAAAAGGTTTGGAGCTTTATTTGTGGCTTCTGATAAGAGTGTGAAGTTTTCACTATACTGAGTGTACCGTGAGTAGGTGACAGGGCAGTGTCAGTTTGAGTTACATCAGCACAACCCACCCAAGCAGTTCTAGTCTAAAAAGTCATATTAGAAATGCAATGTAAATCATATTGATTAAAATGTAAAACCATTGGCTGCTCTAGACCACTATCAAAACTGTTTATCATGTGTTATAAAGTGCTTGAGTATGTTTTAATGGGTGATGAATATAAAGGGAAAGCACAAGAATAAAATTTTCGGGTTTCTTAACCAATATCCATGCTTTTCTCTTTGGGAGTATAAGAAAAATTTGCTTGCATTACATGTTTGATAAGCTGAAGATGTGGTCATTTACAGTAGGTTCACTGTTAATCTGCTGTCGGTTGTCTTTGGGAAGTATAGAGTGACTTACCCAGGAGTTATTCTTGTTATTTACCAAAGCAGTCTGGTGGTTCTTTATTGCACTCTCAGCCTCTCAGCACATCCGTATTTCAGTCACATTTGATTCACAGACAGCTACTATTAATTTTAAAATATAAAAGACTAATTTTATGCATAATTCCGTGCATATCCTTCTTTAAAGTGCCCTTGCAATCAAATGGCATAGCAGCAATTAATAGAAGTATGTTGAACATGCCACCTGGTACTCAGAATTATAGATAACACTGTGACTGATATGCACTCACATGTAGCCGTTGACAAGCTGTTATCTAGGTTTCAATGAGAGGCATTAAAGAAAAATGAAGCATTTCTCAGGAAGGAGAAAATGAATATAAAGTCAATTTTCTTTTGGATGTTGTTAAAGTCTCATTAAATAGTGTACTCAAAGGTGAAAATGTCTGCACTTTCAGTTCCATTTCTATTCTGATTTTAAAGAAGTCCTCTGGCATTGGATCTACAAATGCGTTTTAAGGCTTTAATTTATACTACTGTATTAATTCAATATGAAGTATACAAGACTTTGGAAAACAACCAAAGCTATGATGGTATGTTTTAGGATCTAGGAATTATTTGGTTGACTGCCTTCCCCTTGAGTAAATTTAAAATGGAAATTTCTGTTATTTGCCCTCTAATTGGTACCTCTCTATTCCTCCTTGTAAAGTACAACTTCATCTGAAACTATTATTTGACTTTGAGCAAAAATAATTTGTATATAAATACTGTATTTTGTGTATATATATATATATATCTATTCAGAAGCCCTCTATTACCTGAAATAACTAAAGATTCCGTATTAGGGAAGATCTGATGCTTTAAATTGTCAGAGCACCAGGATGAGATTTACAAATACTTAAGTTTGAGGTCTTGTTTTTTCCAGTCTTTTCTTGTCTGTTCTATACATTACACATAAAGAAGTTGTCGTTTAGAGGGGCTTTTCTTCTTAGGAAACTAGAAATATTTAACCTTCAGCTCTCTCCAGGATATCCTAACCTATGCCCGTTAAATCAGTCCTGGAGGTTTCCTTTCCCCAAATGAGATGGTCTGCTAGGCTTGTGATTTTTCTGTCATTTTATTTCATTTGTAAAAGCAGGGAATGAAGGAAAAACCCACACACCTTTCTTCAGCATTTCAGAAGCTGTCTCATAATGGAGAGACAAAGTTGATTCAGGTCTGAAGGGCTTTAAGGTGTGTGCAATGTAGGATAATTCCTCACTTCCACAAGTGCTCCTTGTCATACTGTGTGCCTCTAGGCTGCTGGTAAACCTCAGTGTGCTATTTGGACACAGCTCTTACTCTGCCGCCGTGCAGAGTGAGTTTTTGGAGAATTTCTCTTTCGGTAGCCATCTGCTCAGTAATAGCCCTTTTTTTCTCTTTTTTTTTTTTTTTCCACTTAGCTGGAAAAGATTACCTGGCATACTTGACATTCATCTCAAGAACCCAACACCTTCCCTGTTCTGCTTAGCATCCCTTCTCCTGTGCTTTGCTCTTTTCATCTTATGTCAGATCTGATTTGGTGCAGATATCTTGTTTCAGATATCTCAGTAGGTAGAAGATAGATACCCTCACCTGCATTTTTATATTGACAAAGGTTTTCCAGAAATCTCCTCTTTACCTAAGAGAAGTTCTCCTCTTGTCAAGTTCTGTTATTTTAAAATGTGCACTGAAATGTCCTTTCTAAGTAGAAATTTTCATGTGTTTTATTTTATGCTGTATGAGAATTGCAGCTTAAAATATAAAGACTGGTAAAAGAAAAAGAAAGTTTAATAAACTATATCTGAAATGCCATTGCATTGATGCTTCAGAAGGCATTGCCACTTAAGGTTCATTTAAGGTTTTTTAAGAATTAATAGTAAATTTCTTTTTTTTTTTTTTTAAACACCAGATTTTGTAGTTCCACAATGACATTTCCTAATTTTTAAGAACTTTTTACTTTTGATATTGCATCTGCTAGCAACTAAAAAAAAGGCATGGGAGGAGAAATAATTATTTTAATTTTCTTTTTGGTTAAAGTATTCTTTGCTGTTGTTAGAATAATAGATAAGCACTTTTTAAAATTCACTGATTAAAAAGTTCTTTAAGTGGAACATTGCCTGAATTATTTTGCCTGATGTATTAAAAGTAACGCTTGGGAATTGGATTTTAAATCTAATATAATCTTAGATGGTTTCTGATGTAAACATTTAACAAACAGGAAGAAATTGCTTTGTTTTCACTATCAAATAAGCTAGTAGTTGGTGGTGAATACGTTGGTGCCCCCCAGCTTGAGCAAGACTCAGTAAAACAAAATATTCATTGTTTTCTTTGCATAATTGTATAATAAATATTTCCTAAGTAACACGCTATAAAACCTCAGGCATTCTTGGATATACAGAGGAAAGAATTGTTTGCATTGTGTATATTACTTCTGTAACCAGATAATTGTCTCTTCTTTATACTAATTGCCAGAGTTGCTCAAGGTGGTGCATTAGACATGAAATGGAGCTGTAAGGATCAAATTGAGCCTAATTTGAGGGAAACTAAAGGGAAGGTAGGGCTGCAGACTCAGTCTTTTCAGAGCCAGTGAGGTGGCAGGCAGGAAGCAGAGCTGCTCTGGTCCTCAGCCTTGTGGCACCCACCTGTGAAAAGGAGGTCAGGGATCTCCAAGGAGCCTGGAGCTCCTGGTGCTCCAAAGGCCTCACGAGTTACAGCTTTGGAAAGCTGTCTGTAGTGCTCATTAAGGAAGTATGCCCTGAGTCCTGGGCCTGGAAAATGCTCATGGTCTCCACCATATGTGAAGGACACAGGATGGGGGTTTTCTCTTGAGCAGAATAACAGGAAATTTCTTCAGATCGTTATAATATTTTTTTTTTACATTTGTTTTAAGAAGTGATGTCAGTGGGCTCCTGGCTGTGCAATGGTACAGAGTTATTCGAGCTCTCTGAACACTGGCAGTTGTAGCTACTTTCATTTGTGTATGACTTTCTGTCTATGTCTGACCTGCACAAGCTTGGTTGAGACAGAATTCAGGAACAATGCTCAAGGGCTAGCTGTCTCTCTTGCTACATTTATTTTATTCAGTGATTAAATCAAGCTTTTCTGTGATCAAGGATTTTGTGAGAGTAACATTGTCTGATAGAGTTAATTTATGAACTGTTTATCTCACAAAATGTTTAAATTCAAACCTAAATTAAGATCTAAGAGATTACTGTACTTTTTCTAAAATATTTGTATTTTCTAAATAATTTGTATTTTTTCTGAAATACGCTTTTTTAAATGTGCAGACGTAGGCAGCAACAATGTAAGTGCACAACTTGAGTAAAATTCAGCGTTTAAAGCTGAGCACTGAGCAAGCTAAATGCATGTTCAAATTTTACACAGATTCTTCCAAGGTTATGAACATACGTAGAAATTATTGTACTGGAACAGATCAATGATTCATCTAGTCCTGCTGGGAAGCACTAGTGAAGCATGCCAAAACATAAATCAAGGACTTGATCAGGATTTCAGGTCTGTCACACAATGCTTAACCCAGCTGGAGACCTGGCAGCAGAGTGCAAATCATGGGTGACTGACCTTCCCCCACCTCCATCTTCCTGCCCCGCAGGAGGTGTCGTTCCTTCATTGAGTTAGAGTCTCAGTGCTAGAAGGTACTTGCAGAAAAATCCATCATGGAGCAGTGGTCTTTTGGGAGGCCACTGCTTGTGAGCCCTTGCTCTGTACTTACAAGGTGGGACTCTGTGGTGGGGGTGCCTGTTAGAGGCAGGTCTGCACCACAGGCCTTCTGTACTGACCTGCCTTCCTTCCCCAGGAGCCAAGGACATAGCTCCTCGTTCTCCTATCTCTGCAAAGTCTTGTAAGACAGAAAAATGATAGCTTGTGTAGTTGGGAGCAGGGGGACAACATACATCAAACTACTGTTTTGTTAGGGTCATTATGTGTTTCAGATTGCTAATAAACAAACATTTGCCTTATTCCTTGGAGGAAGATGCTCAAGTGGTTACTTCTGAATGGCAGAGTATGGCACTTAAAGGGTCAAGCATGTCTTGTGAAGGTGCAAACCAACCCCCACGGATCTGCTGTAGCCCCAAGAAGCAGGAACAGTCTTCGTATGAGGCCCTGTCATGTGTAAACCAGTCTGCTAATGGTTGGGTGTATGGTTTGTCCCGAGCTTAGAAGGAGATACATGAAGGATCTTCAGTTTGATGCAGCATCTATTCAGATGTGACAGAGCAGGTTTCTGAGTAGTCTGTGGTGTGAGGGTTCTGAATCCTTCTTTGGGGAACAGAAAAGAAGGAATATCCCTTTCCGTCTTGAAAGCAATAAGGGGGAAACATGATTGATTTATTTAAAGCCTGACTGTTGTAGGGTGAGGAAATACAGAGGAAGCCATGTAGAAGCCTTCCTGCAGGGCTTCCCTATCCCTTTCAGGGGTGGGAAATGCCTCAGTATTGAAGAATTGAGTGTTGTCAGTGGTTGATGATCCGAGTGGAGGTCATGGCATCCATAGAGTCCTCTGTTAGTCTCGACTGGAGTCCTTCTCAGCAGCACATGTCCTCCTGTGGTCTCTGGCAATGGCATGTTTAGTGAATATCCAGCAGTACTATTTATTGCTGGATGTGTGTTGTTACAGATCTCAGAGCAGGCTCTCTTCTGATTCATTTAAATTGAAGTTGTTTGGGTTTCAAACCTGCTTGAAAAGTATAGGGTGAAATAACCTGTTAGTGAATGCTGGTGGAAAGATGCAGCACAAGTAATGTAAGTATTGTTGACATACTGATAGAAAATACCAGATTTTAGGTTAATCCTCTGCCTATTCTTACAATTATCATTTTTTTTAAACCATATCACTATGACAGTGTTTTTTTAAATACAATGTTTGGTGTTTGTCAGGTGGCATGGGGTTTTCAGGGTTTAATATGGATACTTACCACATAGTTAAAGGTGACATAATGTGGGTTTTGGTCTCAGAAAATTAAATACTATATTAAGCAGATTTACTATTGAAATACCAAGAATATGGAAAGATAAAGTATTCTCTTAATGCTTACTAGAACTTAACAATTGTTTCCTGTGTAAAAATCAGTTATAATTGGAATATAAAATAAAAATTCAAACCAGTATATTTACAAGACACATAATCAGAGGTGTGGTATGACTTTACAAGATTGGATTGGATGGAATGTTAATTTTGGATTACACTTAGGAACTCATGTAGTGTTAAATAAGTCTGAGGTGCTGTGAAGATGATTGAAGCACTATATAGATGTTCATATTATTGAAAATATGATTTTATGACAGAAAATGTCTTACAGAAGGTAGTAGCTTGATGCATTGATTTCTTCAGCGATTTATGGCACGACTCAGTTTTACAACTCTTTTCTTCCTTGTCGGATTTTTCCTGGCTTCGGCAGAGTTCTGGCTACACCTTGCACATAGCTAATTTTACAGAGGGAGAACTGCCTTTTTTTGTTTTCTTAGGGCATGATGAAGAAAAAGCTTTTGATCTGTTTATGAAACTGTATAAAAACAGTGCCTTCTGACTTTTTATCTGCTCATCCAGTTGTAATAAAAGTTTTACTGAAGTGATCCCGCTGTTTTAAATTGAAGAGAAAGGTGGATGTCAGTGATACACACCCAGCAGTAGATGTGGAGGAACAGTATTTTCAGACACTGCCCGGTGATTTTATTGCAAAAGTGGATATAGTTTATTGTTTGAGGAAAAGAAAGCAGCAAAATATTATTTTGAAAGTGAGCCAATTCATATATTCTTGGACATTACACAGGCCACCCAGATCTGAAGCCATGTTTTATGTCTCTTAAATCGAAATAGATTCAACTGAGCATTGAGCTGCCTGCCTGAGGCCAGTGGAACACTTAGGAAAGGAAAATCCACCTTTTAATTTCCCTTTCTTTTCATATCTTCCTTAGTGAAAGGCTTCACAGCGAATAAGTCTGATGAGTTTCTGGAATAAGGAATAAGAAGATTTGCTTATCAGAAGTGCAGTGTTCCTGACTGACAATTAAGTTTGCTTTCTCTTGGTAGTGGGCGTGATGCTGTAGTACAGTCTCCTTCCAGCCATGTGTCTGTGTTGCCACAGTATGGGCACAGCATCTAACAAATTGTATCCCTGAGGACAGGTACCTCTACTAGAGGAAAAGACAAAAAAAAAAGTGTGTGTGTGTGTATTATATGTGTGTATCATTGGTGATTTTGTTTCATAAAGGAACTTGACAAAATTCGGTGAAATTCCACACCTTTCTGGCATGCCTTGTTGAATGGTAGTGTGTCCCACCAGATGTTCTCCTGTTTAAAAAGCTCCATTTAAAAAAATATCAACAGAGAAAAAAAGGTCGGTTTCTCTGATATTTGGAACCTCATTTAAGGATGAGAAAAATGTGTATGTTCCAAATCGTAATGCTTTAATGTTTCATTCTGCTCTTACCCCCAAATGAATTATGGTCTTCATAATGTTTGCTTTTATGTTGTGACAGCTGCAGTCTCTGACAAGCTCTTTCTCAGCTTACCTTGAGAATAATCCTTTATCCAAATGATATGAAAAAACCAGCATCCAACAGCAAATTTTCCATTCCGTCATATTTTCTGAAATTTTATTGAGACCCATCTTGGAGAAATAAGTCAGTTTTTGCCAGTAAAGTGAATAATTCTTTTGATATACATATGTGAATTTATACTTATAGACACCGACGTGCAAGCTGGTGTGATATTTCAGTTTTTCAAGTAATACTGGGTTCTGAGGAGTAATTTATAATGTACATTATATTTAGTTTATATAGTTAGATTTTTGCATAAATGTATTATGGAGTGTGGGTTTTTTTCGTAAAGCACTTACATCTCAAATAATCACAATTCATTAAAGCATTAATTAAGGAAACCTGTGGCAAACAAACTATGGCAGTTTCTTGTGGCTTCATATAACTTCGTGGTGTTTCCTTGAATGTTTTGCAAAAGAGGAGACACTGTAGCTGTGGTATATCTGTTTAGAAAAATGGCTTATGTAACTTTTGAAACTTCTCGTTTAGTGAGGTTTTTAAGCAACAAATGATGTGATTTTTAAACTCATTGTGGATTTAAATTTGAGCTGCTCTATACTGGCAGAATGAGGCAATCTGAGGGGGAAAAAGGGTAAAAAATGATTTATGAGAATCTCCATTTCAAAATATAATGGATTGAATTTAATATGTGACTTTTGAAATTCATATTGTGAACATATGTTAATAGAAACTTCCCACAAAAACAGATGACAAGATGTGAAAAAGATAAGACTCAGGGAAAGTTGTTTTTTCTTAAGTGTATCTTTTTCAGGTTATCCTTTTAACAGACATAATTTCTGTCATGGGAGATAGCTGTAAAACATCGTGTATTAGTCAAGTGAAATCCTGACTGTGTTTCACCTTCTTTTTAAAGGAGGAAGGATGTTTGCCACAGCACTCCCTTGTGTTTCTGCTAATCTCTTTCCTAAGGAAGCTTTGAACCCTAGAGCCAGTTTTGGTCATATTTGTAAAAGCATAAAGGCCCCAAAGATACAGAAAATTCTGCTTTTTTCGTAACAATAAGCAGTTGTGCAGACAAGACAGCTGTGCTGCTGATCGCAGGCGCCTGGATGAGCCCAGTCCTTTGTAGACCTCAGAGAAGCGCGTGAGGGTGTTGCACTCATGGAATATCCTTGCTGTGCACGTTTCTCGGAAATCAGGCTCTGTGGATTCTTTTGCTCCTGAAAGAAATTGTTCATGAAAAAAATGAAATTTATTTAACCTATCTGGTTTTAAACAGCTTTGCCACTCTCCTGTCAAAGTTGAATGGGGATGATCAAAAAAACCCCCTGTATAGTCAATAATAAAGGGCATTTAAAAATCTTGGTATTTTTCGTGTCTCTGAAAGGATAACTGTTTATGAGCACCCTTCTCAGTATAGATTGTTTTTAAAAAAACTTTTAATAGTAAAAAATGAAAAGCTTCATTACTGAAAAAAAACCGAAACTGGAAGGGAGAGAACTTCAACAAGATCTGGTTTGATGCTGGCAAGTTAGGTGAAGTAGCAATAAAAATGTTCACTGTGTGCAGATACTCAAAATCTGAGTTGTGTAAGACATGACTTTGATGTATCAGAACAAAAGGTTGATGAATACTGTTTGACAAGAAGCTCAACATGACATGGCAATGTGTCCTTACAGCCCAGAAAGCCAACCGTGTCCTGGGCTGCATCCAAAGCAGCGTGGGAAGCAGGGTGAGGGAGGGGATTCTGCCCCTCTGCTCTGCTCTGGTGAGACCCCACCTGCAGTGCTGCATCCCGCTCTGGGGTCCCAGCACAGGCAAGATGTGGACCTGTTGGAGTGAATCCAGAGAAGAGTCATGAAGATGATCAGAGAGCTGGAGCACATCTCCTGTTGAAGACAGGCTGAGAGAGCTGGGGTTGTTTAGCCTGGAGAAGAGAAGGCTCCAGGGAGACCTTATAGCAGCTTCCAGGGACTTTTTACAAGGGCAGGTAATGATAGGACAAGGGGGAATGGCTTTATACTGAAAGAGAATGGATTTAGTTAGATACTGGAAAGAAATTCTTTCATACGAGAGTGGTGAGGCACTGGCACAGGTTTCCCCGAGAAGCTGTGGATGCCCCATCCCTGGAAGTGTTCAAGGCCAGGCTGAATGGGGCTTTGAGCAACTTTGTTGAGTGGAAGGTGTCCCTGCCTATAACAAAGGAGTATGAACTAGATAAGCTTCTCATACAAGCCATTCTTTAATTCTATGATTGTTAATTCTTAGTTTAAATTAATTTGGGACACAATTTCAGTATACCTTTTAAAGTTAAGTTACTGTTTGTAATCATGGGAATTCTGTATTGATGGAACAACAGGAAAAAAAAACGTGTACAAACCTCAAAAAACAAACTAGGTAAGAGTCTGGTATGAGAGTGTGAGTCCTCCAGGAGGGCAAGATAAATCTGAAAAGATAAAAGGTGTCTTTCTTTTTTCTATTGTCTCTGTCTCCAGCTTCAGTATACAAAACACCAGCAGATTTGTATGCACACTGCTCCTCTGTGAAAACCTCTCCTGGCAAACCAGTAGGTTTAATGAAGAGGTGCAGGATTACTCTGTCTTTTTATTTGACACCACCGCTACAGAGCCTCTTGCATCTTCATGAGCTTTCCATGTGAGGAAAGATATTCTGCAGCCCCTGTGACCCATGTGCAAGGCATAAGAAGGTCTGGGACAGAGTCTAGATCAAACTGTATCATTTTACTTTATCAAGAGAAAGCTAAAATGTGTGTGACCAAAGAGGCTCTGTGGGGCCTCTTTGACTTGACCACATAACTATTCTGAAGCTTCACAGCATGTGCTGCTTTGTCAAGGTTGTAGCTACAGGGTTCATCACTCATCTGGACATTGGTGTGGCTCACCTCTATCAAGATGTCTTAATTCTGGAATATTTTCCCTGATAATAGGAATACACAACATTTTGGAGGGTAACCTTCCAGAGAAGATCCTTTAAATATGGGTGATTCTGTCCATATTATAAACAAACAGCAAAAAAACTTCTGCAGGAACTTTTCCTGAAACACCACTGAAAGCGCTTATCCTATTCCTGGTGCAGATTGCTTGTAATCAACTTTCCTTTGCTCCTTATGTACTAAACTTTCTTGCGTGTTTTCTTCTGGCCCATAGGGATGGATCATGAACCTGAAAATGAGAAAGCAATTAATGAAGTATTCTTACTAGGATTTGACATGATTAAGACAAGCATTGGTTACTTTGTCCTTTCAAACTGCCAGTTTTAGATCCATCTGTCTGTTCTGCAAGATGTGACCCTTAAAGAGGACACGGCTCTAGGGCATTTAGACCTTACCATTACTAGTAGGGTTAGCAATATGACTAAAATGTTCTTCCTAAGGAAGTCCAAACTGATATTCCAGGCTGCAGTGTGACCCCCAAAACTCACTTGGCTGCATTCCACAGGTCAGTTTTTCACAAGCACATTATGAAACACGTTGATCACTGAATGCTGTATAATGTTGTTTTGTAAGCTAACAATGCACATATATTTATGTATTTTGAAATGTATTTATGAAAGAAATAGTTATACTTAACATACAGAACGAATAAGTGAGTATAAAAACCCCCAAAATATCCTAAATCCTCAGACTCCACCCTTTGCTCCATCATAGATGAATCAACAATGTAAAATTGTTGTTTTTCTCTAGAACAAAAGTTTCACAGCTGTATTTAAAAGTATGTTGATGAAAAGTGATTCATAAGGTGAAGTAATCATTTTTATACAGTGCATTTGGCAGACTACAGCCAAATTACACCATAAAAGAAATATTGTATTTGACAGCAAACTGTTAGTGATGTGAAATTTGAGAATGAAAACTGACTGTCTGAAGACTTACTTATGACTATGCTGCTCTCTGATGGTACCCTGTTTTTCTGACCCCACTGAGGTCAGTATGTGTTTTTCCCATCTTTTTGAATTTAAGCTTTAGATAAATTTCTAACGTCCTTCTATTGTGAATTAATTCACGTTTGTTTGGTTTAGACATAATTCGAGGCTATTATATCTGATTTGTCTACTACAAATTGTTCACTACATTGAGTTCTTACGAGCTAAATATTAAAGTAATTATACTTATAAAGTTTTGGGCTACCTTAAAGGTTTTTAAATTACATCCATTTTGTCTACCGAATTTTCAGTTAAAAAGAACATGTGTGATTCACCAAATTGCTATGTACATAATGCTAGATGACTTAAAACTGTAACAAATAATTACAAAGATTTAACAGAATGGGATAAACCTCTTTATTCCCCTTGGCATGAGTGACTTGGGAGCAAAAGGTTGCGACCTACAGGGTCAAGAATACTGTGTGGAGTGTTTGAGGGTAGTAGATTTATCAGACAATCCTATTCAGGCTCTGCTTTTCCGCTGAAGCTGTCCTGATGCTCTGCAATTAGTAGACACCAGTTACCAGGGATGTTAATGCTCCTTCTGGGCTTTGTTTGTTTTGTTGTTTGTATAGAGTACTTATTAGGGCTTTTGAGTGTGGAATTCCCTTGCAAGTGATTTATTTTGTATCTCTAGGATGTGTTCCAGCTGTTTTGGTTTGGTTTGGGGTTTTTCTTCCCTGGGAAATCATGGTTTCAGATAGCAGCCAGAGTTGCAAACTTAGAGAAGTTACAAGAAGTTCTTAATAAATATTTCTTCTTAGGATGAGAGAATTTAGTTTTCTATCATGAACTTTATTTCTATTTTTATTATCATTCTCAAAAAAAAAATCCAATGTATTACTTTTTTAAGCATTAAATGAAATGTTCATCATGTATTTATAAGAACCTATTGAATAAAGTTAGAAGTGAGGATGTCACTACATCTGTGTATTCGAGGAAACCCGTGGGATATTTTACAAAAGAATGTGCCCTTGCTTAAGCTTCTCATTCAGAAATTAAACCCCTATTGATACATGGAAACAGACTCCTATTCATATGTTCCATATGATTTGTAGCATCTTAATCCTTGCCATGAATCCTTTCCTTATTCTCTGCATCATAGACTGAAACACATCAATTCAAAACATGGCTTCTTCACATTTTTTTTTAAATGTCAGCTCTTGGTTGAATACAGTTCTAATTGTCTCTTTTCACAAGTGCTGGGGGTTTCCTAAATCCTGTTGAAGAGTAGTTTATTTTCAGTTATTTAAAAAACTTGTCTTCTGTGCGTATAGTAAAATATACCATGAATCAGCACATTCATGCAACTGCCTGATTTCATAAACCTTCAATTTCTTTCACTTCTACTAGTACTTATGCTTTTTGCCTTCAACTATCAGTGTATTTTGGGTGAAACATGTAAAATACTACTGTTTTTAAACAATGTTGTATTCTAGTAGCCAGTGGAAAATAATGAATTTAATCAAACTGTAGTAACTAATGAGTAGAATGAAAGACCATGCAGCTGCTATGTACTGCCTGGTTTACATACTTGTTAATAACTTACTTGACTTCAAAGTAATTTTGTTGTCCTGTGGTTGCCATACTAAAGTAAAACTTTTGCTGTAGTTTCTTGCTGGATTGCAAGTAAAATTCTGAAACCATAATAATCTTTCCCACAGCTGGCTAGATTTTATAACTTTATTATAAACAATTAAAATGATATAGGTCCAAGAATTACCATATGCCATATGAAGTTAGGAACACTGTTCACGTAACGTTGATGAGTATATTAAAGTAGTAAAAAACCGCCAAGAACATGCCACTAGAACTTGGATTCGTCTCCATCTAATGACTGCAAATTAAAAATTAGGCAGCCTTGTCTAATCTGTTTTCGTGGCTTTACAGCGTCCAGAGCAGTCCATGAGTCAGCATCAGGTGCAGTTAGAAAAAGGACATGTTCTGGCTTGGGAAGAGATAGATGGGAGAATGTAATCCCCTGAAGAAAACAGTCCAAATGTCCTGGCTATTACTCTAAACTTCTTCATTGGAAAACTGTCAGAGCTGAAGGAATAGTTCCTGGTGCAAATCTTTTGTCTGCTGATTTCTTCCTTTCCTGTTAAAATGTGTAGTATTAGCAGGTCAAATGGGCCAAACATTTCCTTTGCATATTACACTCTTTCTTTAGTTTGCCATATTTAGTTTGGTTCTTCTGTTGGAATTAAAGGGACATGTCACCAGCAATTCCTGTTTATTTATTCTTACTGAAGCCTTATAAAGGGAACATATCTCAGAAGCAAGACAGACACATAAGATCTCTCCTGAAGCACTCTGTATGAGAAAACTCACAGGAAAAGGAGAGAAAGGATGGCCAGCTTCACTGGATGGGTGCGTGCACTGCCCACAGCTTCATGTTGAGTCCTTGGTCTACCAGTCACAGTTGGCATTGTTTCTTACAAAGTGTTGGCTTTGGAAAAAGTGCCTGGCACAGACTAGTGGAACAGTTAATTCCTGTTGGCTGCACATTTGTATCCAGCACAGAAGTAGTGGCAGATGTGCTTTCTGGCCCTCCTACAGCTATCTCGCAGTTGTGTTCCACAGCCAAGCCAGTTGTGTCCCTTCTCCAATCATGGACTGTGTCCGTGCGGATTTGTTTACCTGGCTGTGCCTCTTCTTTGGCTGATAACTGAGAAGCGCTGGATAACACCTTGACTTTTTCTTCACGAAGTTAAGCTCCAAAACTGACCTTTACTTTTGGATAACAAACACAATGTAACACCTTCCGTTCCCAGGCCTGCTGGGATTGCAGCCACATGAAGATTTGTTTGCCACACCATTTTTATATGGCTTAATATTTTCAGCAACAACAAAGTGCTTTGAGCCTGCTGGCTAAATGTAAAATGAGGGCAAGATTAATTTTATTCTAGGAGTTCAAATGGTTACATTTGTGACTTGAACATTAAAAGTTAATGAAAAGTTTAATAAGAAACAGGTGAATTCAAAGTTAAAATAGGATTTTCTTGCTCTCGTTTACTATTTTTTGAGGGTTTTCTCAGCTCTGGGAACCAAGGGCTGACCACGGCCTGATACCTTCTCGTTTTTCATTTACTGCAGTGATACTTTGTTATCAAGGACAAAGAAACCTTCAGAACAGCTTTAGAGAATCTCCACTTTCCATTCCCCCCTTAATAAGGGTATGCAGCTGGTTTAAATTTCGGATATGTGAGGACATTTATGTTAAGTGTTGGCTCTATTTTTTGATCTTTTGATGTAGAATTAAAGAAGACTTGAAGTCATGAGAGATTGCCTTATTTTCTCCCTATTCATGTCAAATATCTTTTACTTTTCTTTTAAGTCTTTAGTAATGGAGAGTCTGTGACATCCTTAAGCAGTCTGTTCTTAGCCATTTTTTCAGATAAGATTTTACAGAGTCTAATAGAATATATCTTGATACAATTTTGGTCTATTCCTCCTTCTCTCATCCACAAACATGAGGAAAACAGATTATTTGCTTTACTTTGTAGGAAACTTTAGTAGCAAAGACTTATCATGTACTTCCAGATTTTCCTTGCCTTGTCTCCCTGTACCCTATTCCCCTTTGTGATGCACAAGACAATTTATTTTAGCTGATGAAGCTTGATAAATGTGATAGAGCAAGACAATTTAGTGTTTTGCAGGTTGTAGCCTTTCTTTTGTATCCCAAATCAGCTTTTGTTTTTTGATGCTTCACAGTTCTTATCCTGTATTTGTGTAGTTGATTGTTTCTATGTACATATAATACACATGCAGCTGATAAATAGCATCCTTGATTTTTTCTGAGCCAATCTCTTCCACTTCATAAAATTGTAGAATCGCAGAATGGTTTGGGTTGAAAAGAGCCTTAAAGACCATCTAGTTCCTGCCCCCCTGCCATGGGCAGGGACACTTTCCACTAAACCAGGTTGTTCAGAGCCCCATCCAACCTGGCCTTGAACACTTCCAGGGATGGAGCATCCACAGCTTCTCTGGGCAACCTGTTGCCAGTGTCTCACCACGCTCACAGTAAAAAATTTCTTTCCTAATATTTAATCTAAACCTACTCTCATTTTAAGTTCACGACCTCTTGTCCTAGCACTAAATATCTTTCTGAAAAGTCTCACTCTGATTCTCTTGTAACCCCTTTAGGTATTAGAAGGTGATATAAGGTCTCCCCAAAGTCTTCTCAGGCTGAACAACCCCAGCTCTCTCAGCTTGTCTTAGTAGCCGTTGTAGCCCTTTTCTGTTCAGTATTATCTGCAGATGTAATAAGCATGCACTTTTTTCTCTGTCACCACTCTCACTACTGAAATAACTGAGTAGCAGACATCCAGGATTGGTCCTTGTGGAGTACCACTTAGTACATCCTTTCAGTTTTTCAGGAAGCCGTTGACAAGTGCTCTCTCACTACTCTTGTTTTAACAGTTTTGTGTTCATTCTAGATATCTTCCATTAGATTATGTTTCTGTGATTGTTTTTAAAAAAAAAAATGTCACATGCTCTAGATTGAAAGCCTGAATTAAGTCAATAGCACGTGATACACATTGCTTTGCATTCCTAGTCACAAAATGAGACCCAGTGTTACGAGGACTTTTTTTTTTGATAAGTGTGTGTTCATTGTTAGTCATGTCCTCATGATTGTCTTCCAGGTGCTTACAGCGTCTGTTTACGTACGACCTTCCTCCTTAGGAAGCCAGTTGAATGGCAGTTTTGTCTAATTCCTCTTTTCCCAGGCAGTACCATAGTTAGTGTTCAGCACTGTCTTTTCTAAAAATAACAAAGCATCTCAAAGTTATGTAGCTTTCTCACTATTGAGGTCACTTTGGTGGCTCACAATCAGTCTGTACCTGGCCTTGTCTAGCAATGCCAGGAAAATTCAGACTGTGGTACATACTTTGTATCTGACAAAAGCAGATGTGGTATATTTACAAAGGGAAATAATTGTGGGGGGTTTTATGGATCTCTTAAAAGATACCAACAGGATTTAACTTCCCAGCAATAATTTTTGGAAGATTATTTTCATAAATACCACGTTCTTGCTTAAATTAGTTAACTGCAGAAGGTATTCTGTGTAACATAATAAATTTTATTTTTCTTCATATTTTTGAGGAAATGTTGTGTTGTATCTGGATGATTATATATATTCTTTGTATGGAGTTCATTTTTTCTTAAAAATTGTTTTTTCAAAAAATCAGAATTGGAAGCAGTACAGATGTTCAGAAGCCACACTTATGTGATTATTGGAAGAAGAAAGGACAAGAATTGTCCATCACAGAAGTGACACATCCTCCCTCTAACTGTGACCTGTGTGCTTGGGCTTTGTCAGGTCACTCCAGGTCTCATGACCAGTCTCTCAAGTTGGTCTTTTTGGTTTGTTTGGGGGGTTTTTGGTGATACAACTTTCTATTCCAAATACTGCACCTTGATATGCAGCACTAAGAATATGACCTAATTGATCAGGACTGTAGTAATTTAAAATAAAACTGTTATGTTAGAATAAAATGTGGTCTGTTGCTAAAGTGTAAGCCAGCAAGGGAGTTACTCAGGAGTGAATTTCTGTGGTTGCACTGAAATTTGGTTTTCAAAATAATGTTTTCTTGAGGCTATGCACAAACACTTTATTCACTCAGTGGTTCTTCCAGCACAGATTTTACATTTTAATGTCTTTTCAAGACTTCTATGGTACTTATAAACATCAGAGGCAAATACCACAGCATTCATGCTGGAGATGTGGGTGTAAACTTTAGGTCAGTGGGTAAATCTGTATGGGGCAGTCATCTTCCCAAAGAAATAGAAGTTGAATTTCAACAAACTTTGCAACATGGTCATTTAGTTTGCGTTATCCTAATGCTTATGGCTAAATACTTGTAACAGTCTCGATGATTTTGGCAACATTCTGCATTATATGGAATTGAGAATATTTCTGAATAATAGAGTGAAGATCTCAATTCAAGTCAATGTATTAAAAATAACTCACCAATCTTCACTCTCTGTCCTAGCTCAGCAATGGCCTGGCACATTCAGAATGGTTGCTAATTTCTTTAAAATATTTTTATACCTTTTCATTTAATTATAAATTTATTTGGATCATGTATTTTATTAGATGTCAGAGATAGGGTTAATAAACATAAAAATATAAATGAATTTTCTCCTTTTAATCACATTTTCCCCAAATTGAAACAAAGCAAACAGCCAAACCTTTCTCTCAAATCCAATTAAGGGATCATTTGGGGAAATCAAATGTTGTATCCATTTATCTTGAATGCTTGAATTAATCATTCAGTGAGAGAGGTTTAGCTCACTGAAATTTTGAATCATCTGCAAATAGCATTAAGTATGTTTACAGAAAACAGTTCCAAAAAATTTAGCCTCTTATTTTTTCTTTTACCCTTTTTTCTTTTTTTCCAACTGCAGAGAGCCAGTGGGAAAAGCCAGAGGAAAATTAGGCAGTAGATAAATTTAGCACAGGTCCCCTTCTAAGACAGCAGCACTGCAGGTGCCACCATTATTTAATAATGAGCAAAACCCGTCGTGAGTTTAAGATTATTTGTTTTCTCATCTTGTAACAGCATGTCCTTTTAGTGACTGGCTCATTGTTCTAACAACAATGAGGCGGCATCAGTGCAGCCCTGGCTCCAGAGGTGGACGTGGGTTTGTACATGCGTCGAGGTACATTTCTCTGTGTCCTCATGCCTCTACAGACTATTTGACTTCCCATCTTCATGTCTCATGGGGTTTTTTCCATTTCCTATTTTTGTTCTGTGCCTGATTTGGAGAGAGTGTTTGGGTTTTGCTGTAACAGAAGGTTACTGTTTTTTGATATAACACTTGTAAGAAAAAGGTCAAAATTAGATAGTGGAAAAATTACATCACTTTGCAAAATTCAACAAACCAGTTGAACTAAGCAGATAAACCCTTAACTTCATTATTTAGTCAGCTTTTTTAATTGCTTGGAGAACTGTATTCAGCTCTGAAGTCCTCAGCACAGGAAAGGCATGGATCTGTTGGAGCAGGTTCAGAGGAGGCCATGAAAATGATCAGAGGGCTGGAGCACCTTTCCTGTGACAAGCTGAGTTGGAGTTGTTCAACCTGGAGAAGAGAGGGCTCCTGGGAGACCATAGAGCACCTTCCAGTACCTAAAAGTTTATAAGGAGGGTGGGGACAGACTTTTTAATAGAACCTGTAGTGACAGGACAAGGGGTAATGGTTTTAAACTAAAAGGGTAGATTTAGACTGGATATAGGAAAGAATTTTTTTGTTATAAGGGTAGTGAACTGGCAGAAGTTGCCCAGAGAGGTGGTAGATGTTCCATCGCTGAAAACATTCAAAGCCAGGCTAGATGGGGCTTTGAGCAACCTGATCCAGTTGAGGGTGTCCCTGCCCCTGGCGGGGGTGTTGGACTAGAGGATCTTTAAAGGTCCCTTGCCCTCATAGTGTTCTCTGGTTCTGTGTTGGCTTCATCTGTTAGCTGTGTGAGGCAGGGGCTTTGATGAAGGATCTTGAGATGGGAACGTGGCCACCTGAATGATTCAGTTGCTGCTCCCGAGCCCACAGCACAGCGTTGTTGGTACAAAGAGATATGGAATGTCTGCATCCAGCTAAAATAACAATTTTTTGTTGTTGTTTTAAAATCTTTTAAGAAAAATTCCACTTACTGGAATTGCAGTTACTTGCACATTTCAGAAAGTGCTAATCTTGAAGAAATGAGAGCGTTGTAAGTAGTAGGATAATTAACATCACTAGAAATCTGATTTCAATTTGACAGTAACACAGAAAACTTGATTAACAGTCAGATGTGAAGCGTTGATTGATAGCAGCTTTGGTTTACAACCCTGAATCCAGTATTGTAATTTAACTTCAATAAAAGCAACCTTCTTTAAAATTGCAGTGTCACATTCTTCACAGAACTGCAGAATTTTTCTTCTAAATGTAATTCCCTGGATTTACATGAGAGCTTAATGGGACCATAGTTCACCATTGACTACATGGTTTGTCGTTTCCATGTACCTATTCTTTCCAAGTAGTGTAAATGATGCATTCAGCTTAGGTCAAGAAAAAAATAATGTGCGTCCTCCACAGTGCTAGTCTCACCCTTCTCCTTGGATGTTGTCGCTACTTATGCTTTCTTTGTTCATTTACTTTTTAATAAAATATGGTTTTATATTCACTGCATCTAATGGTTATAAAACTGTGGCCTTTTCATAAGATTATTTTATACTTTGGGTACAACTAAAAGAAATGCCGTGGATACATTCTTTCCTGTTTTATTTGAACATGCAAAAGTTAACTATCTGATTTGGAAACACAAGTTATGAGACTTTTGACTGAATTTTGATCCTGGCTACATTTGCACATTTAAAAGTTTGAAGTACAATTTTTATGAACTACAACTCTTCTGATTTCAGTTATTTTTAATGTGATTTCTGACATGTTTTCCAAAAGCTGCATGTTGTCCATGGGTACAAGGTTAAAGTTTTTGCTTATAATTGCACCTTATAACTTTTTCATAGTTCTGGCTTGAATAGGTAAGACCTGTGTGTAAAGATAGAAAGAAAATATATGTTTAATCCAGAAAAGGGGAAATTCAGAGGAATCTGGGTATGAATAATTTTTTGCTGTAAATTTACCTTTGTATTTCCTCTGCGCACGTTGTGCCTCATGATCCTGTTGAGTCTTGGACTCGGCAGCTCTTGGTGCAGTGATGTTCTCTGCTTGTAGCTGTAGTTGGTTCTCCTGGGGTTATGTGGTCCAGTGTTGTGGGGCCTCCTTCCTAACCCTTGGAGGGAGGAGGGGAAGAAAAGGTTTTCCATCAGTTTTTCCACCCCAGTCCTGTCAGAGTAGAGGAAGAAAGAAGCACACGGGTTGAGCAAGCAGCTGTGTGGCGTGTAGCTGACTGCCAGGTTAAACCACACCACCATCTATGCAGGAAGCTTACTGTGTTTTGATCTCCTATGCCTCATGTAGATCTAAAAAGGAAGCTCCTTTGTGTTTAGATGCTACTCAACTGCAAATAGTGGTTTTTATCTGAAGGAATTGCATCTAAATACCTCTCCATTTCCCAAATAAGGTGCTGCAATCTTATTTTTGATGCACTTTATTTCTGATGAGAAAATATATAAGCAAAGTAGTCTTTCTTTTTAACATAATGTGAACATCGTAAATAATTCCTGAAGTCAGAAGACTCTTGTATAACCATATCTACAGAGATTTTTAGGATCAAGTTTCCCACAGATTTATTTTAATTAGGACCAAAATGTCTTTTTGCATCCTTATCGTAAACCACTGACAGCTTGACGGATTTAGACATTGAGATTAGCACAATAATCAAGCTGTTCTTTGGTTGCTGAGAAGGATCTAGATAGTCTTCAGACAGCTGGAAAGTTCACCACAACTAGATAAGGACAAGTCAAAATAGATTTTGTAGTGTGTCCAATCATAATGCTTAGAAATAAGATTTTCTACTTAAAAATGAAAATGTGTGTTCTTCCACCGGGCAAAATACTAGTGGTACACATGTCTGAACAGCCTTTGGTTTTGGTTTTCTTTGTCATACCAGATTGGACTGGATTAGCTCTTATTTTATATCCAGAGATATAAAATACTTCATTGTAAAGTAATATTTTTCTACATAGTTACATCACTGAGGAAAGTCTGACTGGTTTGGAATTCTTCTTGGATCTCAGAGCCTTTTGGAAAACTAGTATTTCCAATATGTGATTTTATATTGCAATCGTCACACAAATGCATTAGTCACAAAATTTCTTAGAACTGAGCTTGAACTAATTCTTTCATTTCTGTGATTCGGGATGATTAAGCCTGTGTCTCTGAGTTTTGAATTTATTTATAATCCTGTTTTTCAGTGGTGTTTGCTCTGCACTTTCAGTCTTGTAGCCACAACTCACTTGATTAGCATGGTGTCAGTCTGTGAGGAAGTATTGATGAATTGTTTTTTAAGAAAAAAAAAAGAGCTTTTGAGAAAAACATTTAAAGAACAGTTGGGGGGAAATATGAAAGAGGAGCTCAACTTGTAGGAAGAAAGGACAAAAGAGGAGATGGAAAAGGAAGAAGAGAAATGGATACAGAAGATATCTCAGAAAAATGGCACCTGTTGCTGTTGACTTTTAACATTGGGGAGAGGATGAGGAAAGGATCATTTAAGATCATGGAGTCCAGCTGCAAAACAGAGGGAGGGAGGTATAGTAACCTCCCTAAGCAACTTAAAACAGAAAATGGATTATCCTCTAGAGATCAGCATAGGTCAAAAATACCATAGATAACCTTTAATTCCTAAAAGCGAGGCATTTAGTAGCAAGGGGTATAGCCGGCATGTTAAGACACAGTCACATCTCATCACCATTATCCTCCCTCTTCCATAAAGGAGACACCTTAACTTGGAAACGTGGACCCCCGACCAATCTTTTACAGGCAGAGGTGCTTCAGTAATATGCTAACATATGTCCTGTACTTGAAGTGCTTCCTTCCCACATGGCCATAATGAGAGCTCTGCATATTGGAGTTTCTAATTTACTCTTACCCTGAAGGATAACATAAGCACTGTGGGGATGCTGTTAAACATGGTGTGTTGTTACTACTGTGAGCTGCTTTCTCCTTACCAGTTCTGTGAGTGAAAAGTGATGTTCCCTCAGAAGGTTTTTGGTGCACTGTATATCGATTGGTCACAGAGAAAATCTTGAGAAGAGCTATGACAGGACATACTTACTAATAAAAAACCCCAAACAGACATACTAATAAAAAACCCAAAACATAATTACTGGCATCCAGCCTTACAGTTCAGTGTGGGAAATTCTTCCCGCAGGATGGAGGGAGAGTACAGTTAGCTCATGTACAGCACCTCTTTACATATACAAACATGATTACAGTTCATGTCTTGTTGGAAGTATAGTTTGTGTCAGAGCCCTGGCTCTATTCCACTTCTGCTGTTTTCTTTATGAAAAAATAAATGTGTGTGGCCGTAAGTTAAATTTATCTTATAAATATGCACGATTAAAATCGACCCTATTTGCTCATGTGCCAGAATAGTCCCAGCAGGGGAATTTTGAGAACCCAAATTTATTGCTTTGGCTCCTTGATTCTTCTGCTCCTTCAGCTCCAACCAGGGCTCTGGCCAAACACAAGCTGGAACAGAGCAGACCATTTCTGCTGTGTGATCAGGTACATGGTGCCAGCAGGGACAGCTGGCAAAGTCACTGGTGCTCTTGGCTTTGTACCAGGGACAATCCCCTGTGATGGGAAAATGTAGCCAAATTATGCACCATTTAAATTACTGCTTGCTGGGCAAAAAACAGTGTTGCCTTCCTGCAGAATGGGGTTTGGTCCCTGGGACATTCAGTGTGGTGGGAAACAGAGCAGTAGAACGGTTTGGTTTGGTTTGGTTTGGTTTGGTTTGGTTTGGTTTGGTTTGGTTTGGTTTGGTTTGGTTTGGTTTGGTTTGGTTTGGTTTGGAAGGAGCCTTAACGATCATCATGGGCTGGGACACCTTCCACTAGGTGAGGTTGTTCAAAGACCTGTCCATCCTGGCCTTGAACACTGCCAGGGATAGGGCATCCCCAGCTTCTCTGGGCAACCTGTGCCTCATCACCCTCACACTGAAGGATTTCTTCCTAATATCTAATCTAAACCTGCCCTCTCAATTTAAAGCCTTTCCCCCTTTTCCTATCACTCCCTGCCCTTGCAGAAAGGTAGGTGAGCTGCCCTGAGTTCCTCTGATGTCATACAACTCTGTTATCCCAGGCTTTGCAAGTTGAATAGTACCCTAAAAAAACCCCTTACAGTTCACTGTTTAGATTTTTCTCGTCCCGGGGGTGTCTGCAGTGCTGGGCACATGTAATACATTGTACTGGGCTCATTTGAAGCTTGAGTGGTTCATGGGGGTCAGCAGCTGAGTGCAGGCTTTTTCACCCCTTGAGCAATGAAGCATTGAGTAAAAGTTATTATAACCAATTAGTGGTGGCATTATTGCTACCAATTAGTGGCTGTATGAAGCAAATCATTACTCTTGGTTCAGTTGTTAGCAGCCAGGTGTTCGTGAAACGTGCCATGTGCAGCCAGTGTTGTACCTCAGCAGTCACTGTTGAGGCCAGTCACTGAATTTGTGATGTCTGTCTGCAAGGGGGTTGTCACACACACCCCCCGCCCCCAAAAAAAAGTGTGTTTGAAGTCAGTGTGCAGGGTTTTTTTGGTTGCTGCCAGTGTTGTGTATCTAGTGAGTGAATAAAAAAGGTCATTTTAATCTCTAGACTGGCATTCTGAAACCTTTAATATAGTGAATTCATGATTCATGATGTAAAGCAAAAAATTTTGTTGTTGGTTGCTGCTTCATTAGTAAGAGCAAAAGGGCCATGACAGAGAAGGGGAGTTACAGTACAAGTAACTGTAACTGACTGCAAGTATTGTTTCTCTAGGACGTGTGTTTATAAAACCTTTAATAAGCAACATTTCCACACACCTATTAGTTTTGCAGAATGACTTCACAGAAGACAGTTTAGACAGCAAGCAACATTAATTAAATTCTATATAAGACCTTAATTGCACGTCTTTCCTTTGTAAAATTAAATAGGAAGTTAAGGAGGGAAAAATTCTAATTGTGTCTTTAGCGTCACTTCCTTATTGAACTACATATTTAACTTTGATGAATTTTTCAGGGAGATCCATAGCTGTAGCTCTATAAATACACAGAACAACTAAAAAAAATAAGAAAAGTAAGCATAGCTAATAAAGATCCAATACACTAAATACTTTCTACATAGAATTGATTTTTATTGTGTAGTTAGAATAGGCATTAGAAATATTTTTTGTTTCTTGGAGAAAAAAAGTAGGGGGTTAGAGTTCTGATTTCTCTTTTGGTGATTCAGATGTCTCCTGATTTTCAATATTAGTGAAGAAAGGATTTAACATTTTCTTCGGGGTCAGTTTAAAGGAAATGAATTGTAGGATAGCATCCATCAGGGTGCTTCGAGCACAGCTGGGCAGGGACATCTGGTGGTGCAGTGAAGGAATCATTGAACACTTGCAACTGGAAGTGCTGTTGCACTGGAATGATTAAGGAAAAAACATAATTATGATCATACAGTGATTACTTTTCTGTTCCAGTATCATTCTAGAAACACTTACATGCGTGTTTAGATTGCAGTTTGTGTAGAAAACTGGAAAAGTAGAAACTAAGGCACTATTCTTGAGCTGGCAGCCTGCAGGCGTAATGTGTCGGACACCTTTCACTCAAAGAGCATTTAACCTACAGTCAGCTGCAGGTTTGAAATCAAACTTACGAAACTGGACTGTGGTTCTGTGGATGGAGTGGAGTATATGTTAAACCTGTGCATTTGGACTCTGTACTTCTGCCAGTGATTCACTGTGATCTTTAGGCTAAACTGGTTTCAGTTTTTCAGTCCACCATTTAATTTTCAACCCATCTTTGAGTCCATCTTTCTGTAAAAGTGCTGTGATAGTGCTTCAGCTTCTGAACTGTGTGAATGGGTAAAGAATCATAAAAAATAAAATTATGACATATCTTTGGTTTCAAAGTTCTGTATTAAATAAAGATACAGTGAGCAATTTTATTTGTATGTATTTACCTTGAACCCCTGTAGATCAAAATATGTGACCAATATTTTAACTGCTGTCATTTGGTGCTGTGTCTAACTGTGCCTGATACTTACTGTGTACGTGTTGACAAAACCAAGTCCGTGGAAACATACGTGTTGAAGGCCATACCCTTGAGAAGAGGTCCCCAGGAGTATTTAGTGCTGTGATGTCTTACCAGCTCTGCAGCAGGCACTCCCCTGCCAGGATCAAGCAAGACTTTCTTCATTTGTGAACATCTTTGATCTTGTTAAGTTTTTCCTGCTGTTTGCGTGTACCCAGGTAGTACATGTTGACCACTCATGGAGCCTTCTGGGAGATGGTGTCACCCACTCTTGGAGGGTGTGGGCACAGCACTTCCAGGGACAATGTGCTCTCTGCAGGTGGAAGGCAAAGGGCTGTCTTCGTCTGCTTCTGTTTACAAAGCTTTTATTACTGCTGGCCTGTCTTTCCTTAGAGTAGGTGTGCTCTTGAAATGGTGGTGTTGATAAGTTACTAGTTTTTGCTTTGTGTATTGTGTCAGGAATGCATTTTTACCATCATGTATTCCCCATGCAATTCTATAAAAAGAAAAGGGGAAAAAACACACGTATCTCCTCTCTCCTCTGCTACCAACATGGTTTTTCAGGAGGAATCAGTAGCAGCTGCAAACTTCAGCTCTTTTCATTGTATCCTGGACCGAAAAAAAGTCAATAACCTAAATCTTTCATAGCCAAATATGGGCTCCTTGCTGTAGTCATTTTTCACACAAGGAACCCTATAGTTGGTAAGAACAGATATGTATATAATCAAGCTCAGAATCAGAGCAGCCACTGTATAATTGAAAAACTGGAACTTACACATTAAGACTCATCTTAAAGTAAGGAGCTGCAGGGATCAGCTCTTTGCAAAGTAAGACAATTTATCTCAGTCAGAAAAAAGTATTCCCTGCAGCTTTTCATAGGAGGGTGGGTGTTTCACTGAGATCCAACCCTCCTTTCTTTCCTTGCAGCAAAACTTCTGTTTTGTTAAACTCATCATGACTACTTTTCCATAAAGCAACAGTTCTTTGTCATCTTGCATTGTCACCCTAGTGGTTCTGTCACCATCCTTGAAAAATTTCTCCAGCATTGGTTTGGATAAAAAAGAGAAGCCCTGGCATTTGATGCTGTATCCTTTGTTTCAGAGATGTCCCAAGGCTGTGGTGACAACTGGGAGTCAAGGATAGCTACAGAGTTGTTGCAAATGTGCTGGTTTTTTGTTAATGAAAAGCTGGTGTTCCTCTGCAGCCCTTCTATGTGATATTTAATCTGTAACAATTTTTATTGCCAGCAGCCATTATAGAGAAATCTGTTGTTTTTGTCTTTCAGGTGCAAAGATGGCTTGAAAGGATTTACATACTCTGCACTAAAGTAAGTAAAGTTTCTGTGACTATGTAAGAAGATTTTGAGGAATCATGCACAGTGGCAGCTGCATTGTAAGAAAAGAGTATTTCTAAGAAAAATCATGCTGCTCTAAAATTTTTCCAACTTTTGAGTAAAAAACATATTTTGAAGAAGGCATAATCATAGAATCATTTGGGTTGGAAAAGACTTCTAATATCATCGAGTCCAACCTTTAACCCAACACTGCCTGGTCCACCACTAAACCATGTCCCCATATGCTACATCTACACATCTTCTAAATACCTCCAGGGATGGTGACTCCACCACTTCCTGGGCAGCCTGTTCCAATGCCTGACAATCATTTCAGTGAAGTAATTTTTCTAATATCCAATCTAAACCTCCTCTGGTGCAGCTTGAAGCAGTTTCTTCTTGTGTGCTGGCAAGAGAGAAATCCCTTTGTATTTGGGACTGTTATTAAAGGAAACCCTGACGTATGATTGCATGTTTTTGAAGGAGTGCTAATCTTCTGTCTTTCTAAAACTTGAAAAAAAAAGTTTCTAACACTGGGATTCTTGATAACCCACGTTTTCCTAGAAGCAAATGGCTGCTGTGTTTTTACCTGCAGCTTATTTGCTGCATTACAGAATGACAAAGTTTTTATACCTTCATTACCCACAGCAAGACTGCCAGGGTACAGTGTGACTTGGGTTATAGTGCAAAGTCTTAGGAAACATCTTGCCATAGTGTCCTCTTTTGCCCTTGATACACAGTAATTCTACACCTAAGGTGAGCCAATATATTGACAATATCAACTTCTTGGTGAAGAAAGAAGGCTGAAGATGAGGCCAAGCAAAACAAAGCTGATGCTTTTAGTGGGAGCAAAAACATTTTGAAGATTCTGCAAAATAGATATTTTATAAAAATATTGTAGTAATTATCAACCTTTATGTAACCCCATTTTGCTGGGGATAATTGAGATATTTCAAGTGCCTTTTTATATTCTTATTTAATGTTCTTCCCTTGTCTGAGAGATAGTGGACTTCCCTATTAATGTTTTTGTTTTTAGTTTTAAAAAATTCCTGGCATCAATTGTATCCTCTAGCTGAAATGTATCTTTAAATGTATGTCAGTGGAGTGATCCTCCCTGAAGAAGTGCGAGGTTTGGCAGCTGTATAAGATGGGTTTTTACAGACCTGGGAGTAACTTCAATCTAGTCTAAGACTCAGAGGCTTATACAGGGCTTCATGTATTTCTTTGAGTTATTTATGTAATTGGTTTGTTCTATTTTGCTTTTTTCTTTCAGGTTCATTGTAGGGAAAGAAGAAATCCCCACCCATTCTTTTTCACCTGAAGCAGCATTTTCAAAAATAGATAGAAAAATCAAGCATAGTGAAAAAGTATCACAGCCAATGAACATACTGGCGCTAACAAAAAAGCTCATGGACAAAGTGTGAGTAAAAAAACCCAAAAGGAAAACAAAACAAAATGAATTGTTGTTACATAGAGTACTTTAGTGTCTGTTATGTTGTATTTGATAAAGTTCTATAATATTTCTGCTTTGCATTTCAGTGTTTTTCTATTTCATTTTACAAGGTAGTTAATAGTGGCAAATGATGGACTCTAGTGAACGCAAAACTTAAGACCTGTGTGTCATAGCTATGACTTGCAACATGCAGTTGTGTAGCAAGGGAGAGTAAATTGAGTCCATGGTGAGTGCAGGATGGTGCTTACTTTTTCTGCAGTTTTCAGCAAAACCAGTTCATGGCATAGTTCTGCTAGAACTAGTGGTAATATTGAGGAGAAAAATTGCGCAGCAGCAGACCTTACTTACGTCACTGTAAGTCTTTTGGGGGACCTTCTTCCCTGTATTGCATAAAGGAGAGCTACCTAAAAATAGGATTGATGGCACCTGGGCTGCCTCCGCTGTTGGGAGAAAGGAAATTGCAAAGCAAAGAGTGAGTCTAAAACTGTTTTGCACAAGGTCAGATCTCGACATCTGAAGTTAGGCAAAGTAGGTGCCCTCCCTGTTTGTGGGATCCAATTGATTGTCTTTTAGTATAAATTTAAAGAAGTGAGAGCAGTGAGCTTTTCAGACTGATATGTTCAGATGATTTACTTCTGCTATGACTGATTCATCTGCTTCAGGCATGTTGGATGTCACAAGGAGTCATTCATTTACAGAGAAGATAGAGTAACAAATGGATTAGGGGTGTGTTCACATGACACCTATGAATCTTCACTTCTGCTGACCTCTTCAAGAGCAGTTTATGACCAAATGTCTACCTGCTGACATGTAGGAGAGAGCCTTCCAAGGGCATTGTGTTCTCAAAGTAGTGGCTTATTTTACTTGCTCAGATGATGAACAAACATGAAGTGATCCCCATCGCATGGTGACTTCCTATGATTTGCTGTGGGTTTTAGTTGAAAAATATGAGGGAAGTCATCAGTGGTTTTTCAGGCATGACTGTATTAGACAGCAAAAGACCTACAAGGAAAAGACAGCTCCAGCCATAATCAAATTCTTTTAGCTGAATTGCTTATACCTGTTTTGTCTTAAATACCTGTTACTCAGTTTGCTAGAGATAGTTCATAGCTCTTCTGTTGTTTGTTAAATACAAGGATTGAAGATGGAGAAGAGCATTTTTTCTTCAAAGTTTTGAAACTCCCAACTCAGACATTCAGAAAACTTTCAATATGGGGTTTTTATGCTCTCACTGGTTTCTCTTCCATATGGTTCTTTTCAATATAATTGAGTCTAAATGCCTGTAACCTGAGCACATTCTCATTACAATTTTTGCTACATAAACTGACCTCACAGATGATTTATGGCCGTTAGACTTTATAGTACACGATTCAAAACTTCCAAGATATTTGACATAGTATATAAATTGTGTAATTTATTTTACATTAAAGCATAAATACTTGGATATAGCAAAATGTAATGTTCAGACCTGGTATGACATTACTTATTTTAATTTTACATAATGCAGGGCTAGAAACTGTACAATCCACACATCCCACCATCCCAAGCCAGTGTTTTTTATTCTCAGTCCAAAGGGAGAGCTACATAAAAATCTCCACTGCAGAAGAAATAGCCCAAAAGTGAGAGGCTTGTAATTGAGAGAAGTCTCACAGGGTGTTTCTGTGCATTTGTATGTTCTACATTGCCCTTCAGTGACCCTTACGGTGGTGTGAAAGATGAAAGGGCACGGGTAACAGATGCTTGCTCAAATACCCTTCCAGAACCATGGAGCAGAGACAAACCAGGAAAGGTCACATCCCTTCTCCTTATTGACCACAACAGAAAATTTGTTCCTTAATTTAGCATTTTATGTGTAGCATTGCAAGAGATTGGATCCAAATAAGTGTGCAGACACATTTTTCTTGGTGTACAACTAAAGTATTGTTAGTTTTTATTGTCCTTTTATGGCATCATAAAAGTTCACAGTGCCCTTCAGTGGGTAATGGGGAGAATGAGTGCTGGGCAAATAGTACTTTATGTATTTTTAGGCAAGAAAAATTTATGAAGTCTCCTGTCGCTGACGCTGAAAACAGCTACGAGTTAATACGTGTTTCATTATGCTTTTTGCAGGTGCAAACATGGCCCGAGGCATAGATGCTGTAAACACTATGGAGATAATTGCATCTCATACTGTATTAAAGTAAGTGCAGAAAAAGTTCGATTGACAAACTCTGGCAAAGATGGGGTAAAAGTCTGTAGACAGGAAAAGCATATGCTTAGGAAGTGAGAAATGAGCCTGTTACTCATTCTTCTTCTATTGAAAATGTGACAAGCCAGAAAACAGATTTTCTCAATTTAGGACGGGGCGGTGGTGGGGTTAAAGTTCTCTGGTCTTTGAGATTAGCTGTAGTGAATGAGTAACATAAAATGTGTGGGAAAAAATGGCCTAGCAAGCAAGGAACTTGTTTAACTATGTGATGCACTTCACGGCTGAGCCCACTTGTGACTCCCCCCTAAATAAAGCACCTGGAATGTGCTGCTGTGGCAGGCGGCCGTGGTTCCCGTGCAGCTGCGCGGCTCTGGAACGTCGCTGCTGGGCACTGGGTACACTCCTCCAGTCGTTTATTTTAAGGGCTCGGGGTAATGAGAGATTGGTCACAGTTGCTACGCCCAGGAAGAGCTGTTTATCTCTGGTGGTATAATTCATCCTCCATTATTAATGTGATCAGCGCATTTTTTTTCCGAGAAGTACTGTGCAGAAACTTGTGTTGGCTGGCATTGGGTTGGCACAGGTGGTGCCACCTGCTATGCCCGTTTTGGGAATTAGTAAGACTCCAGAGGATCTCAGTCCCTTAATAGTTGACCTGTTTTTATATATGGAGCAGCAAAAATGGATTTGAGTATCTTTAGATGCTTTTAATATATATTGCTTTCAAAAATAACTTTTTAAAATTAAAATTTTATACATAGTTAATATTATCTCAGAAAAGCCACACTTAAATTTGGCATCAGGAGAGATCTAGCACAACATCTATTCATGCATGTTTACCAACATCATCTTTTTTTTGTGTTAACACATTTTTTGCCCTGCAGTATGTTAGCAGTATATTACCATGGTGTAACATAGGTATAAATTGTGCTGGAGTTGATAGAATTTCTGATGGTGTTTTAAGTGTTCTGTTTATTGCAATGAGGATATTCAGTAGAACATTGATGAATAGCTCAAGATAGTTTTTTCACTTTTTATATGTTGCCTAGGTTGTAGGTATGACATATACGTAGACGTATAGACCCAGATTAAAATTGCACTTTTACAACCTGTCACCACTGTCTCTGTCCACTTTATGTTTCATTCATGTGCTCTTTTCTTCAAGGCAAAACATCTTTGGCGACACAGACTTTCCATTTGCTTTGTGCTGGTTCAGTGCCTTGCTCTGTGTGTTTGCTGTGCCGTGCCTCCTGGCTTGCTTTGCCTCCCATCTCCTGGGTGTGCTTATGTTTGGTCAGGTCAGCATCCTCTGAGGAGCAAACATTCCCATGCCTCTGTCTGCAGAGTACTCTGTGTTTTCCCCATAGATATCCACTGGCCTTCAGAATCAGTGTTCAAGATTGCAGTGAATTTTATATTCAAAACAAATATTAAAGTTAAGCTGAAGTGATTTATGCAGATTTGATATGTTGCACATCCAGATCTCTGCTGATGGCAGCATCTCCTGGTGTGCATCTGTTTTTTTTCATGGGTATGACTGTGGTCTGCTGCACTTTTACGTAGTAAAAGCCGTCTTTCCTTACTTAGGCATATTTTACAGTAATTAGCTCTTAACTACAGTTAGTCCAGACTTGCTTTCAGAGCTTTTTATTAATATCACACAAAATCCTAAGGCATCCTGTGCTGCATGCTCAGCATTCAAATCTGTAAGTACTGTCATAACACCATATTATTTTACGAGCACAGTTAGAACAAACAAGTAAGGATTTCTGTTAAGAGTACTCATCATGGAATTCTGCTTCTCCATGGAAAACTCATAGCCTGCTGTAAGAATGATTGTGTGTGTGAGACTGTCTAGGTAGAGGTATATGATCTGACCGTTATGGAATGTAATAAACTTGAAAGAGATTTTAAAACAGAAGGCTGATGAAGAAATAGGAGTTAGTCTTGTTGAATTACTCTAGCTGAGAGACCCAAATTTGATTTGAGGTTATGAGTTTCACAAATTACAGTAACCTAGACCCACACTACTCTGTCTGTCTCTTCTTAGGTGATGGGGTAGATACTAATTATTAAAAGAACCTGAGGGTGGGGAGGAAGGTCGATATTCAGGAGTACTCATCCTCTTCACTTGTTTATTCAGCATCATTTTGTTTGTGCTATATATATCCTTAAATGGAATGAGGGGAGAAAAAAACCTAAGTGATAATAGAGCTGAATAAAGTCTTGACCTGACAAAAAAGAAATTTTAAAAAAAAAATTTTTATAAGGCTGTTCTCTCTTTAGAGAAGACAGTTGTGCATTTGAAATATATTTCATTCTTGGACCCATCCTCTGTAGTATTTTGGTATAAATTATTCTTGACTACAGTAATCTAATGAGGGAGATATTGCTAAAGTGGCAGTCAGATCTTTCAATTTTCTGTCTTTTCTGTGACTTTTTAAAAATTAAAACATGAGTAAAAAATTTTATTTTTATTTATTTTGATTTTTAAAGATCCAAAGTTCCTAAAGTTCAGTTCTCTCTATGGCTGTTCCTGGACCTGATCAGTAACAACTGTCAGCTGACATGATTTGAGCATGTTTTTACAATTCCTTATCTGTAACGGAGCTTTCAAATCTCATAATGATGTGAAGAGCTGTTTATTGCCGAAATTTCCCCTCAGTGCTATTTTCCCTTACCCTTGAACAACTCGTCTTCTCCTTAATACATCTGTTCTTTAACTGTCATTGCATGCTCTTTTTCTCCTGCTTCACATTTAAATGCACATTAGCTCATTGACATCATCATGGCTTTTACGTAACATTCAGCAATGTCTTACCACCTGAGTTCATTGACTTCCTGTCAGACTTTAAATACTTGAAATGCTTTGTGCTTGTAAATGTCTGAAAAGAGCTGTGACAGAAGCAGTGGAACAATATTTTTCCTCTTTTGGATTCCTCGTGTTTACAGTGAGGAGCCATTAGCTAACAGTGGAAGTCCAGTCTGTTTTTTTCTGCTGGTGCTGCAGACAGGACCAGATAATCCTCCAAATTCACTGGTGACTAGAGTGACCTCAAAGAAGGCCATAGAATCCTAGAATGGTTTGGGTTGGAAGGGACCTTAAAGACCATCTTGTCTTTAAAACCCCCCTGCAATGGGCAGGGACACCTTGCACAAGATCAGGTTACTCAAAGCCCCATCCAACCTGACCTTGAGCAACTGCAGGAATAGGGTATCCACAACTTTCTGAGAGTATTTTCTTATGATTGTAGTCTCAGTGTTCTGTCTCTTGAAGGAATGTGGGCTACTATACCCAGAATAAATATTAAATATCCTAATTAATTGATTTTAACTATCTTAACTAATTCCTAATACATTGCAACAGGTTGGCTGAGTTTTTGGTATGTTTCTGAACTCTCTGTATGTGCACATGTGCTTTTCTGAATTTGAATTATAGCAAATATCTTGAATGTATTATTAAGAAATTTGTTTCTCAAAAGCAGAAAGGTTTATTCAACAAATTCTGGAGATATGACATTACACTGTGCTACTACTTCTGTCTGGTCTGAGCTGCAGCTCAAAATCTCTGTGGAGAAATGGCTCTTAGCAGAGTTTTCTTTGCTCACTTATGTTTTAGTATCCTGCATATACTCTGCTGTGTACTGCATCTGTTCTTATTGGAGGTCTTTTTATGGAAGATGAAAGTTACAATGCTGTACATTGATTGTAAGATATAATACTTCCTGTGACTGTGAAAAAACACCAGTAGGCGTGATATGATTTCACCGGGCTGAAATAATGAGCTAAATAGAGAGATTTTACACAATACTTGGTATTTCATGTGCATCAACACTAAACCTCAGTCCTTTGGTTCAGCACTTCTGATTTGGCTACTGATAGGAATAAAATCAGGAATGTGTTTGAGTGTTTCCATTTGTAATTTAGATTTTTCCTCATCCCCCTGAAGTCACCTTTCCTGAGTAAAAACAACAAACCCTTCCCTCTTAAGTTTCTTCTTTTGGGCTTTGTTCATAACTGCTGGGTTTCAGACTTTTTTTTTTCTTTTCTATAATGGCATGAAGGAATGGAAATTTTTCATTCAAAGAAATGCTGTTGGTTCATTGGATGACTTATTTTCTTCCACTTGATTCTCATAAACCATTTCTTGAGTAGCAGGAAGAGTAATTGCTTCAGGAAGAGTTTATTGCTGGATGTTTAACCACAATAAAATTTTACAAGCTTTATGATGCATTATAAAGTTCTTTAGGAGGCAAAAATGGTTTCAGTTTCTGAGTCTGAAAGGTTGCTCAGTCAAACCCTCTGCCAGATTTCCTTATCACTGGAATTATGTCCCTGTCACTAACTGAATAAGGTGCCTGCCTTATTTGCAGGTGAATGTAGAGAGTTTTCCTATAAAGTATGTTCCAAACAAAAACTGGGTAAAATTTATTCAGAATTATTAGAAAAGTTCAGCCTGAAGGTAAGAATAGTGATAGGAAGCATTGGAGGAAGTTAGGAGAAACTGGGGAGAATAATTTGGAAAAACAAGTCAGTGCGGTTTTGTGTCATGTTAAAAAACCAGCAGATCTGTATCCAAGGTGGAATAGTAAGTAAATTCTTTGGAACCCATTTTATCTTTTCTCAGTAGCTCTGCACATGAACTCCCTTCCAGTTTTGCCCTTTCCCTTTCTGCTAGCATTTCACAACCTCATGTTTGGCTGAGGCAAAGTCCGTGAGATATGCCAAGCCACCAGGGTTAATTTCTAATTCTCACACTTTCTGAAATTTATTTTTGGTGGACTTATTCCTCCTTACTGTTTTCTGCAGACATTTGCGTGTAGAAGTGCTCTTTTTTTTCCACCACAGTACTTTCCTCTATAAACCCATTTGTGGTTAAAAGCTGGTCAGTAACCTGGAAATGAAGTCCTCAGGATTATTTCAAAGGATAGAATTTTGGAGTAGAAGAGAGAGCTCTCTCTTGAGACCTTTCAGAAATTCATAGAAATTAGAGAAGAGTCAATTGTCTCTGGTTTTACTGCTTTTGCTATTTTACAGGTCACTGGGAAAAAGAAAAGTCTTGAGTTTGAAGGTGGGGATAGATTTATGCATTTTACATATTACCTGCAGAGCGGGTGTTAAACCGTTCAATGTCAAAATTAAATCCTTCTGTAGAAGCTTTTTCTTTTTCAGAATTTGTGGTTTCTTACCACAAAATTTCTTTCTTTTCTCTAGGGCTTCATTAGGATGTTTAGCATTGGTTACCTGATCCAGTGTTGCCTTCGGATCCCTTCCACCTTCCGGCATCTGCTTACACAACCATCACGGCTATTTTCCCTCTTCTACAACAAGGAAAATTTCCAGCTTGGAGCTTTTCTGGGATCTTTTGTCAGTATATACAAAGTAAGTTTATGGCATACAGAAATGACAAATGCTGTGGTTTTATTTCGCTTTTCAGAATATCACAAAGAGCTAAAAAGTCAAGCTGCTTAATAGTACTGATACTGTTTCCCACAGCATGTCACTGAGAAATTTTATACTATTGCACTTATCAAACTGAAAACAGAAAGCTATTCTTCTATTCTGTTTTTTCTATAATTTCCAAATAAACCAGCTTGGTTTCAAGATCAGGAGATAAAGAGCTCTTCAGAGAAAGTGAATTCGGATATCAAAGGGATTTGCTGGTACACAAAAGCGTTTTAGTGCAGGCACAAGTAGTGACTGCAGTAGCATCTGTGTTGCCAGAGAGAAGCCATGTGCAGATTTTGTTGAATCACATATCAGGAATTCTTACTTGACACTAAATAGCAGGAGACTGCAGAACATACAGTGTGTGGCTGAGGAGACATTGCGCTTACTACTTGGATGTCTCTCCTTTCTACCCCATTATAAGATGACAGATTTAGAGCTGATACATATTCATACAGTGTTGTTGGAATCAATCAAATTATGTTTATTTGTGCCAAAAGAAAATGTGGCAAAGCACACACTCTAATGCAGAATACATTGCACAATGCAGTGCTGAAGTGTGTTTTGCACTTTTATATTCTTAATCACATGGCATTTTTCAACTGCCACTTTACTTCCTTTGCAAATTCAAGATCATGCTGTATTATTGAAGGTAAATATTATTTGCTGAAAAAAAAAAAAGGAAGCCTTACATGTAAGCAAAACAACATTTAATTTGATTAGTAATTAAATTGAGGGATAACAATTTGTAAGGCTACAAAGTCTAAAATTTTTGGTAGCAAAGAGCAAATGAGCTGTTCAGAGTTTGCTTGAAAATATTTTTGCTCAAACTTTAAGAAAAGAGCCTTTAGAGAAGAAAAGTATTTATTTTGCAAAAGCTAAAAAGATTTTGATGAGTTTAAAAGCTCCAATTGACAGGTGTAATTTAGTCCAGTAGATACACATTTTATGAAGGTGACATGTTCTGACCTCTATTTACTATTTTTTAAGTATGTATTGGGCACTGGTGAGGCCACACCTCAAATCTTGTGTTCAGTTTTGGGCCCCTCACTGCAAGAAAGGCATTGAGGGGCTGGAGCGTGTCCAGAGGAGGGCAACGGAGCTGGGGAAGGGTCTGGAGCACAAGTCTGATGGGGAGCGACTGAGGGGAGCTGGGGGTGTTTATCCTGGAGAAAAGGAGGCTCAGGGGGGACCTTATCACTCTCTACAGCTGCCTGAAAGGAGGCTGTAGTCAGGTGGGGTTCGGTTTCTTCTCCCAAGTAGCAAAGGACAGCACAAGAGGAAATGGCCTCGAGTTGCCCAGGGGAGGTTTAGATTGAATAGTAGGAAATCTTCACTGAAAGGCTTGTCAGGCACTGGAACAGGATGTCCAGGGAAGTGGTGGCATTGCCATCTCTGGAAGTGTCCAAAAGGTGTGTGAATGTGGCACTTGGGGGTGTAGTTTTGGGGTAGACTTGGTGGATGCTAGGTTAACAGTTGAACTTGATAATCTTAAATGTCCTTTCCAGGCTGAATGATCCTCTACTTCTGTGATTCTACTATAGGTTATTGTTTGCATTTCATAACTTACACAAATTTGGGTTGCATTATATTTTGCTTCCAGTTTAAATAGGCGTGTAGGGCGGCAAAGATTCTAGTCGCTCAAAAAAATTGGACCATGGCAAAAAAAAAGTGAAATGCTTGGTGCATTTTGGATCCAAAGCAATATGCAGTTCTACTTTTTTAGATTAATGTGTTTTCCTAGTTCCATAATTTATTGGATGCATGAAAAAATCTCAGGAGGTTTGGTATGTAGTTGAAAAAACCCTTTATCATGGGAAAGAGTCTAGACAGGTACAGCAAATGAGGATGACATGAATTCAAGATTAGCTTTGGTATTAGATTGGAATTCACATTAGATTAATCTGCTCTCTGATTTTGAAAGAAATGGCAGCAGTAAATTGTAAATGAAAACACTTAAATGTTTTGGGTACTATGTCCAGCTCCCTGGACTTTAGTATCACCAGTGCTTTCAAAAACCTTGTTCTTTAGTTGTGTTGATTTCTTGTGTTTTTGTTGATGTAATTTAGTGTTTCTTGATTTGGTAAAGATTACCTAATCAGACATAACATGTCCAAATAGTGAAAGTTTCTACAGGTCATAAGAAATTACAGTGTGATTTTACATTTCCCTTACAAGACTCTTAAAATGGGAACGTTTGCCCCCTCACGTATCAATTAAATTGCCTTCTATTATAACAATCTTAACAAGTAGAAGAATACATTATCCCTGGAAGTGTTCAAGGCCAGGCTGCATAGGGCTCTGAGCAACCTGGTGTAGTGGAAGGTGTCCCTGCCCATGGCAGGGGAGATGGAATGACATGATCTTTAAGGTCCCTTCCAACCCAAACCATTTTATGATTCTGTGATTAGGGGTACTGTCACACTACAGTCTTAATTCATACTGTGTGCTGTATGACCAGCTTACAAGGAATACCTCTATAGTCTGTGTGTTATAAGAAATAAGTAGGGCTAAACCTGCTTTCTGTTCACCTGCAGGGTACAAGTTGCTTCCTACGCTGGGTCCGAAACCTAGATGATGAGCTTCATGCACTTGTAGCTGGTGAGTCCGTGAAAAGTTTGTATTGCCTGGGTTGGGACTCTGGAAGTATTCCTCTTGTCTGTCCTCCCATTCCCTTTTTAGTCTTCTGTGATGAAAATAGGACTGTCTACATCAAGGTTGTGTCAAATTGACAATGATGTTTCAAGTAGTGTCAAAGATAGAGTTGCAATTAAAGCTGTAAGGCAAATTCAGTCAAATGTGGAGTTTATGGTCAGCTCCAAGGACAGTGTATTACTGTGTGCACAAATATAAACTTGTCCTTTAATTTGCAGCTGTAGAGATGTGAGATGGAAATACTGACTCTTCCATACGTGACAGAATACACGTTGGGCTCCACTGGGTTCAAAGAAAGACCCTTTTGCCATGAAATTCGTGTGGTGGTGAGGCCCTTCCCTCATGTGCATCTGTCACATGTTGGAACTGCAGAGGTCTCTCATCCCACAAAGAACTTGATACTGTGCTCCTGAGCACTGAAGTACAGATTTGTTTCAGCATTTTAAAACATTCTCTCTTTAGTGATACAAACCATATTTGGATGGGCAGCAAAAGAGCATCACTGAACTAACCACAGAAATAAATAGTCCTGTGCAGTGTTTGTTGGGCTGACACACCACAGCAGTCACCTTAACAATGCAAATCACAACCTTAACAATGCCTTTCTTTTCTAATTGTTACAGGGTGTCTAGCAGGAATTTCTATGATGTTTTACAAAAGTACAACTATCTCTATGTATCTGGTGTCCAAATTAGTAGAGGTAAGTTAATACCTTCCTAACAGAGGTCCGAATTTCATCTATTTTTTCAAGGCAGAAGAATGAACTTCAGATGCTTTGTCAGGCAAATGCAGTAAAATGCAAAGTTGTGTGGTGATGGTGTTTCAGTATATGTGTTCCAAGAGGCAATGCTGCCATGTGGTCTCATTTCTTTCTTAGTTTCTTTTCTTTGACACATTTTAAACGTCCCTTATCCACTGGCCTTCATGTATATTCTCCATGAATTTTTTTAATCTCCTGACAACCCTTTGCTTTGTAGTTTTTGCAGATTTTTTAAATCAGAAAGTTCCAAGAATGTCTGTTCTGCCAGAAGCATAAATCAGACCTAATCCTTAATTGCAGATTTATTGCCAAAAGCTACAGCTTAACTTCCTGCCTTTGTTCCCTAATTTTGGCATTCAACAGTCTGAGATAACTCAAAATAGCTTAGGTTTTAGTCTATAGCTGAAGTTGTTTGTCAGTGCACTTCAACTGATTGAATTCCCAGCTTTGGAACGGACTTTGGTCTAATTACTATTCTTCAGGCTTGAATTATTTCTCTGAACTTGTTAAAATTAGGAGCCTAGGAAAAAAAAATAGTTACAGTTTGGGTGTATTGATTATACTTTCTAACCAGCAGTTGATTTCTTACTGTGATTTTTCCCTAAAATTGAGACTTAATCATGGTTAATTCCACAGCATCACCGCTGGAATGAGTTGATAATGTTCTCTCACTATGCATCATTCCTGAATCACATATTTCTCCTGCAGACCTTGAGAGCCTTGTTCTCTAGTGATATTTATCCACCTCCATTACCAGAGCAGGATTCATTTTAAAGAACATAAAAAGAAGGAACTTTTTTTTTGTTACGTGTAAAATTAAACATAAAAAGGGAAGTTACTCTCTATTCCTACTCCTTGACCAAGCTCTGAAGGCAGTCCACATATTGGTCATAAAGGCAAATCTGTGTTACCTATATTGACTTCTGGAACACCAGTTGTAAAAAACCAATATTATCTTGTATTGCTGATGGTTTTTTTTGGACTTTGAGACATCATGGCTACAGTGAAATAAGAAAAGCACTGTGTGTTGCTTCTTTCTTTTTTTTTCTTCACTACTTTTATCATCTTGCGCAAGCCAAGGGTAACTGACCAAAGAGGCGTGTGCTGCTTTGCAAGGTCAGGCTGTGCTCAGGAAAATAAACTGCACATGTTTTCTCAGAAAGTAAAGTATGTGATTTCAAACTGTTTAAGAACAGTGAATATTCACTTTGTTGGAATAGTTATTGCATTGTTCTTTTGCTTTTTTAAAATTAAGAATTTAACAGGGCAAACTTTCCCTTTTTTATCTGTAGGATCTGTATCACCCAAGCTGTTGCTAGTCCTGTTCTGTGCATTAATAGCCTCTTATTAGATTGATCTTGGACAACGTCTCTAATTTGTCTTAATCAATGTCACATTTGTGGGCATATAAAAAATACACATAAAGTTGATGTGTTTTTTTGAAAAGGTAAAACGAAAAGTAGAAAGGTACTGATTTTGTTGCATTCAGCTTTTTTTGTGTATTTTTGTAGACTATATACTTCAAAGGCATTGAAGCAGGGAAAGTTCCCTATTTTCCTCATGCAGACAGCATCATCTATGCCATTTCTACGTCGATATGCTTTCAGGCAGTAAGTATGTTCTCTAACAGAGCATGAAGTTATTTAAATCAATTGCTGAAGGAAATGAGGAGCACAGGGGGACAGTTGTATAGAAAAGATGGTGAGATGTAGTGATTCACAGCATCTTGCTCCTGCATCCTGGGGCTCCTGCATCCTGCTTTTGAGTGTCACTGTGGGAAGGTCATTTCTAGGACTCAATTTATCCTGTGCTTGTAGCTGAATATACCAAGCATTGAATTCTTTGGAAAGGATCTTAAAATGCACTGACCCAGAAGGTGAACATTAGGGTATGAATTTCCATAAGCATGTGAAAGGACAGTTTCTCAAGGAGGCAAACAGTTTAATACAATATTTTATGTTTTTTTAAATCAACTGAAAGTTTTCACTGTCAGCTGACTTTAATTAATATTGCCTAGTTGAAAAAATGTGCAAAAAATACATTTTGAAGTGTTACATTTGAAACAAGCTGTAGTTACCATCTTTTGTACTTCTCAAGTCAGCTACATGCCTTTACCCTCAGTCCTTTTATTGTCAGCATTAGCTAGAAAAGCAACTTTTCAGTGCTACCCAAATAGGTCTACTATTCTACTACGTCTCACCATTTCTGTACCTTCTGCTGAAACATCCCTGCATGAACTGCATGTCCTCTAGACTGCCATAACTATGTATATTTTTTGTGCCCCTCAATAAAGAGAATATAAAATGACCCTAAAGGAATCTTCTGCTGTCTTGTGTTTAACAGGACAGTTAAGACACACTCCTCCTCATTGTTTCCATGTACTTGGGAATATCTCAAAGTCTAGTATCAAAGTGAATTGATATTTTAGTGCTTGGGATGTGCCTGAAGATCTCCAAAATACTGCTGTCAGGGCAGTCGTGTGAGACTAACAGACATAAAGTTCGTATGAGTTTTTTTGTTACTTAGTAACTAATTGGGAAACGAATCTAAGACTAGAAATGAAATGCTATGTTTAGCAGGAAGGAGAAATTAGAAAAAGGATCTATGCTAAGATGTTTGTATATTTCTAAGTGACCCAGAAAAGTAATGAAATAGAGAGAAGACCTGGATTTTGGCTATATGACATTATTTAAGATAATGTAACATGAAATATAAATATGACTACAAGAAATGATGGATCATGAAATGCAGAGTGGGTAGGGGATAAAGTAGCAGATAAATTTGGCATCCACCAGTCCAAATGTAGAAACAATGATTGTTGTTGATTTGCTGCAATGAGATGTAGGTTAATTGTCACCACTGGTAAAAGGTTGTATTCTGGGATATCAGTCTGTGCTGGTGGTGGTCATACAGAGCATTGAATACAGCAGAGAGCAGGAAAAATGAGTTCCATAGCAATCCTTTTGCTAATTTTGGCAACCTAATGTAGCAGATGAAGCTTTTGCCTGACAGTGTCAGCTGGCTCTGACAGAATCCTCTCCTTGCAGGCTGTCATGGAAGTTCAGAACCTGAGACCTTCATACTGGAAATTTCTTTTACGACTAACAAAGGGCAGGTATGTACTCAGGGGTGTGTTAAGGCTTGTCTAAACCTGTCATTGATCACACTCAGCTTTCTGTGTCATTCACTGTCAACAGAAGAGCCCTAGAAGTACACGAGAGTTAATTTCCTTTGGATTTACTTTGCTTTTCAAATGGTTTCCAGTACTCTTGAAGCTCTTTGCAGCTGAAGTGACATTGCTGGGTTCAGTCTAATGACAAGGGCAGACTAAACTCTAGTGAAGACTGTTTAGCAGATGAGCATTTTGCTTGAGGCCTTTTTAGTTCACTGGGAGGGTGGGATGCTTTCAGATTCCACTGGAACATGAAGAATCCAGTAAACAACTATACATGTTGAAGAAATCACTTAGTATGTACAGTGATTGACAACATGGTATTACTTTGGCTTTAAAAGCATTATTAGAAATGTCAGAATATACTTGAAAGTTTCAGTACTTTTTAATAACTGTTTCAGTTGAGAAAGGATTTTTTTTTCTTGAAAAGCTAATGAAAAATTTTCGCTAATCATAAATATACACTGTAATATCTTACTGGATGTTTCTTCTGTTTGCTGATGGAATCTAAAAAACTTTATTTTAAAAATAGATTTTGCTGTAACTGACTTATAAAAATACAGTTTAGTGAACACTGTACACTGTTACACTGGTGCAGTGTGTGGCAGGAACAAGGCATCCAAATCTTGATGCAGATCGGTTTGTGAATGGGATTATAAAAGGTAATGTTTGTAGCGACAGCGAGCTCTCTGGGCTGTAAAAATAGAAGTGAAATCAGAGGCCAGTCCCTGGAGCATGTTGAACCTACACTCCCCGTGGCACAGTACACGCATGAGGTGATTGAATTCATTGCACAATTTAGTAGGAAGCTTTCCTTGGGATGCCTAGAGGCAGTCCTCAGGCAACCTCTGAGGCCATACAAACATGATACAGGGAATGATGTCAGTGCAGATGTCCAATTTTGGCTGCATTTTTCCATTTTGTCCTAATCCTAAGCTTGCCTTAGTTGAAAGAGAGGAAGGAAAAGAAACTCTGTTCTGCTCATTTGTTTTATCTGAAGCAAATCTCTGTAATAGTAATTTTGACACTCTCTCCATGAAGGCGATTTCTTTTGACATTTCATACACTTTTCAGTCTATAGTTGTGAAGAGCAACAAAATGGAAATAGGGTGTAATACCTGTAAAATTGACATCCAGACTGGGGCAGGCAGGGCCACAGTTTGCTCTGCTGGAATGAGAGAGAACAGTAGTATATTTTGGTTTGACCTTTTTTTTGTGGAATTAAAAGTAGAAGGGGACTCTTCCCCTTTTTTACAAGTTGCATTATTTGAAGTATACTTACACAAACACTGTTAGCCACATTTTTCAAATGCATTTAAAAAAAAAAAATTATTGCCTGATGTGAAAAACTTTAAAACTCTGAACAGTGCAGGTTGAAGCCTGTATTTCAGAGATTTTGATAATTTTTCATGACATGAAATAATTTTATTTTTTCATAAGTAGAGGAGTCATGCATTCATGCTTTTTTGTCTTTTTCAGGTTTGCTCTCATGAACAGGAAAGTTTTAGATGTGTTTGGCACTGAAGCATCTAAGAACTTCAAGGATTTCACACCTAAGCTTGACCCAAGATACACAGTTGTGCCACCAGAGCTACCGCTGGAGCTGTCTTGAACACGACAGTGTGGCTCGTCATTGAATGTGATCAGCATTTTGTCCTGAAAAGTTAATTAACTTGACAGTCTTATATATGGAGGAGGGCTAGGGCTCCACTTCAGTATTACTTCAATGAGAAATGCTTTTTACCAATCAGAGATGCCGAAGCTTTGCAGGGAGGTGTGGCTTAGTGATTAAGCCCCTTCCATAAGCAGAGAACATTTCTGGATTACTATAGTTGGTTGACAGTATGGTAGAATCCTGAATGAATTAAACAAATGAGTAATATATTTAGAGAAGAGAAGTAAGACATAAATATGCTTCATAATTTCAAAAATTCTGTAATTCATACCAGTAGAATATTTCTTGGTAAAACTAAAAGTAATTCTTAATTTAGAAAGGAAGACAATTGGCGTAGTTTAGGTCCAAAATTTTACCTGATATTAAAAATATTGCAGTCTGGTGAAAATGCCTCCCTGGTTTTCTAAATTGCATCACTGATTTGTCTCAAAGGAGCCACCACCCCCTCACTGGTTAAAATTTGGGTATTTTTATACAGCTGTCGCTGCAAAATAAGGCATTCCTTAGGAAAAGAAAATGCATATTGATTCAGAAATCACATTCCAGGTCTGTAAATCCTGCTGATGACACAGATAGCAGACAAGGAAAACAAGAGGGCGGTACCGGTGGCTGCTGCGCGCAGAGGAGCAGCGGGTGTGGTGGCCAGCATCTGCCAAGTGGAAAAGGACTCAACTGGCAGAGGAAGGAATGAAACGTTCCAGCCTCTGAGATGGTGCTGGAAACAGCAGACAGTTACAAAAATAAAAAAGCCAAGAACAAAACAAAACAAAGCAAAACAGCCACCCACCACCCCCCTCCCCAACTAAAATATACTGAAGCAAAATGTTTATTTTTGAAAGGGTTTGACATTGTCGCCTTAGATGGCATCGAGTTGTTTGTCAGGCTGTAGCACCAGCCAGCGTTTCAAGCATTTCTTTGGAAGAGAGCTGACCCCTGAGGTTAGGCTGTTACAAGAGAACAGTTTTGACAATCATATTAATAGTCTTTTTTCCTTGTAATAGGTGAAGAGTGATTATCCATCGGGCCATCAGTCCCACGACTGGCAGTTACATTAAATTTGATATGGTACTCAATGCAAATAACTATCTACACAAAGTCCATCTCATTTTCACTGTACGTATTTCTGCAGATTTGTGTTCTAAAGTGAGACCTTGACATGTTAATTGCTTTTTTTTTCCTTTGCTTTTTGGGGCTTTTATTAATTATAACCCATTCAGGTGATGCGGAATGGTGTTCATTACCCTAGAAGCTAATGAAAAAATGAACTATATTCACATTCAATAGAAAAACTGAAAAGATGTGAGATAAGCCAGGGAAGTTGCAGTAGATTGCATGTATTTCAAAAATAAAAAAAGAAATCAGTGTTTTGTTGGAAGTCTTTATCAGATAATATGAATTGGACTAATTAGTAGACTCTTAGTCTTGTAACACTGTAATCCTACCCCTGCCATAAGCACCTTTTAATTCCAATTAGCTGAATTTCTTAATACCAAATATACAGGAATTTTTATCAGATTTATTGTCATGAAAATTTTCCCAATTTGTGCACAAAATCTGCTTCTTCATCAGCTACACTAACAGTGATGTTTTTTCACTATTACTAAAGGTGCTTCATCCTTTTAAACATTGGTTGTTCAATTTAGTGTGAATAAAGTTCTGCAAGCTAGTTTGTATGCAATATTTTGTTGCTTGGAATTATATTAAAATTCCTGAAAAGGAAATAAAAGTTAATTCAACAAGAACTTTAAAAGGATTTTAAGAGATTTGTAGTGTTTTTCCACTGGAATATGGTCTAAAATATTTGACCTTATAAAGTCTGAGAAGTTATATATTTTAGGTGGTATATTAGAACTCATACACTATATTATGAATACTTTCTAGTGTAACTGTATACCATTCTCAAACTTAAAGATATTTTATAGATGGATTAAGTTTCTCCACTGGAATGACAATTGTGATTGTTTCTCTATTTGAGGGGGTTTTTTGGGGAAAAAAATCCAAGAACTATACATCTCAGCAGCTAAACAACAGTTTTGTCTATGTTTCTTGCTTCCAAAATTCACAGTTCTTGTTTCAAGTTATTTTCATGTAATATAAAGAGAAATTTAAAATTTTTAAATTATTTTTATTCAAATTGAATATATGTAAGAGAAAAAAAAATAAAGTCCTAATGTTCTTCCCAGTATTAAACAGTTGCTGCTTGAAAAAGTGACTTTTTTGGCCATGTTGTTAATAAGCTCTCTGGAGTAGTAAGTGAAATGGAGTCATAGGATCATACAGTGGTTTGGGTTGGAAGGGACATTTTAAAGGCCATCTGGTTCCAAACCTCTCTGCCATGGGCAGGGACACCTTCCACTAAACCAGGTTGCTCAGAGCCCCATCCAACCTGGCCTTGAACACTTCCAGAGATGGGGCATCCACAGCTTCTCTGGGCAACCTGTGCCAGTCTCTCACCACCCTCCTTGTAAAAAGCTTCTTTCTTATATCTAACCCAAGTGGACCTTCCTTCAGTTTGCAGGCATTAGCCCTGGCAGTGGTTCGTGGTGGTGAAGGAACGCCGGGAATGCGACCGAGCATTTAAATTGGTTGCAAAATAAAGTCTTAATGCAATGGCAGTGAAGAGGTAACACCAGAGCAGTTCAGCTGGCAACTTCAGCTCTGCACTTCCGTGGGTAATTAGGTAATGTGAGTTGTGTTACTGTTCCTTTTTCAAACAGAGCAAACCACAGCTCCAGATCTGCCAGCAGGGAAGAGTGGCACACCCTGAGCTCTGCCTGCCACGTGGCCGGACAGTTGGGCCTGTATGTGACTGAAAGGCCAGTGCTTTCTGCCTCCTGGTGTTTCTGATCATAGGATGGGTGTCTCTTTGATGACTCCAAACTTCTTGCAAAGTCTATTTTGCAAAGAGCAATCCAGGGGTAGGCTTGCTCAGGAGCTGGTGGGAAGTGGTGGGTCAACCTGAAATGTCACAGGTTGCAGTAGAGGTTTGGGTGTCCTTAAGGAGTCTGCTCAGGGCAACAGTGCTTGGCTCCCTGCAGGCATCTCAGGAGGCTGCTGCCTCATCCATGGCTCCCAGAAACAAGCATGGCCTATGGCCTAGTTCTTCATCCCTCCCTCACCTCTGCTCATCCCGGTTTTGAGTCATTCCCCTTTGCGAGTTTCCCTTCCTTTTTCCCAGGCCTCTGCACTTTTGCCTGTGTTTGAGGACATGGGAAAGGCTTTTTTCCAGATACCTGGTGAGATACAGGGTAGAAGTCTGCTGTGGTCTGAGCCCAGACTTATGCTCCAATTCAGAACAGCTAGTGTGCAGCTTCAATTTCTAACTCTGTCAGAGGAAAATATTTCTGGACAAGTGGTCCTTGTGCCATGCACTGGTCCAGTGCGTGTGCACTGACAAGGCACAAAAAGGGAGCAAGAAAATCAGCGATGATTATACTGAACTTTTACTTTTTTTAGGATTTTTTTTCCCGCAACTGCATTTAACATGTGGCAGGAGGCAGGGCCCAGGCTCTGTATGGCTAGACTTGATGGTTTAAGATGTCTTTATCAACTTCTGTAAATTTTACATCAGGATTATTGAGTCCTGTGCAAAAGCACAGGACTAGGAGGATGTAGCAAAATGCAGTTGGGGTCAGCAAAGTCATATTGGTTGGCTGTAGCTTTGTGCCTAAATATTGGTCTGGATGTTTCCAGTTCCAGATTGTTTTTTCTGTCAATTTTCAGGGGGAAGGTGTCTCACAGATTGCCTCCTTTGACAAAACCAATACATTTTCTCTCACACCTTTGGGACTGCAACAGAAAAAATTTGACAAGTTTCCTTGAGCTACACAGTTTCATGGGTTCTCTTAAGTAGCAGATCCTGGATGTTTAATTTATCCTGCAGATACATTAACAGTAAGATTTAAGCAATAATTTTTTCCCCCCCGTAAGAAGCCTGAAGTTGCCATTGTGGATACAGTGGCAAAATCACCCAGTGCTCTCTCTCCCTTGCCTTTAGCCACATGGAAATGGGATCACTTCACTCAGGACACAGCACTCACCATTTGGGACACAGCACTCACCATTTGCAGCTGATGGACTGTGTCCTTCCACCTCCATCAGACAGGACACTTGCTTTACCAATGTGCTGCTTTGAATGTGGCGAGCAGAAATGTGAATTAGAACCCACTTTGATCTCACGGACTTCGTTTTTTTTCCCTGGCACAGGCCAGGGAGATTTCCACTTGCTAATTAAAATGGAGATCAGTCAGAAGAATTTTAAACATTAATGCCAAGGTTTTACCCAGGGTGGTAGAGTCTGGTTGGAAATCCAGGCGAATGATTAATCTTCTCATGCTGGCGGAATCCAATCGATGTTTTTTCCCCTCAGCTGCCACAACAGAGACATAAAAAATGCTGCCATGGCAGTTTGGAGCAGGAGTTGGTAGGATAGTTCCCAGGACTGCTTGAAGTTTACAGAAGACCTGATCACACAGGGTCAGGAACAAAGGCAAGGCTTTTTTACTGTATTTTCCTAGCATTTTAGAGTGAAAGCCTGCTTTCCCATTACAGGCAGTAAAAACTTGCAAGAAGGGGCAGATTGGCCTGGGATGAACAGATCTGGTGTGAGAGTCCCAACTTAAAGCACTGCTGATTGCACTGCATTGACACAAACATAAAAACCCTAGTTCTAAAGAACCCAGAAATGTTGGTTTGCTCTTTGTCTATTGGCTGTAGAACAAATGAAAAATAAAAGAAACTTTCACCCTCACCATGACGTGTAACTCAACTGGGAAACCATTTACAGGAGTTGAAAAGGTGACCAAAATGTCAGCTCTAACTATATCCAAAGGCTTAAAAAAGACATTGGCTCATGTAATGCAATTCTTACCCCAATGTCATCACTGCCACATGGGTTTGAAACAGTATTATCAGTGCATAGTGTTCACCTGGAGGAGCTGTGGGTAGTGAGCAACGAGGAACTGTCACTTGGACAAAAGTCATCTTTGAAGGCACATGGCCTTGATTTCCCAGCTCATGTACCAGGGGTGATGAAGAAATCCAGTTGGTTTCTATAAGAGTACAGCTTAATCCTCTGCAAGGTCACAGCGACAGCCAGGAGGTGTCCTGGAAATCAGCAGGTGACTTGTTCAGTCATCTGCTCTGCCCCACAGCTGTCAGTGAAGCACAGACTGCTGGGGGTCCCAAAAGCAAAGCAGTGCTGCTCACGCAGGGGATGTCAGGAAGTGAAAAAGCTGGTACATGCCCTGATAGCTCTACTTCATGCTTGCAGGCTTACAAGGATCAAAAAACATCACCTTTCACAATGGGTTCTTCTGTATGGGACCAGTTTCATCTGCCCAGGCGCAGCCTGCTGGAACCAGGGCAGGAAACCAGTGGCCGCAAGAACAAACTTGGGACTGTTAAGCCCAAGGCCACTCGCCACCACAGGCTTCCTCCAATGGTTTGGAGCCTGTTTCTTGAGGCACTACTGGGGTCAGCCAGGGACTGGGCAGATTAGACTAGTCTCAGCAAAGAGGACTGAGCCAGACGGGCCGCTGCCGTCAGAGCTGTGCCCAGTGGCTCCTCATGATGTGCAAAACACAGAACAAAGCTGCTCTGGTGGAAAACCTCCCCTTTGATAGTGCCCTTCACATGCTGGCCTGCCTGGGAATGCAGCTCCGTGCAGTCTCTGCTGGTCAGCTGTTTGTGAGCATGACCTCAGGCTTCATGTGTCTCTGAGAAAGAGAGGGAGCCTGGAAAACAGCCTTCACGGTGCTCCTGTGGGAAGTTGAATGCTGAAGTCTTGCTCACCTCACCTGGAGTTTCTGCTCACCTGTCTGTCCCCCTTCAGCCTCATGGTCCTCATTCAACCCCGTGGTAACCTACAGCTGTTGAAGATTATCTGCATCCCAGCTCCAACGCATGTAAAATCCAAAGATGATCCAACGGGGCGAGCTCAGCCTTTTTGCTCAGCTGGGAACAGCAGCAGTGGGGCTGCCCTTCTCAGCTGAGGATGTGTTTGGCTGTAATGCTGGCTTTGATCTGTCCACAGACAAGGATGCTGGGCAGGAATTACTGCTTGCTCCAGCAATCATAATACCACTCAGCATGGGATTAATTTTTGATTCCATGAGTTAGTTTTAAATTATTTTGCTCTAATAAGTTGGAGTGGGAGGAGAATATTCTCACAGAGATGAGAGTGAGTCCAAATAAAACAGTGTGTGTAGCAATGCAAAATTATTTTCCTCAGAACCTGGGGGAGCTGAGGCCATGTTTTCAGACATTAGCTCAGATCCTTGGAACAAATCTTTGAGCTCTTCATTCTAAAAAGTTTTCTGTTTGATAAGGAAAGAGTGACCTTTTCCTTTCTGTGTTGGGCAATGTTGCCCAAGACTTGACAATTAAAGCACTTTATGCTGTCCTCTATAAGCAGTATCTCCCTCCCCTCCTGTCTGCTCCCTCCTGCAGTAGGTGAGAGCACGGACTAGATTCCTAAGTGACTTAGGAGTATCATTCTCCATTTTTGGAGGTTCAGCCTCAAATAATGATTCTCAAAATCCACCCCACCTTCAGTTTGACCTGACAGTAGTGTGCTCCTTTCAGATGTAAAAACCTCTAAGGACCTTCTGTGCTGCCACTTCTGCATGGATTTCCTCAGCTGTGATAATGCTGGGAAGCCTTCTGCCTCCCACATGTCAGTAGAAATGCAAGGGTCCCTTTGCTGAGGCCGGTCCTCTGGGGCAACAACTGGCCAGAGGGAATGAAGTCTGGCCCATGTAAATTCCTGGACATGTCCCAGGACCTGCTGGCTGTGTATTGGTTGGTCCTAGCCAACAAATGTCAAGGAGCTCACAAACAAATTAGCCCTGAGAGCCCACCTTTTCTGTACCAACAGTGTCCCTTGGCACCCTTCAGTTTCGAGGTATGGATGCAGCATTGATGCACTGCTGGAAAGGTGTCCACTAGAGAAGGACCTGGGGGTGCTGGACAACAGCAGCTGAACATGATCCATGCTATACCCAGGTGGCCAAGAAGGCCAATGGCATCCTGGACTGTATCAGCAATAGTGTGGCCAGCAGGACCAGGGCAGTGACCGTCCCCCTGTACTCAGCAGTGGTGAGGCCACACCTCAAACCCTGTGTTCAGTTTTGGGCCTCTCACTACAAGAAAGACATTGAGGGGCTGGAGCGTGTCCAGAGAAGGGCAATGGAGCTGGGGAAGGGTCTGGAGCACAAGTGTGGTGAGGAGTGGCTGAGGGAGCTGGGGGTGTTTATCCTGGAGAAAAGGAGGCTCAGGGGGAATCCTCTCATTCTCTAGAACTGCCTGAAAGGAGGCTGTAGCCAGGTGGGGGTCAGTTTCTTCTCACAGGTAACAAGCTATAGAAAAAGAAGAAATGGCCTCATGTGGCACCAGAGGAGGTTTAGATTTGATATTAGTAAAAATTTCTCCACAGGAGGGGTGGCCAAGCATGGGAACAAGGCTGCCCAAGGAAGTGGTGGAATGAATCACTGTCCCTGGAAGTGTTCAAAAAGCACGTTGGTGTGTTGCTTAGTGACATGGTTTAGTGGTGGACCTGGCAGTGCTGGGTTTACTGTTGGACTCAATGATCCTGGTGTTCTTTTCCAACCTTAATCATTACATGATTCTACGGGAGGGGCCGGGCTTCCCACACCTCCAGCACAGCCAAGGCGCTGCTGCTGCACAGAGCAGAGAGCAGTGGGAGGAGAGGCATGGCAACCTTAGCTGGAGGATTGGCAAAGCTTTTGTTGTGATTTAGACTTGTCCAGGCAAGGCTTTGTGCCTTTGTTTTCACAGGAAGTTTCTGATTCCCAGTTGTCGCTTACTGCTGTTAAAAGGGAGGAAAGTGACTCATGGAGTTTCCTATTGGCCTGAGGAGATATGCAAGGAAATTACTTACCAGGGACTCTACCCAGACAGCCAAGCGCCTGGCAGTGAGCGAGGGAGAAATCAGGCAAAGAGGTCTCAGATTCATTACCGTGGCTGCAAGTTAATTGCCTGAACCAGTAATGCACACAAACACATTTCTCCTGTGGGCAATTATTGTGGGAGGCAGCGGTGCTGCTTTGCCAAGGGCCGGGGTCAGACAGGGTGATACGCATTTTACAGCTTTAACCTCCGTAATTTACTGCACGGACAAAGCAGGAGGGGAAACCAGAGATGGATGTGCCTGTTTCCTCTCGCTCCCCCCTCGGTCCATTCCCTGGAAATCATTGTGAATTCACTGGGAAGTGCACAGACTTACACGTGTTTTGCCCACAGGCCCACGCTGGCTGCGTGTCCCAGGCAGGCCCACCCCCAGGGCTGCTGTGCTGGGTGCCTGGGAGCAGCAGGGGCATCTCTGTCCTCCCTCCTTGGCCAGACAAGACCTTCCTAGGGGTGATACTGAGGGTCCAGGTGCATCCTGCTGCACAGGAGGAGTATTTTAATGTTCCAGGGGGAAAACCTTGCTGAGAGGACACACTCTGCTCTCATCAACATCCTTTTACTGCTCCTTTAAACGAAATACCTTCTTTTGCCTTTGAAGTCAAGAAATGAAGGGGGAAAACAAGTAACTACCACGTGAAGGAAAGCAGCCCCTCATGACACACATGAAATTTCTGAAAAGCCATGTGGATCTGTGTCAAACTCCACAGGGAAGACAGTACATTTTGTGCCAACAGAGCCATGAGGCAGTAGAAAGGG
>VZRR01003248.1:0-15256 GCA_013398015.1 Oreocharis arfaki
AGGTGGCACTGATGAGGAGAACCCCTCGGGGTCTGGCATGGGGGGCACGAAGAGAGGAAGGGGGGCGTAGGGGAGGTCACACGGGGCCTGAGGCCGGGGGGCACCGGGCACTGCATGGGGGGCACTGCGGGGACAAGGGGACACCAAACGCGTGTCCCCTATCTGGGCAGGGGGACAGGGGTCCCTCCACCCCTCCCCACAGCAGGACTGGGGGGTCAGAGCCGCGCTGGCACCGCTGTCGCTGGCACGGCGGCCCCGGGGGCCCAGCACCCTGCCGGGTGTTGCCCTCGGGTGACCCCGCACGCAGGATTTTGGCACCGGCCCTTCCCTTTCAGAGATTAAATCTTCCCCTCCGGGCTATGCTCTGCCAAGTGGAAAAATCCCAAAACAAGGCAGCTCGGAGCACAAAAACACCTCCGCCCTGCGGGGCGCAGCGGAGAGGACAGATTTGAGGTGGGGGACAAGGAGTGACACGCTCACCCCTGCCCGTCACTGCTGCCCGGTCTGCTTCCCATCACCCCGACCCCAGCCGGGCAGCAGAGCCCAGCTGGGCACAGCTCTCGGTGCCCACGGGGCAAAGCGTCCTGGAGCCCCCGAAGGGACAGGACAGGGCAGGGATGGAGGGACGAGGCTGCAGCCACGGGAGAGCTGCTCCGGGTGGTGTGGGAGGATCGGGGTGGCCGTGGGGTGCAGGGGATGTGGGGTGAGCCTCAGCTTGGAAATAGCAGCAGTTCTGTAGAACCTTGGATCGATTTAGGTTGGAAAAGCCCTCCAAGACCATCGAGTCCAACCATTCCAGCACTGCCAAGGCCACCCCCATCCCGTGTCCATCCCACATGGCCTTTAAATCCCTGCGGGGCTGTTTTGGGGATCACTCCCAGCGTGAGCAGGGAAGGCAGCAGCGGGACATTCCTTGCCACGGCGGTGTTCACAGAGGAAACAGCTGCTTTTGGAAAGAGTTATTCCCGATTATCTCTCTGCCATGGCCTGCCTGGGCACAGCCGGGGCCTGCAGCCCGCGCAGGGAAATGGGGCACCGCGGCCCCGTGGGCAGGAGCTGCCGCTCGCCCCGGCACGCTCGGCTCACCCCAGCGCCCTCCCCTCGCGGGGAAAAGCAAACTCTGCTCGAACTTTCTTTTTCCTGCCTGGTTCGTGTCCCTGCTGCTGCCCCACTCGCCGGGAAAGAGCAGGGGGTGTTCCCTGGCACGGCTCACAGGAAGGACAAACTGACTTTAAAGTCCGGGAGCAACTTTCCCCTATCTCGGGTGTCCTTTTACCCCGGCCAAAAATCACAGTCGAACCCCCTTTGACATTGACATCACCTTCCTTGTTCCTGCAGCGGGCTCCGGCTGTCCTGAGCCCGCGGCGGAGCTTGGACTTGGGAATATTTACTGCTCCAGCAGCCGAGAGGAACCTGATCCCGCCTGGACCGCGGTGCCAGCGGCACTGACGCAAGAGGCGCTGATTCCCTGCTCTGCCCCCCTCTGGAATGTCCCTGTCCCCCGGGAAACCCTCCCCGGGGACACGGGGAAGCCCCCGTGGGGCAGTGTCCCCCCAGCCCGGGAGCCACAGGTGCCACGGCGGCGATTTCAAGATGAAATATCTGAGTGTCACCTGGCAGCGGTGCCAGCAGGGTACGAGCTGTGCCTGTGCCGTATCTGTGCCCCCCGTGCCCCCCGTGCCCGGCACTGCCCCGGGGATGGCGCAAGAGCCCCGCTCTCGGCAGCAGAGCCGGCTCTGTCCCGACCTTTCCTTCCTGCTGCCGCAGCCCCCGAGGCAGGGCAGGGATCCCGGAGTGCCCACCAAACATAACAAAGGTTCAATTAATCCGCTTTCACCCTAATCTCGTTTGACAGCCAGCTCCGTGCCAAACTGCTGAGGGCTCCGGGGCTGCGGGCACGTCCCAGGGAGGGGAAAGGGGCTCCGGAGCCTGGCACCGGCAGGAGATGGGGCACGGGGAAGGGGCACAGGGGTGGTGGCACAGGTGACAGTGGCAGTGGCAGCGGGGAAGTGCCCGGGAGATCCCCTCGGCGGCGCGGGGGCGGCGGGGAAAGCACGGCACAGCCCGGGGAGGGCTCACGGTGCCCCCAAAACCTGGGTGCTGCTGAGGGGGCGGGGGGAAGGGAGCGGACCCCAGCCCCGTGCCAGGCTGGGGAGCGCTGGATGCACCAAGGCACCATCCTGGGAGAGCCTGCTGGGCTCTGCCGGCCTCGGGAGGGACTCCCTGCAGGGCACCAGAGTGCTGGGAAGGCGTTTCCACCTCTGGACACGGGATCGCAGAATCCTGGAGTAGTTCGGGTTGGAAGGGAGCAGAAACCTCATCTTGTTCCACCTTGCGCTGTCCCAGGCTGCTCCGAGCCCCGTCCAACCTGGCCTCGGACACTTCCAGGGGTCCAGGGACAGCCCCAGCTGCTCTCAGCCTCCCCACCCTCACAGCGAGGAATTTCTCCCTAAACCCATCTAACCCTGCCCTCAGTTTCCACCAGGCTCTGAGGAACATCCCAACAGAGAACCCCAAACACGAGGGGGGTTGGAAAGCCTGGGCAGTGCCGCTGCCCCAGAGGCAGCAACTGAGATTCCTGAGCATGGGAAAGGGGAAATCTGTGGGAAAGAGCCCGGAGCGAGCCCTGGCTCCGCTCCGCTGCTGCCCGCGGGGCTCTGAGCCACAGCTCGCCGTGCTCAGGAAGAGATAAGGACACATCAGTTAAACGGCAGCGGAAGGTCGGGGGCCTGGGAGATGCAGGAACCGGCAGCTCCAAGGGGCTCTGCCACCTGTCCTGGGGCAGCTCCGCATCCCACTGCACTGTGCCAGCTCCAGATGTGCTGCCTGGGCACAGATGTGCTTGTCCTCGGGCCCGGGTGGGATGAGTTGGCTCCAGATGTGCGTGCTCCAGCCCCAGCTGTGTGCATGAAACACTCCCAGGACATCCCAAAGCTGAAATTCCCACTGAAACCCCTGCTCAGGGTGTGTGCAGCTGCACAAACCCACACGTCCCCATAACCATGCAGGTTATATACATTATATAGATTATATACATTATATACATCATATACGTGACACAGCACCCAGCGAGGCCTCACCCCGCGCTGCCAGCAGGCTCTTGCTCTCACTTCCACTAAAAATCCCCATGGATCAGGGAAAACCCGGAGCAGCCAGGGCTGGCCTGCAGAGGGAGGCTCTGCCTCGCCCCGGGCGGGGTGAATTCTGTTCCCCAACATTTCCTCCTGCGAGGCAGAGGCGGGAGCAGTGCGGGGTTTCCTGTGGTTGCAGTGTCTAATGAGGTTAACACCGTTGTTGAGGTTTAACTCTTCGAGCGGCACGAAAAAGGAAGGCCCGGGCTCTGCAGAGCCGGGGTTTGGGAGCAGCAGAGGCAGCCGGTGGGATGGAGAGAGCTGGAGCATCCCTGGAGCCTTGGATCTCCCAGCTCTGCCTGTAACACCCTGGGATGAGCTGGGCACTGGCACAAGCAGAGGGGGTGACACTGCCGGTGAAAACAACCGCATTCCTTAAGGACTTTCCGCTCCGTGCCTCCGGGGTCGGCAGGAAAATGTTCTTTCCCTGACAGCACCCAGGACGTGCTCCCGTCTCACACCCGGCATCGAGGCTGTAACATTCCATTTGGGATGGGTTCAGCTTTACCAGGCCGCCTCCAAATCCTGCCAGAACTTTAAGACGCCCCTTCCCCCGAGGCTGCTCCTCTCAGGGATGCCGGGTTTCCCCTTGGACTGACTCACACTGGAAAGGAAACTCGGGTGCTCGATGTAGGCCAGCCCCACGCTGCCCTCGCTGACGCTGCTCGGGAGGAGGCTCCCGCTGCCACATGTCCTGAGGAGTGCCGAGGTAAGGATCCCCTGCTTTTCCCAGCTTCCAGCCCTCTGCATTTAACCCCAAAACACCCCAGCTCCTGCTCCTTGCCTGCTGCTCCGGGGTTTGCCCGCTCCTGGCACAGCCACCGGTGGAGATTCCGCGCGGTTGGGGTTGGCAGCGTGGAGCAGCTTTTCCCTTCTTGGTTGAATTCACGGTTCCTCAGCCCTAATGCACGAGGAGACTTCACCAGAGATGAAATCAAAGCCCAGCACCTCCAAACAGTCCCGTTCCTTTGGCCCTGGGGTTTACAAACGCCTCCAAACTGGAATAAAACCACGGATGCAATTCCCAGTGGAGGCAGAGCCCGCGGTCCTCCGGAGAGCTGGGCAGAGTTAGAGCTTGCAGCTCTCCCCCCAGAACCCAAATTGCATTTTTATCATTCGCTCTGACTTGCAGGAGGTTCGTGGGCACTTGGGAACTGACAGCTTCTCTTTGTAGGTCAGGTAATAGGGAGGCACTTGAAATTTGACTCACTCGTGATGAATACTTGAACAGCCCCGAAACCAAACCAGGTCACCTCGCCCCGCACGAGAAGCACTGAAGCATTCGCTCTCGCTGGTGGCCTGGTTTGGGTTGAAAAACAGCGTTTTGAAGCTTTTACTGTGGACTCTGGCCTCCCTCCAGGGGAAACTCGCCATTCCTGACAGCAGGTATCGCACGGGGAGAGGAAACCTTGGCGTGGGGGGCTTTGCTGGGTGTTCAGGCAGGTGAATGGGGGTGTCAGGGCTGGTTCGGGGCCCCTCCGTGCCCACCCTCCACCCCCAGGTGGGCCTGTGGGGAGGCTGGAGTCACCCCAGCTTCAGGGGGGTGGGGGTGCCGTGCTGGCTGCTTCCAGGGGGATGCTTGACTTGGAAAAGAGGAATTTCCCCCCAGGAGCGGCGTTTCCCTGCACCTCACCCATCTGTGCCTCGGTTGCTGCAAAGCCCTCCCAGCCCCACAGTCCAGGTCCCACGAGGCTGGTGAGGCTGGGCTTTCTTTCCTGGATTGTGGGAATGCTTCCAAGGAGGCTGTGGAGAGAGGCAGAGGGAGCAGGGAAAAATTTAAGCAGCTGCAGGATGCAGGCACAAGGGAGGCTCCTTGGGGACAGGTGGGAAGCCCTGGCCTGGGGTTTTGGGGCTGTCTCGGGGGGGTTAATGCTGGGAAAAGCCATTGCTCAGCCTGGGCAAGACCTGTGGGAAAGATCTTGTGGAAATGGGAAGTTTCTATCCCATAAAACCATGTGGGAGCACCCCCAGGGATGGAGACTGCGGGACGAGCCCTCAGGGCAGCAGCCCCGCTCTGGCCACCTTCAGAGAGCTTTTCCCTGGGTTTATCTGGAATTCCCTGATTTCCAACGGGAGCCCGTGGCTGCCTGTCCTGTCCCTGGGCCACGCTGGGGGGAGTTTGGCTTCCTCCTCTTTTCTCCCCTCTCAGAATCCATTCCCAAGGATTTGCCCCCCTCGAGCACCCTCCTCTCCAGCCTGAGCAGCTCTCCCAGCCCTTCCACACTTCTCAGGCACTCCTGACCTTCAGGCACCTCCGGTGGACTCATTCCAGAGTGTCCAAGTCTCTCCTGATCCTGTAGGATCCCAGCCCCGGAGCCAACACTCGGGCTGGGTCTGAGCAGAGGGGCAGCCCCCCCCCCGCCCCACCACACCCATTTTCTCGGGGAAAAGCTGCTCAGATTTCCCTGTCACAAATCCACGCCGCCTTCTCCCCTCCCCTCCCGCTCCTCCTGCCCGTGCTGGAGCGGGTTTCCAGGAGGATTTGCTCCATCATTTTTCATCCCCCAGACTATGCCGCGCGTGGGCAGCGGCCGCAGTCCGGGCCATGGCGGGGTCCGGCGAGGCTTTGGTGCTCCACGTCCTGCTCTGCTGCCTGTGCCAAGGTGAGTGACCGTGACAGGGCTGGGCACGGCCACCTCGGTGACCCCAGAGCAATGCCCTGGGCCCACAGGGGCTTTGGAGTGGGGACGGGGCAATCACAGAGCTGCGGGTTTGGGGGGAGCATTGCAGGGATTGGGGGGGCTGTCCAGGCTCCCAGGGCTATGCCCGGGGTCCCAGGACCACATCCAGGCTCCCGGGGCCATGTCCAGGCTCCCAGGACCGTGCCGAGGCTCCTAGAGCCCCATCCAGGCTCCCAGGGCTATGCCCAGGCTCCCAGAGCCACATCCAGGCTCCCGGGGCCACATCCAGGGTCCTGGGGCCATATCCAGGCTCCCAGCTCCACATCCAGGCTCCCAGAGCCGCATCCAGGCTCCCTGGGGCATGTCCAGGCTTCCAGCACCACGTCCAGGCTCCTGGGGCTACATCCAGGCTCCCAGGGCTATGCCCAGGTTTTCAGGGTCACATCCAAGCTCCCAGAGCCACATCCAGGCTCCCGGGGCTATATCCAGGCTCCCGGGGTCACATCCAAGCTCCCAGAACCACATCCAGGCTCCCTGCAGCCCCCGTGCCGAGCACCGGGCTCTGCCCGTGCCGCCTCGGCGCCGGGGCGCAGCCGTGCCCTTTCCAGGAAGGCCAGATGGAGCCTGATAGCGCCCGTGAGCCGGGGCTGCTGCAGAGCTTCATCTGATAGGGAAGGGCAGCGCCTCCGCCGCGCTAATCTTGGGGATCAGAGCTCTCGGGAGCTCAGGTTATTTCCCTGCAGTCATTTGAACATTTGAGCAAAACCTAAAATCGGTGCAAGCGGCGGGGCCGGCTGTGTGAGATGTGCCGGGATGAGTCACTGGGGGCCGGGCACTGCTGCGGGCGGGGGGCTCAGCACGGAGCCACGGCCTGGTTTGGGCTGGGAGCGACCTCGGGGCTCACCCAGCCCTGGGCCGGACACCTTTCACTATCCCTGGCTGCTCCAACCTATCCAGCCTGGCCTGGGACACTGCCAGGGATCCAGGGCCAGCCACAGCTCCTCTGGGCACGCTGTGCCAGGGCCTCACCTCCCTCTGAGGGAACAATTCCTTCCCCAGCATCACTCGCGACCCCTGGTTTATCCCCATCCCGTGGGGTGCCAGGCGGCCGGGGCGGGCTGCAATCCCCTCGCTGCAGGCTCCAGCCGCATTTCAGCTCCCTGCCGAGCAGCGCAGCCCACGGGCACCCCCTCCTCCCGTGGGGCACCCCCCAGAGCCCACCCGCTTCGGCGCAGGTGCTGAAACCATCGAGTGCAGGGGGCACGTCTGGATCGAGCCCGCGCCCGTGGTGCGGATGGGCTCCGACGTCTCCATCGGCTGCCAGTCGTCCCTGGGCTGCCCCTCGGCCCAGCTCCTCATCCTCCTCAACTACAACCGCACTGAGGAGACCCCGCTGGCCCTGAACGGCAGCGCCGTGCGGCTCCGGCTGCGCGATTTCCGGATGCCCTTCGCCACCGTCACCTGCTTCTCCCTCTGTGCCAGCACCCGCAGGGACCGCCTGGTGTGCGGCGCCGAGCTCCGGGCCGGCTGTGAGTACCCCCGCGCCCCCAGCCCGTGCCAAGCTCCGAGGAGCTGGGGTTTGGCTCCTCCCGGGGTGTCCGTGCCCTCACCCGGCCTCGCCCCCGCAGACCCCCCGGATCCCCCCGGCAACCTGAGCTGCGCCATCGCCGAGGGCTCGGAGCGCCTGGAGTGCGCCTGGGATGCGGGACGGGGCACCCAGCTGCCCACCCGGCACAGCCTCCACCTGCGCAGGTGAGGCCCCGGGCGGCGCGGCTGGGAGGGGGCGCGGGGGTGGCAGCTCCGGGTGGCAGCCCAGGGTGAGAGTCCCTGGTGACAGCCCAGGGTGGCAGCGCGGCTGCCGTGCCCCAGTTCCACTTCCTACAGCTCACGTTTTGTCACCTCCTGCCCGAGAAGCACGCGTTCCCCCGCGGGGTGGGTTCTGCGGGTTGGAGCTCTGTCAGTGACCCGGCACAGATTGCATCGTGCCCTGGCACATTTTGCAGCTGCCGGGACTCTCTCCAAGTTAAAGAGGGGTGACCCTAACGCTGCCCAAACCCCCAAACTGAAAGGCCAGCTCGAAGCTGAGGCAGAGGTGCTGGCTGCCGCGTGGTGTGCCACAGTCCCACCCTGGGATGCTCCCTGTCACCAAGGTTGCCATGGCACCAGCCTGGCACGCTACTGCACCTCCTGCTATCCCAGGATATTCTCTGCCACTGAATCCCCACGGCACCAGCCTGGCAGGCTTTCAGTTATCCTGACTCAATTCTCAAACCCCCGGTTTGGGGGTGGCCATGCCCCGGCCATGAGCTGTGACACCTCAGGAGCCGGGGTGGCCGTGCCAGCGGGTGTGTGGTGCTGGGATGGGCACTGACGGGGCTGCCCTCTGCTTCCCAGGGTGGTGGAGGATGAGGAGGAGGAAGAGGAGGAGGAAAAGGTCTTCCCTGCAGACTCACCGGTGCTGCTGAGAGAGCTGCGTAACAGGAGCCACTACTCGGCGTGGGTGCAGGCCAGCAACGCGCTGGGCACTGCCCGCTCGGCCCCTCGGCACCTCAGCCTGCAGGAACTCGGTATGTCCATCCATCCATCCATCCATCCATCCATCCATCCATCCATCCATCCATCCATCCATCCGTCCGTGAGCAGCACGGCGTGCCGGGGCTGTGCACGGCCGCCCACACTGCCCTGCAGGGTCGCTTTAGGGACACCCCCGAGCCCCCATCCCACCCATTCCCGTCTCTCCCCACAGTGGTCCCCGCCCTGCCCGTGGTCATCGGCGCCGAGACGGCCGAGACGTCCCCTCCCAGCACCACCACCCGCTGGAGGAGCCGGACGCAGCTGCAGGACGTGCTCTGCGAGGAGAGGCACAGAGCCGCGGGCACCCCAGCGTGGCACGTGAGAGCCCCGGGACCCCCCAAACCTCCCCCCACACGCCCCTGTTAAAGAGGTGCGAGTCCTGTTCCCGCTGGGGACCCCCGCGGGCAATGGGAATATTTGGGGTCATTCAAAACTCACCCCTTTCCTCCGGTGCTGCGGGGAGTGAGCACCCCCGGCCACAGGCAGACCCCGCTTTGGGGGCCAGGAGAGCTGATGCTACCGGAGAGAGGAGATGGCCCCGCGGGCAGGGTTATCCCGGCTTTTTAAGCAAAAGGGTAGCATCCCAAACATTTCCAGATGTCCTGCCCAGCAAGGACAAGGCACAAAATCCTCTGGGATGCTCAGCGCACACCCCAGACAAAACCACACCGGGGCAGCTCTACCTGAGCCCCTTTGGAAACATCTCCGGTGCTGGCAGGGGCTGAGCCCGGATCCCCGCTCCCACGAGAGCCCCCCAAATCTCCGCGGTGGCAGAATCCCAGGCTGGGGGCACTGAGGGGAGAGTGTGGGTCCTGCCCATCCCTGCCCTGTGCCACGGGGTGGCGGTGGCAGCGGGGACGCGCTGGGTCCCTCTACCCCAGCTCCTCTTGCTTCCCTTGCAGGTGGAGCTGTGCCACAACGCGGCTCGGGAGGGCCCCAGCTGGCGGCACGAGCTGCAGAGCGGCACCCAGTTCGTGTTCCAGGTCAGGTGCCGGCTCAGCAGCGCCCGCAGCCCCTGGAGCGCCTGGAGCCCCCCCTTCCTCTACAGCACCCCCGAGGCAGGTGGGCTCAGCCTCGGTGCCCCCCGCGTGTGGCGCTTGGCACAGCTGCCCGCGGTGCCCACCCTGGGGGGATTTCAAAGCCCTCGGATGTGGCACTGCGGGACACGGGGCGGTGCTGGCTTCGGCACTGCTGGGGGATGGTTGGGCTCGGAGGGCTTTTCCAGCCTCGCAGATTCCACGACCTTTAGTGGCTTGCTTGCTCCCCCGGGTGGAAAAATCGCATCAGTCGCGGTGTGGCGGCAAATGCCGGTCACCCTGAGCCAGCTCCCCCCGTCCATGCCAGCTGCTGACCCCCGAGGAGCCTGGGCACGGCCGGCTCGGCCATCCCGGGATTCCCGAGGAGCGCTGCCCTCCCACCCCGGCGGCAGCGCGGGAACCGGGGATGTTCTCACCCCAAAAAGCAGCATCCGCCCGTGCTTTCCGTTTGAGCTCTTTCCTCTCCCCGCCGCAGAGCCCGCGGCCAGGAGGGGCTTCCTGGAGTGTGTGGGAGCCCCCGGGGTCCCCTCCGCTGTCTGACCGTGTCCCCCCTCCTCCCGCAGCCCCCGCGGCCGCTCCCGGGGTGTGGCGGCGCCTGGGCCCGGCGCTGCCCGACGGCAGCCGCGAGGTGACGGTCTTGATCAAGGTAAGGAGCTTTGGGGCAGCCTCCGAAGTTTTGGCTCCGCTGCTCCTCCCCGAGCAGCCGGAGGTGCCGCCCTCGCTGAGGAGAGGGGATGGGAGGAAAATGCCGGCCCAGCTCGGAGCCAAATCCCTCCATCCTTGTAAAATGTGCCACCCAGCCGAGGGGACGGACCGCTGTCCCGGCCGGCTGTCTCGGAGTCAGACCCCACAAATCTCTGTCGGTCTCGCCCCTCGCAGCCGCTGCCAGCCCGGGATGCCCGCGGGAGGATCCTGGGCTATTCCGTGTCCGCCGAGGGTCCCGAGGGAACGGGGACGCTGTGCCGCACCTCCGGCACCGAGTGCACCGTGCTGGTGCCGCCGGGAGCCCGCGCCCTCCTCGTCACCGCTCACAACTCCAAAGGGGCTTCCAGCCCCGCCAGCATCCCCCTAAATCGGGGTGCGGCTCGGGAAGGTAGGATCTCCCACGGGCCAGCAACAGGGACTGGATTTTATCCGGGCTGCGGGGGAAATGCTGGAATGTGCGAGGGGAGAGCCCCGGCAGAGCTCTGCCCGCCCCGCCCAGGGAGCGCAACGAGTGCAGCGTCCCCTGGAGATGCTCCCCAGCTGCACTTGGAACCATGGAATTCCGGACTGGTTTGGGTTGAGGGAGATCCTAAAGCCCATCTCGTTTCACTGTTTCGTGGGCAGGGACACCTCCCACCGACCCAGGCTGCTCCAAGCACCGTCCAGCCTGGCCTTGGGCACTGCCAGGGATCCAGGGGCAGCCACAGCTGCTCTGGGCACCCTGTGCCGGGGCCTCCCCACCCTCCCAGGGAACAATCCCTTCCCAAGATCCCATCCAGCCCTGCCCTCTGGCAGTGGGAAGCCATTCCCTGTGTCCTGTCCCTCCAGCCCTTGTCCCCAGTCCCTCTCCAGCTCTCCTGGATCCTAAAGGAACCTCCTGATTCCTTTAGGCCCTGGAATCTCATTCTCTGATCTCCCAAGGCTGCAGTAACAAACTCATTTTTAAGTTTGCCCTGCCCACGTTGGCGGGCAAAGCAAAGGGTGCAAGGCTGCTCCTCTGCTCCCTGCCCCCCAAAACAGCTCCTGCAGCTCTGCCAGCCCCTGCTGAGAGCTGGCTCCTTGCAAACTGAAGAGGAAGGAGAAAAAAAAATCCTTTAAAAATCCTTTTAGGACCACGTCATGCTCCCTGTGCTCTGGGCTGTGGTTTTCCCCACAACCACGCTTGCCTAGTTCTGAAAACGTCTCTTTGAATGAGCAATGGGAGGGGAAAGTCCCCATCAAACTGAGGACAAATACATGAGTAAAAAGAAACTGAAGAGAAATAAGGTGGAAAAAACTCTCTAAGCTCTCATGTTTATCAGAACCGTGGCACGTTTCTGGTAAGAAATGACAGGTGAAGATTTCAGGGACGTGACAGAAATGATGGTGGTGGTTTTTGGGATTCACAGAGACCTACAGCTGGCTGGACAGGAGCACAGCTGGCCAGTAGGGTCCCAGGGTAGAGCCTGTCCCCTGTGCTGGCCCTGCTGGCGCTCCTCCAGCTCTGGGATCATCACTCCAAGAAGGACATGGAGGGGCTGGAGCGTGTCCCAGGCAGGGAACGGAGCTGGGGAAGGGGCTGGAGCAGCTGAGGGAGCTGGGAAAGGGGCTCAGCCTGGAGCAAAGGAGGCTCAGGGGGGCCCTTGTGGCTCTGCACAACTCCCTGACAGGAGGGGGCAGCCGGGGGGGGTCGGGCTCTGCTGCCAGGGAACAGGGACAGGAGGAGAGGGAACGGCCCCAGGCTGGGCCAGGGGAGGCTCAGGTTGGATATTGGGAAGATTTCCTAATGGAAAACTTTTCCAGCCCCAGCACAGCTGCCCTGGGCAGGGCTGGAGTGCCCATCCCTGCAGGGATTAAAATCCGTGTGGATGTGGCACTTGGGCACATGGGTGGCCTTGATCTTTAAGGTTTTTTCCAACCTAAATAATTCCATGAAACACAGATCAATACGTAAAGATAGATTTTTACACATATTTGGTGTGTTTATACAAAAACCCACCACATCCTGTCATTTCTTGCTCCCCTTTCAGTTCATAAACACTTCCAGGAGAGCCGCGTTTTTCCTGGGCTTGGCTGACCCTTCCCAGTCCCCATGGACTGGGTTGGGGTCATAACCCCCCTGCCCTCTTCCTCCACAGAATTCCCGGCACCAGAGGCCGTGGAGGTGAAGCCTGAGAACCAGAGCAGGGTCCTGGTTCGGTGGCGGCCGCCCCAGCAGAGCCAGAGAGCCCCGCTCTGGTTCGTACTGGAGTGGGTTTGCAGCTCCTGGCAGCACCAGGAGGAGCAGTACTTCTGGGAAAAAGTCCCACGCCAGGAAACACACACCTACATCCACGGTAAGACATCCCAGGAACGCCTTTGCTGCTTGGGACAGCTCGGCAGGACACCAGAAATCCGAATTAGATCGTGAATCCGAATCAGATCGTGAGTCCGAATCAGATCGTGAAGGCAGCTTCATTTGAATTTGAGCCCCCGCCCACGTGTTTTTGGGGAGTGGGTCTGTGAAGAGCCCTGAGGGAACAAGGAGGAGGGAAGGAATTGGAGATTTGAGAGCTGTCAGTGGGATTTGGGGCCCTGGGTGAAGATCACGGGGAAAGGAGGGGATGGAGACACAAAGAAAATGAAGTAGAAGCGAGCTGGAGGGCCGGGAACATCACCAGCCCCGCGAGGGCCAATCCATCTGCTCTCACCGCTCAGTAACAAGCCCCTGACCGAGCCTAGAGCCCCCTCCAGCAGATAAACCCCACATTTTTGAGGGCAAATCTCGCTTTTCCCAGCAGAGGCAGCGGCGGGAGCGGCCCTCAGCGTGCGGCTGTACGCGGTGTACCCCGACGGCATCAGCGAAGCCAGCTCCAGCCGAGGTGAGCCTGCCCGGGGCCAAAAGCTGCTGCTGCTCCCCACAGCCTGCCGGGTTCGGGGGATTCCTTCGATTTAGGGACAGGATAAACGCCCCCCAGTGAGCAGAGGAAAGCAGGATGGGAAAACAGAGGGTTTAATGGATGTACGTGCGTAAAACCCTGCTCTAGCTGGTCTCTGCTCGCCTGCACAGCCCTGACACACCCAAGAACCACGTTCTCCCTCACCAGGCGCACCAGTGGAGCCCCTGTCCCTTTCTGTGGCACAAAGGAGAGGCTCCTGTTCGCACCTTCCACAGCAAAATGCTCCAGATAAACCGAAATACGGCAAAGAGCTTTTCCAGAGAGCAGCTGGGCCGGCACAGGCTGCCCTTCCTCACCTGGAGCGGGACTCTCCCAACAGTTTGGGAGGGACATCCTTGACCAGATCAGGCAGCTGCAGGGCTGGAAGTGGTTTTAGAGAGGAGCACGAGCCAGCCTGCAAAGGAACATCATCACCTCCATCACCAGGGGTGGCTTTGGGTGTCCTCCAGAGCCGGACAGGGTCTCAGCAGGGCTGAGGCCAAGCCGTGACACCAGAGCAGGGCTCTGACCTCCAGAGCTGCTCCAGCACAGCCCAAGTGGGGGCTGAGGGCCAAAGCTGGGCTTAAACAGAGCTGCCCCGGGCAGGGGTGGGTGGAGGGGCCAGGTGAGGCTGGGCAGGGCCATCAAGGGCTGCCAGAGCCAGAGGTGCCTGCGGGTGACCCCTGAGGGTGCCCTCAGCTCCCAGCTCTGCTGGCGCCTGAGATGGGCCAGCTCAGAGACTTCTCCCATGACAAAGCAGCTCCGTGGCTCTGCTTGGCCCCTCTCTGGCCTGGAGAAGGGCAGCTATTCCCAGGAAATGGAAGCAAACACTCCTGGCTGGTTCTACCCCTGGCTGTCAGGTGGCACCCTCTGGGCAGGACCCTTCTCTGTGGCAGCAGTGGCACCAAATGTGCCAAGGAAAAGAGATCCCGAGGGAATTGCTGAACCCAGGCAGGATCAAAGCCTGCTGCTTGTTTCAGCAGAAAGAGACTTCTTGCCATGGCAGGGCCTCCAGCTGCAGATCTTCCCTCACCTCACAGAAATCATCAGGAAATTCATTCCCGTGGGGTTCAGGCACTTTGGGAGCACAGAATTCCAGAGTGGTTTGGGTTGGGAGGGACTCAAAACCCATCCAGTGCCACCCCAGCCATGGGCAGGGACACCTCCTACTGTCCCAGGCTGCTCCAAGCCCCAATGTCCAGCCTGGCCTTGGGCACTGCCAGGGATCCAGGGGCAGCCACAGCAGCTCTGGAAAACGTGTCCAACAACCTGGGAGTGCTCATGAGAAACGATGGAGCTCCCCAGGGGGACTGAATTCCTGTTTTGGCTGCTGAGGGGAGGGATGTGCAGGGAAGGTGTTTCGTAGCTGGGGACAGGTGTTGATCTACACCAATTTATTTGGATCTCTGAGAAATGGGGCGTTGTGGAGAGCCCAGCCAGAGCTGGAGTTACTCATCACTTCAGGGAGCCTAATTTTTCCTCATCACACCATTAGTTACTTTTCTAAAGTGACAAAACCAAGCCAGAGCTTTTTTGTCACCTCCCAGCCTCTGAATGCATCTCAGACATCTCCCCCTCTCTGAATTANCCCTCTCTGAATTACAGACTTCCCCCCTCTCTAAATTAATTACAGACATTTTCCCTCCTCTCTAAATGAATCTCAGACATTTCCCCCCTTCTCTAAATGAATCTCAGACATTTCCCCCCTTCTCTAAATGGATCTCAGATATTTCCCCCCTCTCTAAATTAATTACAGGTATTTTCCCCCCTCTCTAAATTAATTACAGGCATTTTCCCCCCTCTCTAAATTAATTACAGGTATTTTCCCCCCTCTCTAAATTAATTACAGGCATTTTCCCCCTCTCTAAATTAATTACAGATGTTTCCCCCCTCTCTAAACGAATCTCAGACATTTTCCCCCTCTCTGTTCCAGGCCCCCTGGAGGAGCCGCTCCTGGGCAGCACCTACAGTGAGATGTCCCAGGGTAAGGAGGGCAGCTCTGCCTTGTTAAGCCAGGCTTTCTCCTGGCCAGGAGTGGGAGGTTTAACCCAGGCAGCACCTGGCAGTGGGAATTGGGAGCTCCTGGATGCTTTGGGGAGGTCAGAGCCGAAAAAAGGGGCATTTTCAGTCTCTTCTGACCCACGTGCAGGGAAGTGCTCTCATGGGTGAGCAGCACCCACAGGATGCAAGCCTTGGGTTTTGCTCTCTGAAGAGGTTAAAATACGATGTCCAGCAGAAGTGGGAGGCACCAAAACCAGGTAAAAAACAAAATCCATCCATGCAGGAGCCTG